>CM035117.1:137215082-137815082 GCA_020205555.1 Panax stipuleanatus | reverse complement strand
TATATTTCTTCCGTCACCGAATCCCTTCCCTGACGCTCCGTTGGGGCTGAGCTAATGGCTGAACTATCTCGGTCTGTACCCGATGCTTCGCTGGGTTGAAGCCAATGGCTGAACTGGACTCGGTCTGTACCCAAAACTTCGTTGGATTGAAGCCAACGACAGAATTGAACTCGATCTATACCCGATACTTCGTTGGATTGAAGCCAACGGCTGAATTGAACTTGGTCTGTACCCGATACTTCTTTTGGATTGCAGCCAACGGCTGAATTAAACTTGGTCTGTACCCGATACTTCGTTGGATTGAAGCCAACGACTGAATTGAACTCGGTCTGTACCCAAAACTTCTTTAGATTGAAGCCAACGACTGAATTAAACTCAGTCTGTACCCGATACTTCGTTGGATTGAAGCCAACGGCTGAACTGGACTCAGTCTATACCCGATACTTTGTTGTATTAAACCCAACGACTGAATTAAACTCGGCCTGTACCCGATACTTTGTTTGATTGAAGCCAACGGCTGAACTGTACTTGGTCTGTAACTGATACTTCGTTGGATTAAAGCCAACTGCTGAACTGGACTCGATCTGTGCCCGATACTTCGTTGGATTGAAGCCAACGGTTGAATTGAACTCGGTATGTGCCCGATACTTCATTGGATTGAAGCCAACGGCTGAACTGTACTCGGTTTATACTTGATACTTTGTTGGATTGAAGCCAACGGCTGAATTGAACAGAGTCTGTACCCGATACTTCGTTAGATTGAAGCCAATGGCTGAACTGGACTCGGTCTATTCTCGATACTTCGTTGGATTAAAGCCAACGGGTGAACTGGACTCAGTTTGTACGTGATACTTCATTGGATTGAAGCCAACGGTTGAATTGAACTTGGTCTGTTCCCGATACTTGTTTGGGTTAAAGCCAACGGCTGAATTGAACTCGATCTGTACCCGATACTTCATTGGATTGAAGCCAACGGCTGAACTGGACTTGGTCTGTACCCGATACTTCGTTGGATTGAAGCCAACGGTTGAATTAAACTCGGTATGTACCCAATAGTTCGTTGGATTGAAGCCAACGACTAAATTAAACTCGGTCTGTACCCGATAATTTGTTAGATTGAAGCCAACGACTGAACTGTACTCTGTCTGTACCCGATACTTCGTTGCATTGAAGCCAACGGCTGAACTAGACTCGGTCTGTACCTGATACTTCGTTGGATTGAAGCCAATGGCTGAATTAAACTCGGTCTGTACCCGATACTTCATTGGATTGAAGCTAACGGCTGAACTGTACTCAGTCTGTACCCGATACTTCGTTGGATTGAAGCCAATGGCTAAATTGAACTCGGTCTGTACTCGATACTTCATTGGATTGAAGCCAACGACTGAATTGGACTCGGTCTGTACCCGATATTTCTTTGGATTGAAGCCAAAGGCTGAACTGGACTCGGTCTGTACCCGATACTTCGTTGGATTGATGCTAACAGCTGAATTGAACTTGGTATGTACTTGATACTTGGTTGGATTGAAGCCAATGGCTGAATTGAACTCGGTCTGTACCTGATACTTCGTTGGATTGAAGCCAACGACTGAACTATACCCAGTCTGTACCCGATACTTCGTTGGATTGAAGCCAACAGCTGAACTATACTCGGTATGTACCTGATACTTCATTTGATTGAAGCCAATGGTTAAATTGAACTCGGTCTATACCCGACACTTCGAAAATGGTAGTTTTTGGCAGTTTTGCGCAGTTTTTGTGCAGTTTGCATAATTAACCCCCGGATATGGCCTCGAGATGAGTATTAAGGGTTTTTAAAGTGTTCCGCTTTCTGTCAGTATTACGCTGTTTAAACGCAAGATTTTAGAACAAACCGCTCAATCGTACAATCGCGCAATCGCGTAGCGATTTTTCTTCAATTTAGACTTCTGGATGGTCTTGTGATATGGTGATAAAGATAACGTTGTCTGTAGTTAGCCGTATCGAGAATTTACCACCATCTGAGGTGGCATTATCATTGAGATCGTCGTACAGCAGTTTGTCCTTCTCAGCAAAAGGGACAGTTGATTAGATGTTGGGGCATTCATTGGCCCTCACAGATTTTTGAGTTCCATACGGGTTCGTGGATGGTCTTTTACCCTCATGGATACCCGAGAGACAGGTCTTCCATTTTGGGCAGCATGAGCTGTCTCCGACTCTGGAGGAGTACAAGCGGCTTACTGGTTTGGCTCTGGACTTGCCGTGCGCTCGGACAGCCATCAGTGATATGAGGAGACCGTTCTTGCGGATGTCAGGTCTACATCAGAGCGTGGTGAGGGATGAGATCATCTCTGGATGGGTGATCTCGATTGACTTCTTGATCGATCATTTTGGTGAGCTTGAGAGCTACGATCGACATGCCGGGGATTTGTTGTTTCAGCAGAGGCGTGGCACCTGTCTAGGGTAGATATTCTACTGATGTACATCTTGGCATAAGTCTACATGCCGTTACGCTTGGATCACTTGGATGTGGGATTAGTAGTTGTGGTTAGGGCCCTTAGACAGGGTAGCACTGTAAGAACATTTCCAAGAGTTATTATAATAAGAATTTAATAAATAAAATTCTTAAAGCATGAGATGGGTTCGAATAATAATATATATATGTGATGCGAGGTATGAAGTATTGTGTTACATAGGGTAATATGAACTATGCAATATATAATTTTGTGTTTAATAAGTATATTATTATTATATCATTGTTACTTATTGAGGAGGCGAATTATTTGGAGAAAAAGAGATGGACGAGACTTATCTATCGATATTGAATAATGTATAGAATTATTTTATTATAGTAAGTTGGTAACATTAAATATCTTTAATGAATAAATCACCATCTTCTTGAGTATATATACTAGTAACTAGTAAGATGTAAAATGAGTTTTAATTAGTGCTTAAGCTATCTATGGATAGATTGAGATAGTAAAGCATGAATTAGTTAATTATGGTAATTAACTAATAAGTATAAATATTGGTTAATTTAAATTAGAAGTTATAATATGGAATAATATAATTTGAATATTAAAACCTTAATGATATCGCAAGGGATTTAAAACCACTTAAAGAAATAGTGAGTTAATACATGTGTGGAGTATGTGATTATAGTAAGTGTCTTTATATATATTATTAGGCATGGTATTATATGAATGTGCAAAACGACGTTAATAAAATACGTTGCTAAGCCAATATATCTTTAAATAAATATTGATTAGAGAATTAATTAATATTGAGATATTGTTAAATGTATAGATTAAAGAAATTATTTTGGGGACAATTTATAGAAAGAAAAAAGAAATGAATATTATATATTTCTAATAAAGAATATTAAAATAATTTCTAATATTGAATTATTTTAATAAAAGGGAGAATGTTATTATTACCTTATATGTCTTGGTATGAGGTAATAGGTATGATTAATTAATATGGTAAATATATTAAAACATATTTGCTATATGTAATAAATTGATTGGAACAATTTATCATAATAGAAAATAAACTTATGACCTATTTTCTATATAAAAGGTGTACATGTGTCATGCATGTAACTATTTTTATAATACTTAGATATTATATTAAAATAATATCTTAAAAAAATGAGTAAGTCATTTGATTATAATTAATGCCTATATTGGGAGAAAAATATGATAAAAACATTTTTATGTCATGTTATGGCAAAATACATAATTTCTAATGTATTTTCAAGAGAGTTAATTAATAAAAGAAAACTAAGTTATTTTAATGTATTAGATAATTTAAGTTATTATTTTATCATTGATTTTATAATTTAAATAATAGAGTAAATCTTAATTATTCTAAGCATAAAGGTTATACATATTGTAAGTGTATAATCAATTAAGGTAGCTAAATATCTTAGTATTAAAGTGCCTGTGTCACACAAACTTTATATTTAAAGGATAATAAAGCGTGGTGAAAGTGATAATGAGCTTAAGGTAAGCAGGCGAGGTAGGCCTAGTGTGGCCAAGTGGTGGGATAAGCAATTCTTTAAATAAATTAATGAAGGAATGATTAAACGGAATTAATTAATGTATTATGGGAGTTAATTGCTTTGTGCAAGTGTCGTATGACATCTTAATGTGACTATATAATATATAAGGGCTATATATTATGATTGAATGAATAATGTAAGTTACATAATTAATTGCTATGTGCAAGTATATATGTTATGAGGACATTTAAGTAAGTATTGTAATGATAATACTTTATTATAAGATGTAATATTAATTGAATTAGGTACATGAAGTACATTATTATATATATGTGGGTATACTTTTATGAGTGGGTATACATGACATTATTAAATTATTATAGTGTGACTTACATTGTCCAAATGTAATTAAAACCTAAGTGTATCTAAGGTGTATATATTATAACCTATGTATATAATGTGTACATATCTAGTGTTGTATTTAGTGCATATTGCAAATGCTGAGTTAATTGACTTTGTCCCATAATAAGAGACTCATTCTTGCTCACGTGAATAACAAAGGCTAGCCTACTCTATACTCTTCTCTTAAACTCAGCATTCATAGCATATTATCACAAGGGGAGTGGGCTTAATAATGGGATTCACCAACTATCTAACAACTCTCCCTTGACCATGGAGTTCTTGTTTCTCCCGTTGGTTCAATCTGGTGAATTATTGCATTGTCTGTATATTGCATTCTCTATAAATATAAGCTTCTTTCCTTCAAATTTTCATTTTTGCTGAGTTCTGTTAACTGAAAGTTGAAAGGGAGTATATCATTATAGTAAGAATCTGTGAATTGAGGAAGTCTGATATAGCAGTAAACCCAATCCAAGTATAGCAGAGGTATAACACCTTCTTGTTCTTCACTTCCTGTTTTCTGCAATTTTCTTGAATTCTTGATTATGTTGAAATTGATGATTAATTGAATTGGGAAGTGGTTATTAATGGGTATCTAAGCTTGTAAACATGATAAGGAAGAAATGTGGTTATACATTAGCATATTTCGTAAAGAGATTTGAAGATGGGTTTGTAAACTGCCGAAGCAGAAGGCATTTCTGGTCCTGGTCGGAAGTGGCGCAGCTGCGCCCAATTTGTTCTTGGATGCAGCGCAGCTGCGTCAGTACCCAAAATCAGATTCTGCTGTCTGTTATGTTGTGATGTTTCAAACATATAAGTTTGGCTTAGATGTACATGAAAGCAGACCTGATGAGGAACTTTAGTCCCTTTGGTATGTCATGAGTACCTTAACTTATTTTAGAACGAAATTTACTAGAGAAGACTTGGACCTTAAAAGTAAACTTTGATGGAACTAATAACATTACTTTTCTAATTTTGTGAGCATGCGTATACGATCTAAGCTATGCATGGAGAACATGTTTAAACTTGGGTATATGTGATTCTTAATGTAGCATGAGTTGTTTTGGACTTCGTTAGTATGCGATTTCTAAAGAAAGTTATAAGTTTTAAAAATGGACTTCGACTTATATTTGAGATGTTTATATTCTGACTTCTAAGCAAGTTTGTATGGTCTAGATACGCATGAAAACGGACATGATATGTGGATTAATGATGCTTTAATAATAATGCATTACTTTAGCATGATTAGTATATATTTTAAAAAGAGACTTAAAGATTTTAAAAACAAACCTTAGCGAATTCTAAGTCATTTAAGTTTTGACTTTGTAGTATGTGTATATGATTAAGTCATACGAGCATGAAATGTGATTTTTAAGTTACCTAACTTAAGATAACTTGCGTAGTACGTGTTTTCAAAGAGAAATTCAAGTTTTGAAAACTAATATTTATGAGCATGATGTCGCCTACATTTTGACCTTATAGCATATTGATATAACTGAGTATGCCTACAAATGAGCATGAGTAGTGATTTAAAGTTGCTTTACTTATTATCAACTTACAATAGCTTAGTTGAAAACAATTTTTAAAGAAAACTTAAGAACTTCGAAAGCAAACTTAACAAAACTTGTGTCCTTTAAGTTCTGACCATTTGAGTATGTTTATATGGCATAGATATGTGTTCAAATGCATGTGAGTTATGATTTCAAGATACTTTGCATGTGCTAAGTTGACTTAGTGTAATTTTCGATGAAAACATAGAATTTGAAAGCTAATATCATCACTCACTATGTGAGATACGTTATGATCATGCAAGCATATATAATAGGATTCATTATGCCTCTAGACATGTCGACATGAGCATCATTTGGATAAACATGGATTTTACCTACGTACACATGTTCATAAAAAGGAATTTCCTAGCATAAACTATGTGGATTAACGTATACATGTGTGGAATACGCATGAGCATGCATACTTAGTATTGCTTAGTCTCGTTATGTGGTATTATGGCTTTAGTAGTTGATCAGTAACATGGGCTTGATTAGCTTAAGGTTTACTGGCATATAACTTTGAATTTGACTTAGAATGAGCATGCTAGGTTTCGAACTCAAATTAATAATGTTATAAGCATGTGTATGTGATGGATATCAGTATACTGTATGCTAGAAAATAAGCGTGGATTTTCAGCAGAATGAAATCTCACTCCTGGTCTGACCAGGGAGTGGCGCAGCTGTGCCACTTCTAAGGCAAAGACCAGTGCAGCTATGCCAGTCTGCTTTCAGGATTGGTGCAGTCTGCTTGTTTCCTGATTATTTTAGTAGACTTATATTATTACTTAAACTGCAAGACATAGTCTGACCCCTACTGGTATATAATTATATGAGGTGACAATATAGAATGATGATATAAAACCCGAAGGTATAATTTCGTTAAGGTTTGAGAAACGTATGAATAATGAGGATCACATAAGTTCTAATTATATGACAAACATGTAAAATTAAGTGTGTGATAAATGTATATGAAGATTGATATTAAGTATGTATGGTTAAGGTATACCTATACGTACATAGTTATTCTAAGAATACGATAAGGAAGTGAAACGAAGGTTCTATGAACATAGTTAGAAAACAACATACAATTGTTCTTATATTAAGAGCGTATGAAATGTATGAATGTATGACTGATGGGTATAAATCAATGATTATATAACTGTGTAGGATTACACGAAGTGCAGATATCTTAAACAGTTAAGTCGTAATTGTTAAACTACGAACCAGGCAAGTCTTTCAGTTTCTATTTGATATATGAATTCTATAACTGTTAATTGAGTTATATTATGTTATGAGAATGTTGATGTATATATGTGAAATGTATATGAGATATGTATGAGATTGAAAGTTGATTTTTGATGATATACTTGTGAAGTGAATCTCTATGCCTGTTATGTGAGAAGTAACATGCGTAGGAAATATTAATTGATTATGAATGCATGAACTGAGTATGATATTATATGCTATGTGATGCATGAGAACTGCTAGAATTGCTGAGCTGTCGAGCTCACTCTTGCAAATAACCATCTTTGCAGGTTAAGGACTCACGATTAAAGTATTATGCCACTTGATTGATAGAGTTCTGTAGTTTCGTAAGGAGATCGACGTAGATATCTATTGATACGATCTTGAAAAATGTTTAAGTTTTATACGATGTACTTGATAGTTGCTTATGATGTATAACACTTGTTGTGTTGTAAAGTTGTACTATGTGATACATAGAAGACTTCGTATTAAGATGTAAAAGTTTATACAGTAACTCAAATAGAATGAATCATATCATATAGTTGATTCAGGGATTTGTATTTGATTCAAAATTATGAAATCCATAAAAAGATTTTATTCAAAGGAGATTGAAAAAGTTTAAATTATTCTATTTTTTTATAACATCGAATATGATGTAAGACAGGAATGGTAAATGACCAAGATCGGAACTCATTAAAGTTCGGGGTCATTATACAGATCTTGGAAATGGAAAGAATTTATATTCTAAATTGTAATAAAGCGAAGTTATATTCTTTAAGTTATGAATAAAAGATGTAATAGTTTGACGATAGTAGTATCGTGACTGCACCGGATCCGAGGTTCGAAGGGACCCGGATTTAGGGGCGTCATAAGCACCATCATCCCGATGATATTGGCTGAGACGCTGAGGTCAGCCACCCACTGTAGTACCCACCCGGAGGGATTTTTTAGAGGCGGTTCGATTCTATTATACATATGGCTTATGTTCCATATTCGACCGATTGGATCTTTCAGGCATCATAGGTATTGTTTTTCCCATAATATAGCTATGTCCTACTCCTTTCAGCCGACGGAGTGTACCGATGCAGAGACATGGTCGGTGTTTCTGTCGAATATTGAGCATCCGTTCTTAATTTTGCCATATCCAGGGCTAGCTTCCCCCTACAGCTTTATTACCCATACATCTGGCATGGACTATCTGCCTCTAGTAGGATTGAGGGGAGCGACTACTTATCATCCTCTAGCTGTTATGGGCCAGTTTGATCAGTATCAGAGCCTGTATTTATTTGAGGAAGCTGCTGATCAGAGGATGTCAGCTTCATCTATGTCATCTACTGACTTGATTCACGTATATGGGTGTTGGACTCACAGGGAGAGGGCTAATTTCTCCAGTAGCCATCCGGCCCGTTCTCTAGAGTATTTGGCATGGTTGGAGGTAGATATAGCATCAGCTTTATTTATCCAGTCAACTCTTATTATAGATTCAGACGAGGAGGAACCTATGGAGGATCCTGAATCTCCTACCGAGGATGAGCTATTTATGGGTTTGACAGTGGCACTAGTTAGTGATCCGCCGATCATTTTTGCAGGGACAGATCTGGCTTTTGCAGACTCACTAGCTAGGATGACCTTTGAGAGGGATCAGGTTAGAGCACTGATGTTAACCGCTTTGTCTGGCAGAGATATAGCTTTGGCTATAAGAGATGGCGCTCGAGCCGCTCAGGATGCAGAATTGATTAAGCGAGAGGAGCTCTTATCTGCTAGAGATGCAGCTTTTGTAGAGAGGGATGAGATCCGCTCAGCCAGAGATGCAGTTTTTATTGAGATCAAGGAGACTTTGATTGCTAGGGACGCCGCTTTTGTGGACAGGGATGAGGATATAGCTTCCTGTGATTTCGACATTGTCGACAGTACTGCTTTTTGGTTTTACACTCATGGTCTGGTTATCGAGATGAGTGCATATATTGATTACCATAGTGCCACACTGTAGATGACTTTGGGGGTTTTGAGTCGTATGGAGGCTGAGGGTATTGCACTTGCAGCTGCTCCTTTATGTTCAGAGAGAGATACTATGGTAGCATTGTTGGCCCGCTTATCCTTGGGTCCGTAAACTAGCTTTGTTTTTCCTGTACATACTAGATCAGCCATTTTTATCATGTACAGGACACTATGTATATATCAAATAGTGTTATATATTTTGATTCACTTCCCTGTTTGGATATGTATTGTCATGGCTGAGTGATTACCACTTCTTTCATGACTTATTGTTGTTGATGTATCTTGAGCTTCTCCTTAATGGTCTGACAGTTGAGATATCAGAGAGTATCTCAGATGGGTCTGTTGACTAGGAAGATTGGATAGAATTTAGGTGTTATACGGTTTCGGTGTTTTTGGGACAGGTTTTTATTTTTCTTGAAGGTCAAACCGCACCGTATATGGTTGCCTACGTACTCCAGGGTGTAGGGAGATTCGGTCATTCGTAGTTCAATTTTTGCGTGAGAGAGGCTTGAAAAGTATTTGTCTTGTGTTTTGAGTTTTGAGTTTGATGAGTTTTTTATTTGGTTTGACCGCACCAGAAATGGCTACCTACGTACTCCCGGGTGGAGGGAGATCAGGTCATTCGTAGTTCAGGCTTTCTGGTAAAAAATCAAACCTGATTTGATTGGTAGGACTTAGATGCGGGTATGCACGTACTTCAGATATAGTACCTTTTCATGGTGTCTGAGTTGATGAGTTGGGGAAATTCGGTCCCGTCCATCTCTTGTAATATGAGAGCTCCTTCTGTCAACACTTCCTTGACAATGAAAGGGCCTTCCCAATTAGGGGCGAACTTTCTTTTAGCTTCATCTTGATTGGCCAAAACTTTTTTCAGCACCAAGTCATTTTCTTTGAATTTTCGTATTCGGACCTTCTTGTTATAGGATCGAGAAACCCTTTGCTGATATAATTGTCCGTGGAAAATGGCTATAGCCCTCTTTTCATCTATCAGGGACAGTTGGTGGTATCAGTCTTGCAACCACTGATTTTTGTCCATCTGAGCGTCGATTAACATTAGCAAGGACTCCATCTTTACTTCTATGGGGAGGACTGCTTCCATGCCATAGACCAATGAATAGAGGTTAACCCCAGTAAAGGTGCGCATTGATGTCCTGTATGCTAACAGGGTTAGAGGTAGTATGTCAGGTCATTCTTTGTGATTGGCGGACTTTTTTTGCATGATCTTTTTGATGCTCTTGTTGGCCGCTTTGACAGCACCATTCATCTTGGGCCGATAGATGACGGAGTTTGAGATGCTTGATGTGGAACTTACTGCACAGTTCCTTCATCATTTGATTGTTCAGGTTTTTGACATTGTCTGATACGATCACCTCCGATTGTCCATATTAACAAACGACATTATTTCTGATGAAACCAAAGATGACCTCTTTAGTGACTTTGGGAAAAGAGGCAGCTTCAACCCATTTGGTGAAGTAATCGATCATAGTGAAAATGAATCGATGACCATTGCTGGCTTTTGGTTCTATTGGCCCGATCACATCCATTCCCCATATGGAGAAAGGCCATGGTGAACTCATGTTGTGTAGCTCATTTGGAGGAGCATGTATGGCATTTCCATGTACTTGGCATTGAAAGCGCCTCCTGACGTGATCATCACAGTCAGCTTTGAGAGAGATCCAGTAAAGTCCTATTCTTAATATCTTCTTGGCCAGCAGATGATCATTCATGTGTGGACCACAGACTCCACCATGGATTTCATCCATAAGTATCTAGGCTTGCTCTTTATCAAGGCATCTTAATAGGCCTATTCCAACATCTCTCTTATAGAGTGCATCTTCGCTCAGATAGAACTTCATAGCCATTTTGTGAATCCATTTTCATTTGGATTGGCTTGCCCCTCGGGTGTAGATCCATCTAGGAGATATCCCTTGATGTCTTGATACCAAGGTTATTTGATAGGAGGTATTTAATCTGATATGTCTCCAATGTAATTCCTGTATGTTGGGGCTTTCTGAATTGTGAATTTGATGCAGGGAATCCCATTCCTATCGGATATGTGGATCAAGGAAGCCAATGTTGCCAATGCATCAGCTAAGTCAATCTTATCTCGAGGAATATAGATGAAGGTTATGTCTTCAAACTCCATAGATATTCTGACGACCTGCCGATGATAGGGCAGCAAATGCAGCTCTTTGGTGTGATATGCCCTGGTGGTTTATCTGATGACCAACTCAGAGTCTCCAAAGACTAGTAAATGTTTGATACCCATGGATTGGGCTAATTTCAACCCCATTATGTAGCCTTCATACTCTACTGTGTTGTTGGTGTTGCCAAATTAAAGTTTGGTAGCCACAGGATATTGTTCTCCTGTACCAGAGATAAGGACTGCCCTAGCTCCAGGCACCTTCCATGTTTATGCGCCGTCGAAATACATTTTCTATGGTTGGACTGTATTCTCTTGTTGGAGTTGTTGAATCGTCATGATTCCATCATCCGGGAAATAAGTCTCCAGGGGCTCGAACCCTCCTGAAAGTGCTTCAGCTAATTGATCTGCAATGCCTTGACCCTTGATTGACTTCTGAGTCATACAGACAATGTCGAACTGTTGTAAGATCAACTGCTATTTGGACAGTCGACAATTCAATATAGGCTTGTTGAATACATATTTGAGGGGATCCATGCGGGATATGAGGTAAGTTGTATGCCCATGGAGGTAATGTTGTAACCTCATTGCGGCCCATGCTAACGCACATCATATTTTCTCTATCAGGGTGTACTTCTGCTCACCACTGCTGAATCTTTTGCCTATGTAGTAGATGGCTCTTTCTTTTCTACTATCATCCTTCTGTCCCAGCATACAACCCATTGCATTGGCATTGACGAACATGCACATGAACAGGGGAACTTCATCCCTCAGAGGTAGCAAAACAAGTGCTTCGACGAGCCATTTTTTAATGGCAAGGAAGGCTCGTTGACAATCCTCGTTACATTTGGTAGAGGAATTCTTCCATAGTAGCTTGAATATGGGTTCACAGGTTTCTGTGAGCTGGAAAATGAATTATTTTATGAAGTTGATTCTCCCCAAAAACCCACGTATCTCCTTCTCTGTTTGAGGTACTGGCATCTCAGTGATGGCTTTGATCTTGGCAGGGTCTAGCTCGATGCCTAGATTACTCATCAAGAATCCCAATAATTTACTTGATTTGAAGCCGAAAGCACATTTGGCTGGATTTAGCTTGAGGTTGTACTAACGCAACCTATTGAACAACTTCTTGAGATGGTCAATGTGATCATCCTCCCTCCGGGATTTGATGATGATGTCGTCCATATAAACCTCTATCTCTTTGTGCATCATATCATAAAACAGAGCCATCATGGCTCGCTGATATGTGGCTCCGGCATTGTTGAGGCGAAGGATAGTGGCCTATAACAGAAGGTCCCCCAGGGAGTTATGAAAGCGGTTTTCTCCTGGTCCTCTTCAGCAACCATTATTTGATGGTAACCAGCAAAGTAATCTATGAAGGAATACATGCTGTACTGCGTCGTATTGTCTATCAAGATGTGGATGAAAGGTACCGGGAAATTGTCTTTGAGACAAGCTTTCTTCAAATCCCGGTAATCCATGCAGACTCGTACCTTACCTCTGGGTTTAGGTACGGGAACTATGTTTGACAGTCACTCTGGGTATGTTGATACCATGATGATTCCGGCTTTGAATTGTTTAACAACTTCTTCTTTGACTTTCAGACTCCATTCAGGTTTTAATCGCCTGAGCTTAAATCCATCTTTGATGGGCATTCGATGGATGATAATGTCAGTGGACAGACCAATCATCATGTGACCATGCAAACACATCCTGAAACTATGTTAGGAGTTCGATCATGTCAGCTTTTTGGTCTTGGGTGAGGTCTATGCCTATCTGGATTTCTTTGATGTTTTCGGAGGTTCTTATGTTGATAGTGGTGGTTTGGTCGAGGTTTGTTTTGGGTTTGTCTTCGACCCATTCTTTGATCTCCTCGGGCACCTCATAGTCATTTTCCTCCTCTTGGTCAATATCCATCAAGTCGAAGTTCAGTTCTACATCAAAGTCGTAGTCACTTTGATAGGTTGGCATCTCATCAGCAGAGACAAACACGTCCAATGCTTGAGTCCTAGAAACAAAATGCTTTCATTTTAATATATACAAGTGCTTAAATATACAAAGCATTTGGCAAAGCATGACAAAAGTTATTGCTATAGCTGTGCAATCAAAAGTAAGTAGTAAATGAAAGCATGTTTAAAGGGCACATGTACTCTCTGCCCCTTTACCCTTTTCGGCTAAGGTAAGGGACGCTGCTCCAATTATCTAAGGTCAGATCCTTATGAACAGGGAGGATCAAGGATTGGTGATCATCCGCTTCGTCTCGGATGATGACAAAGATATCCTTTACAATAGGGCCAGGGTTTTTCTTTGAATTACCCCCTTTTCCCTTCTTGATGTGAAGAATTTGAATCTGATCCTCGTCGTCGCTGGCTGGGTTCTCGTTATTCATACTCTCGTAGTTTATGATGACCCGCATGTTAGCAAATGGGTCTCGTCCTTTATACAGGATCTTTTATTTTCCCTTTTTGCTATCCATCTCGGATTTGGGAGTTGTTCTCTCACTTGCCGGTATAATGGGAGGAAATAACATAGTTGATCCCACAGCTGGGATTTTTCTCATAGGTTTCACCCATCCGACACCCGTAAGGTTTGGCAGCAAAATTATGGAAGCATGAACCTTAGGATGCTTGTGTGGGTTCCAGTGGTTTGACCCGGATGAAAAACCCAATCCAGCTGTCCCTGTCTGGCTCAGGATTTGGACTGGACTTATGATACCTTGCTTGTTTTTTCCTAACCCTTCTCCAGGTTGGAAACCCAAAGATACCATCTCTTGGTCTACCGTCATAACTTCGGTGGAGACCTTAGGTTTTAATGTTGATGCTCCAATAGGTAGATACTGAGTATCACTCACCTCCAGAGCTTGAAAACTTGCAGGTTCAATCCCTGCATCCAGGCTAATCACTGGCATGTCTCCCTGTATGCAGAGAGGGTATTCTGGTTCGGCGTTGACCGTAATGAGGTTGTCGTTGATAATGTATTTAAGCTGTTGGTGGAGGGTGGATGGCACTGCCCCTACCATGTGGATCCATGGCTTGCCCAACAACAAGTTGTATCCAGTGGTGTTGTTGAGCACCTGGAAGGACACATAGAAAGTGTGTGGGTCAATCTCTAATAGAAGCTCTATCTCTCCCATAGCTTGTCGGTGAGATCCATCGAAAGCCCGGATGACCACATGACTGGTTTTGATCCGGTTTGGGTTGATCTTCATCCTTTCCAATGTGTTGTAGGGACATATGTTGAGTGATGATCCTCCATCTATGAGCACACCTCCGATCACATACCCAGAAGACATAACTATCATCAGTCACCTTTTCTTTGGCTTTGATGACTGGTTTGATCACCCGCTGAGGCAGGTACAAGGGATTATCCTTTGGTACTATGACAATGTTATTTGAGGTGGAACCTTCGTCGTTCTCGTAGTTCCATGGGACCCTCTTCAGACTAATAACTGGATATTGAGGTCTGAAGGGAAAGATCAGAGGCTCAGGTGCGGCCACCTTCAAAGGATTTTATATTTCTTTGACCCCATTTCCTGGCAGTACTAAGGGTCTGAGGGATGGCAGCTTATCATAGGAAACCACAGCCACTGTGTCCTAATTCCATGCAGTGGGGATCCAGACAGTATCTTCATCTGGGAGGTCGAGAACTTGATTTCCCCTTATCAAGTCTGTGACACCCCCGAATCCGGGTCCTCTGACCCCGGTCCGGTCGCCACGAAACAATACTAACATCCACCTTTAAGTAACATACGATAACTAAAATGCAGAATCTAATAAACGTACGTCGTTCATTCAAAAGGTGTTACTAGTCCCAAGATTCGATAACCTTAATACATCAATACAAACATACCCTAGAATAAACATTAGGGTTCATATTACATTAACAGTAATTAAACAAATCATAAAGACAAAGTCTGCTCCTTGTAAACCATCCTATATCTTTCCTTTACCCTTGTCCTTCCCTGAGGGCTCGGGCTTAACTGCAATATAAGTCATGATATAGCAAGAATGAGCAACAAGTTTGCTCAGCAAGTTTAAATACAACAATAAAGGATATATCATGATGAATGGAAAAATATCTGACAATGATTTCAACAAAATGAATATCTTAAAGATTAAACAATATGAATGTTAGAATGATTCAATAATCTGCATGATTCAATACTATGAATATCTGTATGATTCAACGATATGAATATCTGTAAGGTTCAACAACCTGCATGATTCAACACTATGAATATTTGAAAGATTCAATAATTTAACTATTAAAAGCAAAGATAATAATTGCCTTTAGAATGACTGATAGTCGAGTGGACTTTGAACTATAACTTTCCAATGGGTTCAATAGCTAATTGACCCTTTTTGGATTACTGGCTTCTGGCTACAAAAACTTGGTACCTCGAGGAGATCAGCCTCGGGTACAACGTGAATATGCATAACACTTATATCTGCTTACTCGTATCATATATATTAGATACCTGGACACACTCCTACATATGAGGGGTGTTCTGTTCCGTCTAAGAATCCTGACCATCAATTGGTTTGGATAGCTTTAAAGAAAACTTCATACACTAGTCTGACCGAGCAAAGGTTCAGACTCTTACTAACATAGTTCAAGAAATTTAGAACCTTGAATAATGTACAAGTCCAAGACTGTACGAGCTCAAATGCACTAGGTGCGAACATCAATAATATCATTGTGGAATAATTGATAAGTAATTAAACCACTAAATAACATACTTGGAAATAAAGTTCAAGCAATTAAGTAAACAACTTTCGATTCAACAATAACCTACTCAATACAATATGAGAATGATAGAGAACTTGCACAAAGTGAAGTTTAGAATTTGCACAATATATGAATTTGTGTAAGTTTGGGGAACTTGCACAATACTCAATGTGTGAAGTTCGGGGAACATGCACAATACTCAACGTGTGAAGTTCGGGGAACTTGCATAATACTCAACGTGTGAAGTTTGGGGAACTTGCGCGATAATAGATTCCTTGCATAAAATAATGCATAGGCTTAGACACTTACAACATCAAAGAGTGAAATTCGGGGAATTTCACCATAATAGATCCCTTGCATAAAGTAAATGCATAGGTTAGGACATTTTCTTACAACGTTCCTTGAGTAAAGTAAACACAAAGATAAGACACTTGCACAATATACGAGTTTGTATAAGTTTAGAGAACTTGCAAAATCAAAGGGATGGAGTTCGGGAACTTGCGAGATCAAAGAGTGAAGTTGGGGAACTTTCACAATACTCAAAGTGTGAAGTTCGGGGAACTTGCACAATAATCAAAATGTGAAGTTCGGGGAACTTGCACAATACTCACGTGTAAAGTTCGGGGAACTTGCACAATACTTAACGTGTGAAGTTCGGGGAACTTGCACAATACTCATGTGTGAAGTTCGGGGAACTTGCACAATACACTAATAACATGCTCAATACAATATGAGAAGGATAGGAAACTTTCACCAAAAATAAGCGAAGTTTAGAAACTTGCTTACACGGTTCATTGAATAAAGTAGTACAAGAATTTAGAATACTTGCACAATAAAAGTAGGGTTCAGATACTTGTTTACAATATCCGTTGAATAAAGTAATACAAAGGTCTAGGATACTTACACAATAAATAAGTGTAAGTCAAGAAAAACTTGCTCAATATAAATTTGAGTAAAGTTAGGGAGACTTGCAAATAATACAAGAACGGGTTCAAAAGAACTTGCCCAATCAATAAGTGTAAGTCAAGAAAAACTTGCTCAAATAAAACTTGAGGAAGATAGGGAACTTGCCTGATTGCTTAGCTACAATTAATTCTAGCTTTAATTTAAATGGTGTTGAAATGACCTACTAATAACAAGTTGATCTCTCTAATTAGTATAAACTAATATAAGTTCACACATACTAGAATCTAGTCGTTATATAAATCTATCACATAAGATCATGTTCAATATCAAACATACCATTTATAGCATCATAAAATGTTAACTGTTAAAATCCGACTTAAGCAAATTGTTCGGGTCTGAAAGTGTCCCGGCGTAACTCTAGCATGCAACTATTGCCATTAAACGAATACACATGCTTATCAAGTTATAATCTCCCATTCGAAACTAGCATGCTCGTCCTAATCCAATTTCGAAGTCATATGTTTTCATGCCGATAAACCTTAAGTTAAACAAGTTCATACTTCAAAGGTTCGCTATTCCTATCATACTACCTCATACGAGACCAAACAATACTTAATATATATGCTCGAGTATACTACACACATATACTCTAATCACATAGTTCATACTTGAAGTTCATTTTCTATAATTTAGCATGCACATGTGAAATTTGTATATAAACACATGAGGTTCATGTCAATACGTCTATAGTCATAATGAAATCTTAATACTTATGCTTATATGCTC
The DNA here is from genome assembly GCA_020205555.1 of Panax stipuleanatus. Classification (NCBI taxonomy): domain Eukaryota; kingdom Viridiplantae; phylum Streptophyta; class Magnoliopsida; order Apiales; family Araliaceae; genus Panax; species Panax stipuleanatus. The sequence continues at coordinate 137,797,345 of CM035117.1, read as the reverse complement.
ACAACATGTCTCACATGGTATTTAACTTTCAAATCTTAAGTTCTCCATCAAAAGTACACTAAGTCCACAAATATCATTTTAGTATAATCAAAGTGTTTTGTAACTATGACTCACTTGCATTAGAAACACATACCAAAGCCACATTAGTGCTCTCATATCACAAGAAAAAATTATTGGTCAAGTTTACTTTGAAGGTTCTTAAGTTTTCCTTGAAAACTCCTTAAATCCATCAATCTCGAATGCTAGTGTGTACAACACTTTAAAGGTGCATTTCATGTCAATGTAAATATACTATTATGCTCATAATATCAAAATATACACATGCTACTTACATGACAAAGTTCACATTCAAAACTATAAGCTTCATTTTCAAAACATAAGTTTTCCTTTGTAAACCTTTGAGTCTTTCAAACACGTATGCTAGTGCGTTTAATACTCTAATCATGCATTCTAGGTTCATATTAACATGCTTGCCAAATTAGAATGTATATACAATACTTTCATGCTAACATTCACCTTTGAAACTTATATGTTTCGTTAGAAATGTTCAATAGTGGGGTTCACATGCTCATATTCTATTATGAAACCCGTATACCTAAGTCAACATGTCTCCCATACAATTCTAAGTCATGCTTGCAAGGTCAGAATACTATCATGGCAAGTATACATATCGAGTTTGTATTAGCTAGCAAGGTGTATAATGTAAGCAAATACTTGGTTAAATAAACAACTATACCCATAATAAATATAATTGGGTTAAATAATATACACACCTTTCATTTCATGTATGCTTAGGTTATACATTTAGTTAGTGTCACAATGTTATTTAAATTTAGAAATGTAACAATACAATGTATCAAGTAAGTACATATGTACCAATCATATAATCCATGTACATTATATAAACACCAAATATCAAGAAATTGGGTATTATTATAATAATAACTGTTATTATAATAATTATAATAACTTACTGAAAGTATTATCAATTAATAATGTTTAGTGATATTAATGTATGGTGATAGGGTATTCATAATAGTTTTCCTACCCTCATCATATCACATGCTCTAAGTACACATTACACTTATCAATCTCACATAATACAATTAAAATTACTATATAGTCTATATATAATAGCCTTATCAAAGGTCATCTTATAGTTAACTACCATTTATTAAAGGTTTACATATCAGATGCCTGTATAAAAAAATTAATCAATTAAATATAATATTATTATATTTTTAAGTCCTTTGCTCATTAATTTATTAATAAATTATACTCTTATGTTTTATTATTCTTAACAATAATAATTTCATACATTATCGATTAATTACACCAATATCAATTAATCAATCACGATTAACTCTCTACACTATATTCAAGTAAATTTGAATATGTAATTACTAACACTTTTATCAGTACTCTGATATAGAAGTCTCAGGGTTAATCTACTAATTTAAATAACCATTAGTAATTCCCTTTAATAAAATCCTAACATTTTTTCGCATAGGTTAAATTCACATAAGCACATAACCACATAAGGTTTAAATAAGTTTGAAAAATTAACTCCTAAAAATTTTAAATCACATATAAAATTAATAAGGAGCTTAAAATTCATGGTCGTTACAAAGTCACTACTTTCAATCATGTTTTGAATCAGGTTATGAAGTGCCCAGCAATCTTCAGTATCATGGCCGGGTGAATTGGAGTGGTACTGACATATTTGGTTAGGCTTGAATTTTCTGGATCGTGGGTTCAATGGAGGTAATAAGTCTGCAACCATTCCCTCGTTGATTAGCATTTGGAGGATTTCTTCCATTTACTGGTTCAAGTTAGTGAAATTCCTTTGAAATAAGAATTTTATACCAGTGTGGACAGTTTCTTCTTTAACTATTTTGTCTGTCCAAGGCTAATGCTCATGAGACTGGTTATGATCCCTCCTAGGATTGATCTTCGGTGTGGGAGGACGATCAATGTCAGACTGGTTGGCCCGTTTAATCATCTGTCTGGTGATCTGATGCTGATAGACGACCAGTTCTGCTAATTGCTAGATTTGTTCCTTGATAGATTTTATCTCTTGCTCTATCAAGAATCTCCTTTCTGATACTTCCCAATTGTCTGGGCTGTTGTTGCTGGATGGAGTTGATTCTCCCACATAACGGAGGTACTTGGATCCTTCTCCACTTGCGGTGCTGATCATATTGACATTCTCCTCTTTGTGCTGGGGGAGGGGATTGTCTTGTACATGTGGTTGTTCTGGTTTTATCACCACAATATCTCCATTGTCAATCAAGTCTTAAATTTTGTGCTTGAGAGAACAACAGTCTTGAATGTCATGGCCCGGAGTTCCGGAATGGTAAGCACACTTCTTGGTTGGGTCAAAATTCCGTCCACTAGTGTTGGTTGGTGGAAGGAGTTGGACAATCTTCTTCTGTGCCGTCAACAGCTTTAGCACATTCTCAAGTGAATCCCGTAGAGGGGTAAAAGTTCTTCGACGCCTGACCTCCATATTTTTCTGGAATGGAGGGTTTGAAGGCTGTGCTGGAGCTTGAAAAGGGGTATAGTTCCTCCTTTGAATAGGCATACTGTTTGACTCACCTTTTTGATTTTGTCCTTGCAATACTAAGGACACTTCTTCATCTTTCTTTTTGTGTACTCTCCGGGAATTACTCTCATAATTTTTGGACTGGATATGCTCGGCGACAGCTTTGAGGGCGGTTAGATCTTTTATCTTCCAGGACTTGAGTCCCATTTCTGCCATTTCGTCGTGTTTGATCATTTCAGAGAATGGTTTTCCTATGCCTGCTAGGACCCTATCATAATATGGTGCTTCTTAGATGTCGATGAAGGTCATGATTATCTCAGACTCAGTCATGGCTGGGGTGACTTGTGCTGCAACCCGCCTCCATTGTTGAGTATATTCTCTGAATGATAAAGTACTCTGTTTCTTGATTTTGGTTATTTGGTATCTGTCTGGAGCCAGCTGAGATTGGAAGCTGTACTGACTGAGGAAAGCATGTGCCAACTCTTCCCAACTGTGAATCTTAGAGTTGTCTAGGCGGGCATACCAGGCTCTGGCCTCTCCAGTTAGACTCTTCTGAAATAATTGCATTCGAAGCTTCTCGTCCTCTGCAAAGGATCCGAGTTCTCCAATGAATACTTTCAAGTGGGTATAAGGATCTCCCAATCCATCGTATTTCTCAAAATCAGGAGTTCTAAATTTTTTGGGATAACGTGCCCCGGGGAATATACAGAGGTCGGAGTAATTAACACTGCCGAATGCCCCAGTCCCTTTGATAGACTGGAGAGTTTCCTCCATCTGCTGTATTTTCTTTATAATGTCACCAGCTTCCTGTTCTTTGTTGAGGGTGGTGATTTTAGGGGTTTTGTTGATTATGTCCTGGTTTTGTAGTCCAGGAATCAGAGTTTCAGTCTTTTCAGTCTCTTGACTGCTACCGCTACCACTAGGTGTTCCCGGTTCTGTGTGAGCTTGGGCTTAACCTTTAAGAGCCTTACTTTGCTCTCTCAGGAAACTGGCTAATTCAGCTATCTGATTCTTTAGTCCTTTGAACTCTTCCCTAGATACAGAGCTGGATTCTGGTTGAGTACTGGAAGTTATGTCTGTGGATGGACTTAGTGCCTTCTTAGACTTAGATCTAGTGACATGACCAATTTTTCACCTACAATAAAATGTAGGCTTGTCAATTTCCTAATGTATGTAAGGATAGAATGCAAGTTATGATGTGGTTTTTAATCTTATCCTGCAAAACAGAGGTCAGTTGTTTTGATGACAGGATGACAAGAGATATACGACAAGAAATGTAAATATTTCATTATGATATTTACATTGAAAACTTGACATTAAATTAAAAGAGGAAGGCATGAAGAAGCTTCCCGTCTGATTTGGTTAATCAGAGGCTGACCTATCTTAGGCTACTCTCGCGGATTTTTGGCATGAAGGTCCCCAGATCATTGCAATCTACAAGAGGTGAAATTAATCCGATCTTTCAACTGGAGCGAATCTGGGTGGTGCATTTTCATGAGCCCCAGAGACTAAGCCGTCCCCAGAAACATTACTTATCACCGACGGGTTTTTTCTCCTTGAGAGAGGAATCACACAACATACATTCACATACATCGTGTCTCACCGTTATGCATATGATGACATGGGTGCGAAGCACTAAAAAAGCAGGAAAGCATTCATTCACATTTATTTAATGTAAAGATGCAACATTCATACATTCATTCAATGTAAAGACGCAGCATTCACACATACATAGTTTTGAAAGGGAAAATGTTGAAAAGATTTGAACGCGACCTAAGCCCTCTACTGTCCCCACCAGAGTTGCCACCTGTCGACGTTGGGAAAAATCCGCGGGTCGGGTCACAACCCGGATCTTTTATCTCTTCCTAATTTATCTCTACCCTTACTCTTTTTATTGCGAAAAAAGGTTTTGAAGGGTTTTTTAGAAAAGGCCAACATGTATCATGTTGACGATTTGAATGTTTTACAGAGTTGTCAGTTGGTAGATTTGAAATGGTTGTACCAACTCAATCGAATTTTGTTTGAAAGAGGCCCAATTGCTCGTCACTGTCGAAACTTGATCTTTGAAATCGAAGTTTTGAGCTCGGGGGCTTGGTAAAGTGTGGGGAAAGTGTTAGGCACCTCACAACTCCCGTGTAAACACGGTACCACATCTTTTCAATATTTCCCTTAAAAAACTAAAATGTGTGTGAATGCTGTTTGAAATTTGGGCCTATATTTGATTGATTGATTGAAAGTAGTGCTTTACTTCGTTGAACCTATATACGAAGGGTTTGATTTGATTTGCAAAAAGTCTTTAATTTGATTTGCAAAAGTGTTTGATTTGATTTACAAAAGCATTTCTTTTAATTGATTTGAAAATGATATTTTGAAAGTTGGTTATCAAACCCTTACGCTAACATAGGAATTGAAGCCTATTGATACTTTCATTTTTATCTTTATAGCCTTAAAGCTTGCATTTAAATGGTGATTGTCGGGCTGCGAAGCATCCTCGATCATAAAATATATATAAGTGTCGGTCTCCTCATGGGTATGATAGCCATCGGAGGGACTCTGACACGACAATCTGTGTTTTCACTATGTTGAGACCTTAAATCCGGATAACCGTTTTAAGGTCTTTTATATATACATTTTACAGAAAAAACTGGAAGGGTACATTTGTAAAGGGGAGTTTGTCCATCGTGGGAATCAGATTCTGATCAGCTTGATCATGAATCCCACGATTCCTAGGCTCACATATGAAGGCCGATAAACCTGCACAGCTCAAATTTGTACAAAAATATATCCAATGTTGCCAGAACCAAGGATTCATCAGTAAATCCTGGTTCGCACCTGGCTGAAGCATCTCGTTCCCACTAGATAGCGATCTAAGGGCCGCGAGGTTGCTTTTACAACTGAAACTAGAGAAAATGCTAGATTTAAATAAATCCCAGCCATTCTAGCTTCCCGATTCCGTCTGTACCGATTTTGAACCGTTTGAAAGCTAGAATTGGAGAGATTTAAATAAATCTAGTTCGCCCGCAGATATGTTAATGTCGATTCACATAAAATGAATATTTAAAGCAACAATTGAATAAAAAATGAGCAAAGCAATATATATATATATATATATATATATAATTATATATATACAAAAGTTGTAAAGGGCGATGGGTTTTCACATCGGTGATCGGACTGGAATTGAAATATATATATATATATATATATGTATATATATATATATGTGACGCCCCCAGAATAGGTCCATTCAACCCAACCCATTCTGAGTCGCCAAATACATGGTACAGAATTCAAATACAAACTTTATATCATACGGTCGTGCAAAATACGACCACACAACTGTGAGTCTCAGTACAAATATGTAGAAAATATTAAGATTCAAACTAAGTCCTCATTACAATTATTATCACACTATTTATCAGAAATAGTGAGGACTACTACTGCTCTAACTCGGACCATCACTCTGTCCCCCGACTAGTCCCCGCAACATTCTCATTTCCTGAAGAGGACAACAGATGAAAAGGGTGAGCTCAACTAGCCCAGTAAAGAATATTATGACTAAGATAATGAAAAATAAATTATCGTTAGTCTTCAACAGTTCAGATAAAATATTATGGACAACAAGTTTTAGATCAATATTCGCAGCGGAAATAACAAATCATTAGAAGAGTTAAGCAGAGAATGAAGTCTACTATCTTCTATGATTTAAAAGTCCATCACCAATATTTTATCCCTGTAACATCAATCAATATACATCTCGAATCAATATTCATCTTTGCACTACAGGCCAAAGATATTCATTTGCATCATCAGTAGTCATGTTCATCTCAACACCTGTCATCTTTGCACTACAGGCCAAAGATATTCATCAGGTAATCATTCATCTTTGCTCTACAGGCCAAAGATATTCAGTTACATCAACTTTTAGGACTGAGGATGATGAAAAACATTTTAAACAAAACGAATCCAGTGAGATAAAAGACAAAGATTAGGGATTCGTCATTTAGTTTATCCAAATTCAAGAATAATCCATAATAATACTTTGTGAAGCAAAATTCAAGAATAAAGCCCAAAATTTGGATACAATCAAAGATAGTAACCTTAACAGACAATTTGGACAATTAGAAGAAAAATAAATTTTCTCGTGAATAGTGCCGTATACGTGAATAGTGCCGTATACGTGAATAGTGCCGTATACGTGAATAGTAACCCCGACGGGAAAAATAAGAATTTCATAACAAAATTCATGACAATATTTCTGTATAATGATATTGAAAAGAATAACATCATTTACGAAAGAAAATAACATCCCTTACCTCAAAAAGATAGTACCTCTGACTGGAATATCGGATATAATATTGACGGAAACTTGCGCTGAATACTAATACTCAAAGTATAGAAATACTCACAAAAATACGCTCGATATTATAGAGAGAGAAAACTTCGAATTCTGGTGTGATTTTCAATTCTAACCTAAGCACCCTATTTATAGGAAAAGCTTAGGATGCCAAAGGAGACTAAAATAATAAAATAATATTATTTTTACAAAACTTCTCCAGCCGCCGGCTGCTTCAAACATCTGATTTTTTTCAACAAAACAACAAAAGTGGGGCCCACCATTTATAAAATAATATTTATTTTCCGAAACTTCAATAATTCATAATAAATAGCCCCTTTGTCAGAAAAATACAAATGATGTGTCCTTCTATAGGAAATTTAATTCTCTACAACTTTGCAGAAGAAAATTTTTCCAAATTCCCAACATAAATTATCCGAAATCCATAAACGGATGATTTTTCACACCAAAATACTGATAAAAACACATCAGCACAAATTCCTTCTTTTATATCCACAAAATAAATATTTCCTTATCATATAAATCAATAATTAATTATTCACAAATAATATTATAGAACTACAATATTGACAACCAGGTCGTTCCCAGGACAGAGGGGGCCTTCCGATAAGGACTTCTCCTTACTGGCGCGCAATTAAATAACCCCTCCTAGACAGAACTTCCTTAGACATTGTCAATAATGCTATCTAATAATATTATTCAAATAATATGAATTATTGAGTTGATAACGTGAAATACTGTGCAACGACAATTATTGAATCAATACTACAAAATATCAACTGTAGCCATTATTGAATCAATCATAAAAAAATAGCAACGTAGCAATTATTGAGTCAATAAAATATCAATGCAGCAATTATTGAGTCAATAATATAAAATATCAACGTAGCAATTATTGAGTCAATAATATAAAATATTGAACAGTAAATACTGTAACAATAATTGAGTAGGTTCCTTCTCACGTAAGACTCAATAATTCGAAATACTGTGCAATACCGTGTGCTACTGCGCACCACCGCGTACTGTATTTTAACCACCGGGTATTTCAACAGTACTAACGGTAACAACTACGCCGTTATCTTGTAAAAAGTTATTTCTGTCGCTTTCTATATCCGACAGTTATTCCGTTGTGGGGTCCACAAATAACTGCGCCGTCGTACGAATATTCCCCGACAACAAGAATATTCCACGACCAAACGAATATTCCCCGACAACAAGAATATTTTATAACCACTTGCTCATTTTAAAAATATTTGCACATTTCACCCATAACTTTCATATTTATCAAGTCAACACCTTACTATTTCGAAATAATATATAAAGAAAATTAAATCTTTATTCATAAAAGTTGGGGTCTTACAACCTCCCCTCCTTATGAAATTTCGTCCTCGAAATTGACGTACGTACCTGGTATGTCGAAAAGGTGAGGATACCTCGCTTTCATTTCCGATTCCAACTCCCAGGTCATTTCCTCAATTGCATGGTTTCTCCACAAAACTTTAACTTGAGGTATAATTTTCGAGCGTAGGACATGCTCCTTCCTATCCAAGATCTTGACAGGTACCTCCTCGTATGTTAAATCTTCAGCTATCTCGTCTGGTTCTAACTCAATAATGCGGTTTGGATCCTTCACATATTTACGTAACACGGATATGTGAAACACGTTATGAACACGAGACATGCTTGGAGGTAAAGCGAGTCTATAAGCCACATTTCCTATTCGGTCAAGAATCTCAAATGGACCAATGAATCGTGGATTGAGCTTTCCTCTCTTCCCGAACCTCGTAACTCCTTTCCACGGAGTAATACGTAGTAACACATGGTCCCCAACATTAAATTCCACGTCCTTTCGATGAAGATCTGCATAACTCTTTTGTCGATCCTGTGCCGTCTGTATACGTTGTCGGATTATTTGGATCTTTTCTGTAGTCATACGTACTAACTCTGGTCCCAACAATGTTGCTTCACCCACCTCATCCCAACATACTGGAGAACGACACTTTCTCCCATACAACGCTTCGAATGGAGCTACGCCTATACTTGCCTGATAACTGTTGTTGTAGGAGAATTCCACCAATGGTAAATACTTATCCCAACTCCCTTTGAAGTCTAGAACACAGAGTCTCAATAGATCTTCAAGAGTTTGAATAGTTCTTTCCGATTGTCCGTCTGTTTGAGGATGATAAGCCGAACTGAATCGTAAATCCGTACCCATAGCTTTCTGTAAACTGATCCAAAATCGTGAAGTAAATCTGGGATCACGATCCGAAACTATGGATACTGGCATGCCATGCAATCTCACAATCTCATTCACGTACATATGAGCAAGACGTTCAAGGGAATAAGTCTCTCGTATCGACAAGAAATGAGCAGACTTGGTTAATCTATCAACAATAACCCAAATCGCATCTAAGCCTTGAGAAACCTTGGGAAGACCCGTAACGAAATCCATCGTAATGTGTTCCCACTTCCATTTCGGAATCTCCAGTGGTTGCAATGGACCCTTCGGTACTTGATGCTCCGCCTTTACACGTTGACAAGTTAAACATCTAGAGATGAACTCCGCGATCTCTCTCTTCATATTGCTCCACCAAAATGTATGTCGAAGATCACGATACATTTTAGTACTCCCAGGATGGATCGCAAATGGTGTGTTGTGTGCCTCCATCATGATTCTATACTTCAAGTCAAAATCGTTAGGAACACAAAGTCTGGAGTTGACTCGAAGTATTCCCTCTTCATCGATTCTTGCTTCTGGAATTGCACCTTCTTGCACCTTCTTCTTCATCTTCATCAGCTCCGCATCTGTAGCTTGAGCAGCTTTAACTTTATCAAGCAAAGCTGGTTCTACGCGTATACTTGACATCATCGCACTCGTTCCCACATATGATCTTCTACTCAACGCGTCAGCTACCACGTTCGCTTTTCCAGGATGGTATTGGATGGTATGATCGTAATCTTTCAACAGCTCAAGCCAACGTCGTTGCCGCATGTTGAGTTCCTTCTGAGTGAAGAAATATTTAAGGCTCTTATGATCCGTATAAATCTCCACTTTCTCTCCGTACAAGTAATGTCTCCAGATCTTCAACGCGAAAACTACTGCTGCCAACTCTAGATCATGAGTAGGATAATTCCTCTCATATTCTTTGAGTTGTCGCGAGGCATAGGCTATGACTTTCCCATGTTGCATGAGAACACATCCTAACCCTTTGCCTGAAGCATCGCTGTAGATAACAAATCCATCCGAACCAGATGGTATTGTCAGAACAGGTGCCGAAATAAGTCTCCTCTTGAGCTCTTGGAAGCTCTTCTCGCATTCTTCTCTCCAAACGAATTTCGTATCTTTCCGAGTCAACTGTGTTAATGGAGTAGCGATTCGAGAAAATCCCTCTACGAACCTCCGATAATAACCAGCTAAGCCCAGAAAGCTTCGTACTTCGGTCACCGACTTAGGTTGCTCCCAGCTTTGTATTGCTTCAATCTTCGCCGGGTCAACAGATACTCCATGTTTCGATACCACGTGCCCAAGGAATGCTACTTCCTCAAGCCAGAACTCGCATTTCTTTAACTTGGCGTATAGCTTGTTCTCACGAAGCTTTTGAAGTACCAGCTTCAAGTGGTGTTCATGATCTTCACGGCTTTTAGAATAGATGAGAATGTCATCAATAAAGACAACAACGAATTGATCTAAATACTCCTTAAATACACGGTTCATCATATCCATGAAAGCAGCAGGAGCATTAGTCAATCCAAAAGACATGACTAAGAACTCATAATGCCCGTACCGTGTTCTGAAAGCAGTCTTTGGAATATCCTCAGTTTTAATCTTCAACTGATGATATCCAGAACGAAGATCGATCTTTGAAAAAAATTGCGCTCCTTGCAACTGGTCGAACAGGTCATCAATACGAGGTAACGGATACCTATTCTTGATGGTGACATGGTTCAACTCCCGATAGTCAATGCAAAGTCGCATACTCCCGTCTTTCTTCTTTACGAATAAAACAGGAGCACCCCAAGGAGACGTACTAGGACGAATAAAACCGATGTCTAACAACTCTTGTAATTGGACCTTTAACTCCTGAAGTTCAATAGGAGCCATTCGATATGGGGCTTTAGAAATGGGCTTTGTACCGGGCTCAAGGTCAATAAAGAATTCAACTTCACGTTCTGGGGGTAGACCGGGAAGTTCTTCGGGAAATACATCAGGAAACTCATTAACAACGGAAATATCATTCAAATCTGATGTATTCTGATTTAGATCAGTGACATGAGCTAAGAAAGCTTGACATCCGTTTTTCAATAAACGAATAGCTTTATGACTTGAAATGATATTGACTGATTTTAGTGGTTTGGTGATTTGGATTCGCACAACAGGTTGATTAGGAATATGAAAACTAACAACCTTACGAAAACAATCAATTTTGGCATGGTAAGTGGTTAACCAGTCAATTCCTAAAATCACGCCAAATGCAAGTATTTTCAAAGATATAAGATCAACAGGTAAGGTAAGGGTACCAATCTGAATCAAGCAAGATTTGTAAACTGTAGATGTAACAAAGGTTTCTCCTAACGGAGTTTCAACAGATAAGTCAAAGTCTAATTTATCAGAAGTCAAGTTCAAACGTTGAGCACAAGCAGGTGAAATAAAGGAATGGGTAGCACCGGTATCTAACAAGGTATAAACTTCGCAAGAGTTTATGATCAGCTTACCCGTAATCACCTCGTGTGGATTCCTCGCGTTTTGGGCTGTAACGACAAACGCTCTTCCAGGAATCACCGACTTTGACTTGTCTGCAACCGCCTTTGGAATCACCACCCCCGCTGAACTTGGTTTCGCAACAGGACAATCTCGAGCTATATGTCCTTCCTTTCCACAGTTATAGCATCCTTTGAACTGTTGTGGGCAGTTTGGGCTGATATGTCCCTCTTTCCCGCATTTAAAGCATACGACCGGTGGTCGTTCTCCTCCCCTCGAAACAGTTGATGCTGGTGCTGATGTTGACATCTTCGCGTTCTCATTGTTATACCTTCTCTTTTTGAAATCTCCTCCCGATTCGCTTCTTCTACTATCATGGCCACGATAACCACCGGAGTGGTTACCGCTTCTGTCATACTTTCCTCCTCGCTGGTTGTCATTGTTCCGATGACTACTGCCACCAGTACGACCTTGGTTGTGGTCCCTTGGTTGAACATAATCATTATCTCGTTCCAATAACTGGGCCCTGTTTACTACATCCGAATATAAAGAAAACTTATGAGAAATGAGGTATTGACGTATTTCGGGTTTCAAACCTCTTAGAAACATCCGCGTCATACGTTCCTCATTCTCCACCAAATGAGGTGCAAACCTGGACAGCTCCGCGAACTTAGCCTCGTACTGGGATACCGTCATGTTGTTTTGCTCGAGTCTGATAAACTCTACTTCCTTCATATGACGAATACTTTCAGGAAAGTACTTGTCATTAAACAGTTTCTGGAACGCTTCCCAAGACATCTGGAGTGCGGCAGGCTGGGTACGCTTCACGGATTCCCACCAGTAATCTGCCTCTCCACGGAACATAAACGTGGCGAATGGAACCTTCTGTTCCTCTGTACATCCCAAGACATCAAATATCTTGGTAATTTGTTTAATCCACGTCTCCGCTTTGATCGGATCCGGCTTTCCCAGAAACTCTGGTGGTCCCAATTCTTTGAACTGCTTAGCAGTGACAGCTCGCGTGTTGTTATTATCTCCACCTGTATGTTGCACACGAGTCTCCCTCGTCTGATTTTGCATGAACTGCAAAAAACTTCTAAACATCTCATCGTTTATCGTCTGACCAGCGTTATTTTCAGGATGAACATTGCCCTCTTGTTGCACGTTGTCCTGGTTAACGATTAAAGGTGTCTCCACGGTCTCATTCACTTCGTTGTTAACGTTCTCAGCTGCCATTCTCAAATACTGCCATAAAACAAGGGTTAATTAAACAAGTCAACATATCACATATTAACCCTATGCTCCGACTGACCAATTAAATACCACATAAGCTTAGGTAGGACACACTAGCGAAGGATTTACTCGTCTCTCCCCTCCTAGTTCTATTCCCCGATCTCCGCCAGAGATCATATCCCTAAGCTCTGATACCAACTATGACGCCCCCAGAATAGGTCCATTCAACCCAACCCATTCTGAGTCGCCAAATACATGGTACAGAATTCAAATACAAACTTTATATCATACGGTCGTGCAAAATATGACCACATAACTGTGAGTCTCAGTACAAATATGTAGAAAATATTAAGATTCAAACTAAGTCCTCATTACAATTATTATCACACTATTTATCAGAAATAGTGAGGACTACTACTGCTCTAACTCGGACCATCACTCTGTCCCCCGACTAGTCCCCGCAACATTCTCATTTCCTGAAGAGGACAACAGATGAAAAGGGTGAGCTCAACTAGCCCAGTAAAGAATATTATGACTAAGATAATGAAAAATAAATTATCGTTAGTCTTCAACAGTTCAGATAAAATATTATGGACAACAAGTTTTAGATCAATATTCGCAGCAGAAATAACAAATCATTAGAAGAGTTAAGCAGAGAATGAAGTCTACTATCTTCTATGATTTAAAAGTCCATCACCAATATTTTATCCCTGTAACATCAATCAATATACATCTCGAATCAATATTCATCTTTGCACTACAGGCCAAAGATATTCATTTGCATCATCAGTAGTCATGTTCATCTCAACACCTGTCATCTTTGCACTACAGGCCAAAGATATTCATCAGGTAATCATTCATCTTTGCTCTACAGGCCAAAGATATTCAGTTACATCAACTTTTAGGACTGAGGATGATGAAAAACATTTTAAACAAAACGAATCCAGTGAGATAAAAGACAAAGATTAGGGATTCGTCATTTAGTTTATCCAAATTCAAGAATAATCCATAATAATACTTTGTGAAGCAAAATTCAAGAATAAAGCCCAAAACTTGGATACAATCAAAGATAGTAACCTTAACAGACAATTTGGACAATTAGAAGAAAAATAAATTTTCTCGTGAATAGTGCCGTATACGTGAATAGTGCCGTATACGTGAATAGTGCCGTATACGTGAATAGTAACCCCGACGGGAAAAATAAGAATTTCATAACAAAATTCATGACAATATTTCTGTATAATGATATTGAAAAGAATAACATCATTTACGAAAGAAAATAACATCCCTTACCTCAAAAAGATAGTACCTCTGACTGGAATATCGGATATAATATTGACGGAAACTTGCGCTGAATACTAATACTCAAAGTATAGAAATACTCACAAAAATACGCTCGATATTATAGAGAGAGAAAACTTCGAATTCTGGTGTGATTTTCAATTCTAACCTAAGCACCCTATTTATAGGAAAAGCTTAGGATGCCAAAGGAGACTAAAATAATAAAATAATATTATTTTTACAAAACTTCTCCAGCCGCCGGCTGCTTCAAACATCTGATTTTTTTCAACAAAACAACAAAAGTGGGGCCCACCATTTATAAAATAATATTTATTTTCCGAAACTTCAATAATTCATAATAAATAGCCCATTTGTCAGAAAAATACAAATGATGTGTCCTTCTATAGGAAATTTAATTCTCTACAACTTTGCAGAAGAAAATTTTTCCAAATTCCCAACATAAATTATCCGAAATCCATAAACGGATGATTTTTCACACCAAAATACTGATAAAAACACATCAGCACAAATTCCTTCTTTTATATCCACAAAATAAATATTTCCTTATCATATAAATCAATAATTAATTATTCACAAATAATAGTATAGAACTACAATATTGACAACCAGGTCGTTCCCAGGACAGAGGGGGCCTTCCGATAAGGACTTCTCCTTACTGGCGCGCAATTAAATAACCCCTCCTAGACAGAACTTCCTTAGACATTGTCAATAATGCTATCTAATAATATTATTCAAATAATATGAATTATTGAGTTGATAACGTGAAATACTGTGCAACGACAATTATTGAATCAATACTACAAAATATCAACTGTAGCCATTATTGAATCAATCATAAAAAAATAGCAACGTAGCAATTATTGAGTCAATAAAATATCAATGCAGCAATTATTGAGTCAATAATATAAAATATCAACGTAGCAATTATTGAGTCAATAATATAAAATATTGAACAGTAAATACTGTAACAATAATTGAGTAGGTTCCTTCTCACGTAAGACTCAATAATTCGAAATACTGTGCAATACCGTGTGCTACTGCGCACCACCGCGTACTGTATTTTAACCACCGGGTATTTCAACAGTACTAACGGTAACAACTACGCCGTTATCTTGTAAAAAGTTATTTCTGTCGCTTTCTATATCCGACAGTTATTCCGTTGTGGGGTCCACAAATAACTGCGTCGTCGTACGAATATTCCCCGACAACAAGAATATTCCACGACCAAACGAATATTCCCCGACAACAAGAATATTTTATAACCACTTGCTCATTTTAAAAATATTTGCACATTTCACCCATAACTTTCATATTTATCAAGTCAACACCTTACTATTTCGAAATAATATATAAAGAAAATTAAATCTTTATTCATAAAAGTTGGGGTCTTACAATATATATATATATATATATATATATATATATATATATATATATATTTATAAAAGCTGTATGAAAGCCACGGAATGATCCAGGCTGGACATAATTGAAATATATACATAGAAAAACAGTAAAAAGGGTGATGGGTTTTCACTCCTGTGCCCGGACTGAAATTCAAATATATACAAAAATGTGGTCAACCAAGACTGGGAAGATAACCCAGTATGGTGAATGGTGCAATAAATGGTAAAAAAGGACACAGAATGATCCAGGCCACAGAATGATTCAAGCCGAACTGAAATGTAAATGGACATAAAAGTAGTCAACCAAGACTAGGAAGATAACCCAATGTGGTGAATTTGCTTATATATGCATATTTATATATAAAAGTAGTAAAAAGGTCACAGAATAGTCCAGGCCGAACTGAAATATATAAATATATATATATATAGAGACAGAAATACAGTCAACCAAGACTGGGAAGAGAACCCAATGGTGGTGAAGGTTGCTGATATATGCATAAATATATATAAAAGCAATAAACTACTTCAGATTTGACATCCGGGCTTGACATAATTGAAAAGTTAGTATATATACGGTTAAATGTATACAAAAAAAAAAGCCAAACCCGGACTGGGAAGATAACCCAGTCCAGCGAAGTTGTTTATAACGAAGATACAAGTATGCCGAAGATGCTGGAAGTGACTTATCGTCAATCCGAGTTGTAGAAATGCCAGAAAATGTGTTTATGTATAAAAAATGTACCAAAAATCGACAAAAACGGCCATGGAACTGAGTTCCGGGCATATTTAGGAAACAAAAATTAACGTGCAAGTGTATAAAAGTATGAAGTAGTAGTATGGATTTGCTGATCATAAAAATACTCATAATGGACTGCTATACGGGCTTTTTACCAAATCGTAGGCCTTTAACGTCCGAATCTACCGGTTAATTTTTTGATATGTGGTAGTATGTGGGTATATCTATGTGTTAGAGTGAAAATATTTGGGTTTGGAAGATAAGAAATTGGACAGAAAACCAAAATTGGCAGAGGTTCGAAGCATTTTTTTTAAAATGAGGGGGGGGGGGGCCTCATATATATAGGCCAGGGAGCCTCCACCCTACCCGCTGTTGCTGCAGGTAGAGGTGCGGCTCCCTTAGTGGGGCCCACGTGCCAGGTTTTGTCGTCTCAAAGTACATGCACTTAGAGCAACGCGAGATTGAAGTCAATACTTTCTAACTTTTGATTGGAGCGTCCGTTTGAGGCCATCGATACCTTTCCAGAAAGCCCTCGCTGAGAGTGTCACAATGACATGGGAGGAAACATTTTTTGGATCCATGAAAATGGGTTCATAACTAGGTCTTCAATTTCTCGTAGTTTGTTCGTTGAGCTGTCTTGCGCTGTTTACACTTGTGATCATCGTTATGGTTCATTCTGACCTTGGTGGCATCAATTCGGCTTGAGTTTGACCGAATCGATTTAGAGTTGGTAAAATAACCATTTTTGCCCCTCCCGGCGTTTCCCTTAGTGTCGGCATAGCCTTCAGTTGACTTCCTGGAATTGTTTCCAGGACTTGGATCGCATTCGAGTCTGTTTGTCCTTAGTATTGTCTCTGAGGCTGACTTGGTCACTCTAGGTTTTCCTTTGGAGATGTTGTGGAGCTTAAAGTTTGTTCCCGAAGTTGACCTGACTTCCTGGGTTGAGACCAGGGCATACCTGTACCTTGCAGGTTGAGATCGGGGCTGACCTGTAACTCCCAGGTTGAGACTGGGGATGACCTGTACCTCCCGGGTTGAGACTGGGGCTGACCTGTACCTCCCAGGTTAAGATCGGGGCTGATCTATACCTCCCGGGTTGAGATCGGGGCTGACTTGTACCTCTCGAATTAAGAGCGGGGCTGACCTGTACCTCCCGGGTTGAGACCGGGGCTGACTTATACCTCCCAAGTTAAGACCGGGGCTGACCTGTACCTTTCGGGTTGAGACCGGATTTGATTTAATGGGTCGATATTCAGATCGGGGTTGAACTGATGGCCCGATATTGAGATCAGGGTTGATCTAATGGCCCGATATTCAGAACAGTGTTGAACTGATAGGATAGCCCGATTTGAGATCGGGGTTGGATTGATGGCCCGATTTGAGATTGGGGCTGATTTGACGGGATGATTTGAGATCGAAGGTTATTTGACTGCCCGATTTGAGATCGGGGTTGATTTGATAGCCCGATTTGAGATCGGGGTTGATTTGGCTGCCCTATTTGAGATCGGGGTTGATTTAACAGCCCGATTTGAGATCGGGGTTGATTTGAGGGCTCGATTTGAGATCGGGGTTGATTTGACGGCCCGATATTGAGATCGGGGTTGATTTGACGGCATTCTTGCCCTCCTATAGTGTTTGTAACATGGAAATAAAATTTTGAGTGTCTATAGTCACATTTTTAATTCCCAACTTATACACAATGCTAGCATACATGTCCTTTATACACATATATATATAAATACCTCTATTATACACCCATATACATATATACCTATATATATATATGTATACATATATCCATCATCATATAATACTCATTGGTCCATTCCAAGCTAAGTCAAATTGGGCTAGGCACGTCACTAAAGCACATGGACTCTAATGTTAACCTAGCACATATATATTGATTGGGCCACATCTCCTAACTCTTACAAGCATGTAACATTAATGTTGTTGGGCTTGGATATAACCTAAGTCCAATACATTATTAAATCATGACCCAACTAGTCCAATTAAGAAATTAATTAAGCCACACAAGGCTTAACACTTAAGCTTAATTAAGCTTATCATCATCATCAAGATAATTCTTAATCATTTCATACTTGATTAAATTATTAATCACATGACACACACACACACACACACACACACACACACACACACACACACACACACACACACACACACACACACACACACATATATATATATATATATATATATATATATATATATATATATATATATATATATATGCACACAAATAATTGTAATAACCTTTGTTTTAAATTCTAAAATTATTTATAAAATTCTCGGGTATTACATCCCCCCCCCTTATAAAAATTCCGTCTTCAAAATTGATACAAGGTTACATAAATAAATAGGGATAGTCCCTCCTCATCTTATCCTCTAATTCCCACGTAGCCTCTGTTGGGTTTGTACGAAATCGTGACGCAATCAAATTGCAAAAATTAGCGGAAACATGGTATATCAGAGTTTAAAAAAATTTCTACAAAACCATTACCCGGATCATCCTTTATGCAAATTATTAATTTAAAACGATAAATAAGAAGTTATGGAATCATACCCTTGTAGAACGAAGCTTCCACAGGTACTAGTTCAACTCCTTGTTCTTCGTGATCTCCTTGAATTTCCGGATTAGATTCCTTCCTTTGATCAACGTTAGCCACCCAAGTGTTTGGCCTCTAGAGGTGATCCACCAAGGAAGATGAATTATCAAGAAGGAGGGTGGTTGGCTTAGTTTTCTATCCTCTATAGAAAAGGAGTACTCTCCAACAATTGGAATTGCATCAAGTAATATCTATTATAAGAATCCTCTTATATAGATATTGGTCAACCCTTCTAATCCTATTAGACATGGGATTTCTTTTAATTAATTAAACTCCTTTAATTAATTTAGGCTTCCCACCACATGGGAAATAATTAATTAAATTCATTTAATTAATTTATCTCCTAATCTTATTAGGAATAAATGAGAGTACTAATATTAAATTAATTACTAAACTCCTTTAGAAATTAAAATAATAATAATTATAATAATATTAATAAGACTCCTCTTATTAATTTATATTTAATATTTTCAAAATATTAAATAATAAATATTAAGCTATTTAATTTATTCTATCACCATAGATTAAATTAATTTCACTTAATGCATTATTACGATTATGCCATTACCTTCTTAAATAATTATTCTTCCTTTTATGGTGTGACCCTTTAGGTTCTCCATATTAAACCGGTTGTGAATAAATCAATTAGAACAATTCTAATCTTATTTAAATAAATAAATTAAACTAATAATCTATTTAAATAAATAATATTTATTCTACAATAGGGATAAGCCTCCCTAGCGATCAACGACTTTCCAGATAATATAGATTTCAACATTAATCATAAAAGAACCTGTGAGTAAATAGTTACCATACAATTCAATCCTTCCACCATACAATGTCCCAATTAAATATAAGACATGAATTTACTGTCAAGTCTTATTTTATTTAATTATATGTATTTCGATTAGAAAATGCACAACTCCAAATAATGTAAATTAGAAACTCCTTTCTAATTTCATTTTACCTTGGCCAAGGATTCCTGGGTTGTCATTTAACGAATCACATAGGACATATCTCCTCCTTTACTAGAGGTGGTAGATTCTTTATTGATCATTCATTGTCTCCATATGTAACTCATTATACCCAAGCATACCCTTTTATATACCCTAAAGGGCTTTAAGGAATAAGTCAAAGTATAATTCATTACATACAAGATACTATGATGATCTCAAGTCCAAGGATCACTTGTACTACTATCACATTAGGAATTCCTTTTGACAGGCGAGTAAAACTCCATTAGGTATTCCATAGCGAGTCACGTTCAGTGAACTTATTCTCCAATAAGCACCTACATACTTACTTTAGTGTCTCCACACAAATGATTATGAGATCAATCATCCTCATCTAATGAGCAAGCAACATATGTACTAATCTATCCGGATTTACTAATCCCCTTTTTAGTAATCCCATGATTAGGAACTATTTTAGTTTTAGAGCTTTCTAAGAATTTAGATCTCATTGGCATGATCATCATCATGATTCTAAAAGCATTGCTTAAAACTATGGGTTATTTACATATTATAAAAATAGCACCATGTAGATAATTAAATGCCTTTAATAAATGAATATTTTTATTAATAAATAAATAAGATTGCCTCCAAAGTATATGCTTTATCATCATACATGATTGGCTTGTATGCATACTACTTTCAATCTCCCACTTGCACTAAAGCCAATCGCCATGGTATCTCATACCCAACTTCTCTAAGTGACGATCAAACTGCTGTTGTGTTAAAGCTTTAGTTAATGGATCTGCAATGTTGTCTTGAGAGTCTACACTCTCCTCTTTCAATGATTTCTTTAATCAAAGTGCCGCAACACATGTTTAGATTCAAGACGAGACTTAGGACCTATTCCTAGTTCTGTAATGAACTTTTCATCTAAAACATCAACTTGCAGCTTCACTTATAGTTATATACTTTGTCTTTGTCACTAAACCAACAACCTTTTGTTGTTTGGAACCTTTTCAATTCACTGCACCATCTTTCAAGGTAAACACATACCCTGAAACAGATTTACTGTCGTCTTGGTCTGTTTGAAAACTTGAGTCTGTGAATCCCTTGAGTTTTAATTCAGACCCACCGTAGACAAGAAAAATATCTTTAGTCCTTCTCAAGTACTTTAGGATATTCTTCACTGCCTTCCAGTGCTCTTCTCCAGGGTTTGACTGGTATCTACTCATTACACTAAGTGCATGAGCAACATCCGGTCTAGTACATATCATACCGTACATGATAGATCCTATTGCAGAAGCATAAGGGATCTTACTCATACGGTCTCTCTCCTCAGGTGTCTTTGGGGCCTGTTTCTTGGAGAGATGTATTCCATGGCTCATCGGCATGAGACCTCTTTTGGAATCTTCCATGCTAAACCTCTTTAGCATTGCATCAATGTACGTTCCTTGGGATAAACCAAGCATCATTTTAGATCTATCTCTATAGATCTTTATCCCCAAAATATAGGATGCTTCTCCCAAGTCCTTCATGGAGAAGTGTTTAGATAACCAGATTTTAATCGATTGTAGCATAGGAATGTCATTCCCTATCAGTAATATATCATCAACATATAATACAAGGAATGAAACTGCGCTCGCACTAACCTTCTTGTTCACACATGGTTCATCGTCGTTTTTGACAAAATCAAACTCTTTGATTGTCTCATCAAAACGAATGTTCCATCTTCGAGAAGCTTGCTTCAATCCATAAATGGATCGTTGCAGCTTACAGACTTGATTTGTTCCAACCTTTGAAACAAATCCCTCTGGCTGTGTCATATACACATCCTCCTCAAGTTTCCCATTGAGGAAGGCCGTTTTCACGTCCATCTGCCAGATCTCATAGTCGTTATAAGCTGCAATCGCAAGCAAAATCCGAATGGACTTGAGCATAGCTACTGGTGAGAAGGTTTCATCATAGTCAACTCCTTGTCTTTGTTTGAAACCTTTTGCAACCAGTCGGGCCTTATAGGTCTCTACCTTGCCGTCCGCTCCAGTCTTTCTTTTAAAGACCCATTTACACCCAATAGGCTTAATGCCTTCAGGTGGTGAAATCAAAGTCCATACTTTGTTTTTTATACATGGAGTCCATTTCGAATTTCATAGCTTCAAGCCATTTCCCTGAGTCTTTATTACTCATAGCCTGTTCGTAATTCAATGGATCATCATCATTCATGATGTGTACCTCATCGTCATCCTCTATAACGAATATATATCTCTCAGGTATCTTCGGTACTCTTCCAGATTTACGAACAGGGTGTGGAATAGTAGGTTCTTCTACTTTGTCAGGTACCTGACTTTGATCCGTGGTAATTTGTGGGTCTTGAACTTCTTCAAGATATATCTTACTCCC
Source organism: Panax stipuleanatus (assembly GCA_020205555.1). NCBI lineage: Eukaryota > Viridiplantae > Streptophyta > Magnoliopsida > Apiales > Araliaceae > Panax > Panax stipuleanatus. Next base: position 137,775,093 of record CM035117.1, on the reverse strand, counting down.
ACTGACCCCTTCATGGATAAAATCCTTTTCCAAGAAGGCAGTATGTTTCGCAACAAACACCTTTTGATCAGTTGGATGATAGAAATAATACCCTAAAGTTTCTTTAGGGTATCCCACAAATCTACACTTATCGGATTTAGTCTGTAGCTTATCGTTTTCAAACTTTTGACATAAGCTGGACAACCCCAAGTCTTAACATGCTTAAGATTTGGTTTCCTCCCCTTCCATATCTTATATGGAGTCTTTGGGGCAGATTTGGTAGGTACCTTGTTAAGTAGGTATGCAGCCGTTTCTAGGGCATATCCCCATAAGGAAATTGGAAGGTCGGTAAAACTCATCATAGATCAAACCATGTCCAACAGTGTTCGATTTCTCATTTCAGATACTCCATTTAACTGTGGTGTACCTGGAGGAGTCCATTGTGAGATTATACCATTTTCTTTGAGACAATTGAGAAACTCACCGCTTAAGTATTCTCCACCTCGATCTGATCGAAGTATCTTTATACTCTTGCCCGTTTGTTTCTCTACTTCACTTCTGAACTCTTTGAACTTTTCAAATGATTCTGACTTGTATTTCATTAAATACACATATCCAAATCTTGAGTGATCATCAGTGAAAGTAATAAAATAAGAATACCCACCCCGTGCACTTGTTGTATAGGTCCACAAACGTCTGTGTGAATCAATGCCAACAACTCTGTAACTCTTTCTCCTTTTCCACTAAAAGGAGATTTAGTCATTTTACCCATGAGACAAGATTCACAAGTTGGATATGATTCATAACCAGATAACTCAAAGAGCCCATCTTTATGCAACTTGGATAATCTTGTTTCATTGATATGACCGAGTCTACAGTGCCACATGTAGGTATAATTAATATCATCTCTTTTCCTTTTCTTAGTTTGTTCAATTTGAAAAATATTTTCTTGTAAGTCAAGTGTATAAAGTCCATTTCGCAAATTTCCAACACCATATAAAATATCGTCTTTATAAATAGAACAACTATTGTTCTTTATAACAACGTTAAATCCTTCCATATCCAATACAGAAATTGAAATAATATTTTTAATAATATTCGGAACATAATAACAATTATTAAGATAAATGAACTTGCCCGAAGGCATTGCTAAATAATAAGTTCCTACAGCTAATGCAGCAACCTTTGCTCCATTCCCCACTCGTAGGATCACCTCATCATTGTTCAGCTTTCTACTTCTGACCAGTCCCTTCACATTATTACATATGTGAGAACCACAGCCGGTATCCAATACCCAAGTAGAATTTTGACTTTCTGAAAAATTAATTTCAATCATGAACAAACCTTGATTGGAAGTCGAAGCTTCTCCAAGCTTCTTCTTTGCCAGAAACTTCTTGCAGTTCCTCTTCCAATGACCCGGCTCGTTGCAATGGAAGCACATTCCTTTGCTAGCTGGATCAGATTTCTTTTGTTCCTTTATGTTCACTTTGCCCTTGGTCATCCGAGATCGGAAGAGCTCCTTAGATATCTCATATCTAGCAGTCCTACTTTGTTCACCATACAACTCCTTGAGGTGAATCAACATAGTAGGAGCATCCATGTTTTCGTGCTGACGCTGAAGTTCGTTATTCATGGATGCGAGCATGATGCATTGAGCCACAGATGCATCATCTTGCCACTTTACAATGGTGGCAATCTCTTCCTCAGAGGCTGTTTCTGGAACAGTTCCAGGGACAGGTGAGTTTAGGACATAAGAAATCTTTTCAGCAGTGAGAACTATTCTCAGATTTCTTAGCCAGTCCGTATAATTCGGTCCGGTAAGCTTATTAGCATCAAGTATGCTTCGCAGTGAAATTAGTGATTTTGACATTTTTAAAATTTTGCATGTGAAAAACAACATTTTAGCAAACATTCATTTTATTAATTTTGCATACCAAAATAAATTTAGGTCTTTATTTTAAATTGGTATCTCCCACTATTTTTATCAAACTATATTACTCTCACTTATATAGTTCGGCAACATCTAATTAAAGATTTGCTAGTGAGAATAAGGATCCCATTTCAAATGTATATAACCTTGTGGATAGCACAACAAGCGATATACAAATAAATAGGTAGACAACTCTTGTCAATTACATCACTATATAACTCCTTTTATTTTGCCTCTTAAATCATAATGGTCAAGTGTGTGCACATCCGAACTAAAACGATTTAAGTTAAATCCAGCCTAGCACTTCTATAAATTCAAAAAAGAAAAATGTTCATCCTTGTGGATAGCACAACAAGACTAGATCGTTCAATTTTCTTGATAAGCATCAAATGTGATTAATTAACATCTTAAATATGCAATACTCGCCTTGTGGATAGCACAACAAGCTCATATTAAATATTTAATACTCTATTAATTTATCATGCTAGAAGGCGACGTTCGATATTCCAAATATCATTTGAACGCTTCGGACTTAATATTATTTCTTTGAGGGATTTGTTATTATTTGTCTCATCTTGTTTAGCGTGCATGCACATATATATATAAAATACGCGTCATTTTATTAAACATGCGAAGCATGTTTGCATAAAATATAATATATATAATATTTAGCATGCAATATAGAATACTATATTCTACCCAGATTGATTATGGACTTTTATTCTAGTTTGGTTCACTAGAGCCACCAAGTGAACCAAAAGGTCAAACCTAGGAGTGCAAGAATTTAAATTTAAATATAACTATTACATTTAAACCCGGGCTCCATACAAACGGGTCTTCACGCGCTCCTTGCTCCTTGGTCTCCAATTTCTTCAAGATAATTCTAACTATTTCTATTACATTAAACTATTTAATTTAAATAGAAACCTTGATCAGCAGTCAAGGGGAAGTACATAGGAGGGAGATAGAATTTTACATCAAGAAAAAAAATTAGAGAAGACGAGGTACACAGACCCCATTTAATAAAACACATTCATTCAAGCATTCAACTAAAATAAAATCCAATCACATTAGTCAAATAGTCCATAATCAATCCCCATTTATTATCATACATATCACCATATATATCAATAAATAAATATTCATCTCATGAATTAAAACATTCCGTATATATATGAGTATCATTTAATGGGCAATTTTAAATTGCATGAAATCCAATTTCAAGATTAAAATAAACTCTTTATTTTAATTATAAAATTATTTAGAATATAATATATAAATATATCATATTTATTTTTTTAAAAAGAAGTCACCTTCTTTTATTAAAAGAGTCCTGCAGGTTTATTAAAAGAGTCATTTCCTGATGGGTCACATTCTTTTTGGAGTAAGAAAGAGACAACACATTTTCTTTGCAGAATTCAAGATTAGCACCCAAAAAAAAAAAAATTTTGATTCGTCCCAAAAAAAAAAACGTCATTTTGTTTTTCTTAAAAAATAATAATTTTATACAATAAAATTATGCCCAATAAATTATTTTAAATATATACCCATATGTATATGACATCAAAAATAAATTAATAATTGCATAAAAGTTTGGCTCTGATGCCACTGTTGGGTTTGTACGAAATCGTGACGCAATCAAATTGCAAAAATTAGCGGAAGCATGGTATATCAGAGTTTAAAAAAATTTCTACAAAACCATTACCCGGATCATCCTTTATGCAAATTATTAATTTAAAACGATAAATAAGAAGTTATGGAATCATACCCTTGTAGAACGAAGCTTCCACAGGTACTAGTTCAACTCCTTGTTCTTCGTGATCTCCTTGAATTTCCGGATTAGATTCCTTCCTTTGATCAACGTTAGCCACCCAAATGTTTGGCCTCTAGAGGTGATCCACCAAGGAAGATGAATTATCAAGAAGGAGGGTGGTTGGCTTAGTTTTCTATCCTCTATAGAAAAGGAGTACTCTCCAACAATTGGAATTGCATCAAGTAATATCTATTATAAGAATCCTCTTATATAGATATTGGTCAACCCTTCTAATCCTATTAGACATGGGATTTCTTTTAATTAATTAAATTCCTTTAATTAATTTAGGCTTCCCACCACATAGGAAATAATTAATTAAATTCATTTAATTAATTTATCTCCTAATCTTATTAGGAATAAATGAGAGTACTAATATTAAATTAATTACTAAACTCCTTTAGAAATTAAAATAATAATAATTATAATAATATTAATAAGACTCCTCTTATTAATTTATATTTAATATTTTCAAAATATTAAATAATAAATATTAAGCTATTTAATTTATTCTATCACCATAGATTAAATTAATTTCACTTAATGCATTATTACGATTATGCCATTACCTTCTTAAATAATTATTCTTCCTTTTATGGTGTGACCCTTTAGGTTCTCCATATTAAACCGGTTGTGAATAAATCAATTAGAACAATTCTAATCTTATTTAAATAAATAAATTAAACTAATAATCTATTTAAATAAATAATATTTATTCTACAATAGGGATAAGCCTCCCTAGCGATCAACGACTTTCCAGATAATATAGATTTCAACATTAATCATAAAAGAACCTGTGAGTAAATAGTTACCATACAATTCAATCCTTCCACCATACAATGTCCCAATTAAATATAAGACATGAATTTACTGTCAAGTCTTATTTTATTTAATTATATGTATTTCGATTAGAAAATGCACAACTCCAAATAATGTAAATTAGAAACTCCTTTCTAATTTCATTTTACCTTGGCCAAGGATTCCTGGGTTGTCATTTAACGAATCACATAGGACATATCTCCTCCTTTACTAGAGGTGGTAGATTCTTTATTGATCATTCATTGTCTCCATATGTAACTCATTATACCCAAGCATACCCTTTTATATACCCTAAAGGGCTTTAAGGAATAAGTCAAAGTATAATTCATTACATACAAGATACTATGATGATCTCAAGTCCAAGGATCACTTGTACTACTATCACATTAGGAATTCCTATTGACAGGCGAGTAAAACTCCATTAGGTATTCCATAGCGAGTCACGTTCAGTGAACTTATTCTCCAATAAGCACCTACATACTTACTTTAGTTGTATGTAATGAATTATACTTTGACTTATTCCTTAAATACAAGATACTGTGATGATCTCAAGTCCAAGGATCACTTGTACTACTATCACATTAGGAATTCCTATTGACAGGCGAGTAAAACTCCATTAGGTATTCCATAGCGAGTCACGTTCAGTGAACTTATTCTCCAATAAGCACCTACATACTTACTTTAGTGTCTCCACACAAATGATTATGAGATCAATCATCCTCATCTAATGAGCAAGCAACATATGTACTAATCTATCCGGATTTACTAATCCCCTTTTTAGTAATCCCATGATTAGGAACTATTTTAGTTTTAGAGCTTTCTAAGAATTTAGATATCATTGGCATGATCATCATCATGATTCTAAAAGCATTGCTTAAAACTATGGTTATTTACATATTATAAAAACAGCACCATGTAGATAATTAAATGCCTTTAATAAATGAATATTTTTATTAATAAATAAATAAGATTGCCTCCAAAGTATATGCTTTATCATCATACATGATTGGCTTGTATGCATACTACTTTCAGCCTCCTCGGCGTTGTGGTTTCGCCAGACTACTTTTACAGAAGATATAACTTTATTCCTCAAAGTCTGTTCCTTCTTCTCTATTATTTGGACAGGAATCTCTTCGTAAGTCAGATTCTTCTCTACTTGAATCGGCTTGTAGGATATCACATGATTATAGTCGGGCTTATACGGTCTTAACACAGAAATGTGAAACACGTTGTTGATGTGTTCCAGTTCGGGTGGTAAAGCTACTTTGTACGCAACTTCGCCCACTCGCTTCAATATCTCAAATGGTCCTATGAACCTCGAGCTCAATTTCCCTTTCTTACCGAATCGTATCTTTCCTTTCCTGGGAGATACTTTCAAAAATACGAAACTGCCGACTTCAAAGTCTCGATTCTAACGATGCAAATCCGTGTACTTCTTCTGGCAATCTTGAGCTACTACCAATCTAGCTCTTATCATTGTTACTACATCGGCTGTTTGTTGAACTAACTCTGATCCCAAAATTCATCGTTCTCTGACTTCGTCCCAACCCAACTGTGTTTTGCACTTTCTTCTGTAAAGAGCTTCATACGATGGCATATCAATACTTGCATGATAACTATTATTCTAAACAAGTTTTACTAAGGGTAGGTGGTCATCCCAATTCCCATTGAAGTCCATCACGCAAGCTCTAAGCATGTCCTCTAGCGTTTGTATAGTCCGCTCACTCTGTCCGTCTGTCTGAGGATGATAAGCAGTACTCAACCTTAACTGTGTTCTCATCCTCTCTTTTAAGCTTTTCCAAAAATTTAACGTGAAGCGCGGATCTCGATCGGATACAATTGACACCGGCACTCCATATCGTGAAATGATTTCCTTTACGTGTAGACTCGCTAACTGATTTAAACTGAATCAAATCTTGATCGGTAGAAAATGAGTTGTCTTCGTTAATCGATCCACGATAACCCAGATGGCATCATACCCCTTCCGTGTGACTAGAAGTCCTACCACGAAGTCCATCGTAATGTGCTCCCATTTCCACTCTAGTATTTTTAAAGGTTGAAGTAACGCACTCGGCCTCTGGTGTTCTGCTTTGACTCGTTGACAAGTAAGACATCTATGACACACTCGGCAACCTCTCGTTTCAGATTGGGCCACCAAAAATGTTGTCTAAGATCTCGGTACATCTTCGTGCCTCTTAGATGAACAAAATACGTAGTATTGTGCGCTTCGTGCAAGATTTCCTCTCTCAGTCCCTCAAATCTTAATATACCATCCTTATCCATCCTGAAATTTTCTTCTTCATTTTCGACTATTCTCTTTCTTATCTTCTCGCATCCTTCGTCCTTCTTTTGTGATTCCTTTACTCTATCCAATAATGTTGGACGAGCTTCCATTATGAATAATTTTTCTTCAGACCTTCCAGGTCCCTTCACTTCTACTTCCAATTTCTCCATCTCTCTTATTAATTCCTCCTGAGTTGTCAACTTGAACAATTTCTCCCTTCCTTTTCTACTTAGCTTCTCGGCTACTACGTTTGCCTTTCCCGGGTGATAAAGAATCTCGCAGTCATAGTCCTTGATTAATTCCAACCACCTTCTCTATTGCATGTTCAATTCCTTCTATGTGAAGATATATTTCAGACTCTTGTGGTTCGTGTATATCTCACATTTTTCTCCGTACAAATAATGTCTCCATATCTTTAATATTGCTGCTAACTCTAAATCATGAGTAGGGTATCGTTTTTCATAATCCTTTAATTGTTGCGATGATACGCAATGACCTTGCTATGTTGCATTAGCACACAGCCAAGTCCCTTGTCCGATGCATCACTATATACCACAAAACCTCCCACATCGTCTGGGAATGATAATATAGGCGCCTCGCTGAATCTCTTCTTCAACTTCTAGAAACTTTCCTTGTATTTCTCCTTCTATACGAACTTTATTGTCTTCCTTGTTAGATTGGTCAGCGGGGTTACTATCTTAGTAAAGTCTTGGATAAATCTTCGATAGTACTCAGTTAACCCTAAGAAACTTCTTACCTCCGTTGGTGTCTTCGGCTATTCCCAATTACTCACTGCCTCCACCTTTGCAGGGTCTACTGAAATTCCATCCTTGTCAATCACGTGTCCTAGAAACTGGACTTTCTCTATCCAAAATTCACACTTTAAAAATTTTGCATACATTTTCTCTCTCCTTAGCCCTTCCAAAACCATCTTCAGATGTTCGTCGTGCTCCTCCTTGGTCTTTGAGTAAATTAAGATGTCGTCGATAAAAAATACTACGAATTTATCCAAGTATGTCTTGAAAACTCGGCTCATCAAGTCCATGAATGCTGTCGAAGCATTAGCCAATCTGAATGACATTACCAAAAACTCATAGTGCCCATAACGGGTTCGGAATGCCGTTTTTGGTATGTCCTCCTTCCGTACCTTCAACTGGTGATAACCCGTCTGCATGTCTATCTTCAAGAAATATTTCACTCCCTTCAATTGGTCAAAAAGGTCGCCTGTTCTCTATAATAGATATATATTCTTGATCGTTACTCGGTTCAATTCTCGATAATCCTCATCTATCCGTCCTTCTTCTTAACAAACAACACTAGTGCTCCCCAATGAGACACACTTGGTCGTATGTAACCCTTATCTAGCAATTCTTGCAATTGTATCATTAATTCCTTCATTTCTATTGGCGCCATACGATATAGAGCTTTCAAATTCGGTGCAGTTTCTGGTTCTAAGTCTATTACGAATTTGATTTTTCTGTCTAGCGGAAGACCAGTCAGATCATCAGGAAATACGTCTTGAAATTCTCTCACTATGGATATATCCTTCATTTCTGCCCCCTTTTTCTGAGTATCTATAATGTAAGCTAAGTAACCTATACATCCTTTTCTTAACAATTTCTTGGCCTACATTATCGTAAGACAACAAGATTGCTTAAGCGATGAGCTACTATAAAATACCATCTTAGACCGATTTGGGGTCTGAAGGTTCACACTTTTGTTCTGACAGTCAATTATCTCAGCATGGTTATACAACCAATCCATTCCCAGTATCACGATAAATTCTCCCAATCTAATCGGAATCAAGTTTACACTTAGTTCGTGATCTCTAATGTTTGCACAACAATTTTGGTATACGTATTCTACGGGGATTACTTCCTTATTCGCAACTTCTATATTCAAAGGATTTCCTAATCGTTCTCGGGGTAAGTTTAATTGACTAGCGAATTCTTCAGACACAAATGAACAGGTAACACCCGAATCAAATAATACATAAGCATTTATATTATTAATTGGGATAATACCTGACACCACGTCCTTCGCAGCCACTGCGTCCTGGACAGTCATGTTAAAGGTTCTGGCAGTTGGTCAGTTGGATTGCGTCGGTCCGCCAATCATCAGCTTGCTGCCTCCTCCTTGTTGGCTGCTTCCTCCGCTTCTTTTCTTCGACCAGTCTTCAAATTAATGATTAGTTGAACCACAAGTAAAGCATCCTTAGATCTTCTTCAGTTTTGGGCAGTTGGGTGAAATGTGTCCCTCTTGGCCGCAGTCGTAAAAGACATTGCGTTCTTTCCAGCATTCACCTTGGTGGCTCTTCCCACATCTCGAGCATCCCTCAGCTCTCTTCTTAAACCCTCAATGAAAACTTCTCGACTGATTATTGTTGTTGTTGTTATCCCATTTCCTCTTCCCCAGATTGCTTCCTCCACTGCTACTTCCTCCACAGCTCTCCCCTCCGGTATTCTTGCTCTTCTTCTCCTTGTTGTACTAACTCAAGGCCTCACTACCTCTCTCCGCAATGATAGCCTTCTCCAACAGTGTGGAGAACGAATCGATCTGGAGAACTGACAACTTGTTGAACAACCAAGGTTTCAATCCTTGTTCGAAGCGTCTGGCTTTCCTTTCTTCATCCCCTACCTGATGTGTTGCAAATCGGGCGAGCTCATTGAACTTAGCAGCATATTGCGCCACCGTCATCTCACCTTGTTTAAGTTCTAAGAAATTCACCTTCATCCTATTCTTCATGCTCTTCGGGAGGTAATTCTTGAAGAACAAAGTCTTAAACCTATTCCAGGCTATGGTTCTTTCTCCCTCTCTCTTTTGATTATCCTCCCACCAATAATTTGATTCGCCCCTCATCATGTAGGTGGCGATCACAGTCTTCTAATCTTCACCCACACGAGTAATGGCGAAGGCTTTCTCTATCTCCTTAATCCACGTATGCGTTTCAATAGGGTTGGTAGTACCCGCAAACTCTGGAGGTCCTACGCTCCTAAAGTCTTTGAAGTTGGTTACAGTTACCGCTTGGGGATTAGGGTGAACGGGTTCATTGTTCCTTCCCCGAAGGGCTTCTCTTAACAAGTTAACTAGTCATTGTATAGGATCTACTTGCTCTCTCTCGTTATTGACCGACTCCTCTAGTGCAGTTAGTCTACGTCTGGGCGCCATTATCTGCATCACAAAATTTCATTCTTATTATCTAATTATATTACTTAAGTATTTCTTTAATGCAAAAGGAATAAAATTTTATAACACGTTTTCTGAGATAAGCACAATTATATTCATATGCCAAATCCTTACATCAATATAATCATTCCTAGCATACTTCTATAAATGTCAACATCCACCCCTAATATCACAAAAGATGGGGAAAACACTATCATACTACCCCTCTAATATAAGCCTACTCGGGGTTTACATAACTATCCCATATCTTATACAAAAGATTAGAATTACATCACATAAAAATAACTACTACTACTACTAGACTAATAAGTCTCAACCTAACATCCCACGCTCCACTTCGCTCTGGTACTCCACCTGAGTCATGTGAGCCATCATGTCTCTACTTAAGGTGTAATGGGTCTGTCCCTGCTCTGCTGGATAATGGTACATACTGATGAGTGAGTTTCATACCTACGAATTTGGCATTATTAAACTTAATTAGTGTTATCTTTAAGTGTTTTTAGTATCATCTTATTTATTTTTGTGTTTATTTCTTGTAGGATTGAGCTAGAGTTAAAATTCAATAAAAATCATCAGAATGAAATTTTTGTAAATATGAGGTCTCAGTTAAGCGCCTAGGCGCTTGAATCAATACAAATTCAAGGGCCTAGGCACTTGACCTTGCTAGCACATTCTGATTTCAAGCGCCTAGGCGCTTGAATCAGTACAAATTCAAGGGCCTAGGCGCTTGGGCACGGCCAGACTTGGAAATTTTGCTGCTATGAAGAATTCTAAGCCAAAAAGGATTCTAAAGAGTTGATTTGGAGAAGGATCATCAGAGGGCTATAAAAGGAGAAGAATACACAAGTATTTGTAGTGATATATTCCATTAGATTAAAACTCTAAATTAGATTAGAGTGGAAGATTGAAGATCATTGGAGATTTAGAGTGAGCAAGAGAAATTTAGATTTGCATACCTCAATTCCTAACTTCTCTTTACTTCTATCTTTTTATCTTTCAATGTATAAACAATTGTGGATTATGGATTTTGACTTAATCATGAGCTAAACTCTATTTTGAGATTATAATGGATCTTGTTATGTAGTTTACTTTGGTATGCTTCCTTGTTAGTCTTGCTCATTGTTATTAGATTGTCTATTATGGTTTGTGAATATTTTCTTAATTGCCTAGCTATCAATTACCGTGATAATCCATATGAAATCGAGAGATAAATTATAGGTTTAGATCTGATCATAATAACATGCGATTGTGTTTTCTACATGGCGTTGGAATTAATGATTTGTGTTTAGGATAGAGATATACCATTACACCACATGTAATCTGATAAGAACTTGTGCTTAAACTCTCTTTAATTGTAATTCACATAGAGATATAGTGGATTAGTTAATTAGGGTGTTCTACTTAGTTTTATCATCTGAGGATTTAAGTTGATATGGGTATGGTACATCGAGAGATGATCATATTTTACCTTAGTGTTCTTGATTAACAATTCGAAATAATTAATGTGATTTAACGGGAAGTGTATTGATTTAAATGAAACAATAGGTGAAATTGTAGTCTCAAGTCTTCATATTCTAGTTTCATTCTAGGGGTAGTTAGAATTAGTTTAATTATATTTAGTTAGTTCATAATATTAATTCATTCGTTTAAATAAGATTAAGTTGGTTACGGGTTAGTATTTGGTAATTTTTATTAAATAATTCTTCGTGGGAACGATACTCTACTTTCACTTTATTACTTGTTGACCACATATACTTGCGTGTTGTGCGTAACTAGATTTTACCCAACACATCCATCTATCAACCTCTACATAGCCATGCGAAAAGCATAGCCCATTCGGTTCTTCTTCCTCTTCTTGCACCTAGTCTCATCCTTTAAGTCTTTAGCTCTATCGTTAGCTTCCTCCCACTTCTCCTCGAAGTGAATCTTCTCCATGACTTCCAGCTCAAGCTGAGTGCGAAGAGCCTCCTTCTTAGCTTTCTCACTCAACTCCTTCTGCTCGAATTCTTCCAGCTTACCCACTAAATCCACGTTCCTAGCTATCGAATTGTGAAAAAGGGTTCCCATCTGAATTCCCGTTTCCTTGCGATAGGCAATCTCTACCTCAATATCTTGCATCTCCAACTTCCTTTGATGGTCTGCATCCCTCAGTTGCTCTAACTCAGTCTCTCTCTCCTGAGCCTCAGTCTCTAGCTCATGAACTCGACAATCTAACTCCAAGATCCGCTTGTTACACCCTCCTAACATCCTGTCCTCGAACGTAGCCTCGTCAGAATTTTCCATGGGCTAGTCCTCCATAGGTTCCTCCTCGGGATCCGACTCCACCTCTATCTCATTCTCATCGTCAAACTCGGACGGTGCTACTGCCTGAATGGGTTTGGCTACCAAAGGTGCCTCATACACTACGTGTATATCCCGTGGCTCCTCGTCCACTACTCTATTGGGTCCTACCAAGTATGTCACCCTACAACCACAAACATAAGATAAGTAAACAACAAACTCCATTAGAATGTTAAATAAAACATAAGTTCATTGTATAGAATGAAACTATATTTCATAACAAACTAAGTTTTTAGGAAAACTCTACATGAGTTTTATCTCCTTCTATCTTCTAAGTTCTTCTAAGGTTATAGTCTAAGGATTCTCGCTCCTAAGGTTTATAACCTAACGCTTGGATACCAACCTGTGATGCCCCCAAATTCAGATACATGTACCTCGAATTCGGTGCATCACGATCTATTTCTAATAATATACTACACTCTCATGCAACAGCATAATAGAATAATTTATATTGATTTAATATAAATATTCGCGTCCCACGGTCTCATAACCATAACTAATCTTAAACATAACTTAATACATAGTACGAAATAAGTCTTATTACAATATCATAATAATCCTAAAAGAGAACAAAGCTACGTCGTAGCCTTGCCCTTGCCATTGTCCGTGCTAGAGGGTCCGCACTGCTCTACCTTAACTTAAATGTTTAAGGGAAGCAAAAATGAGCAACAAGTTTTCTCAGCAACTAATATAGCAATAAGGGTAAGCATAATTATAAAGCTTAATAATATCCAAGATATGATGTCAAAGGATAACTCAAAAGTTAAGGAATAATGTTGTAAACAAAGAAATATCAATAGTTCCAAAACTGTCCTTTGAATTGTAAATAAAAGGTCATTATCGACCGAAGCTTATCAAAAGGGATTAAAAGGTTTTAACGTTTTCCAAAAGATAAGGTTTAATACTGAGCAGTCACTAAGGACTAAGAACTCTTGCAAGAATTAACAGTGTTTAACTAACAATCCGATATAAACAAGTACAACAGATGATCATCCTCAAGTACCCTACATTATACATAATATTCACATGTTATTGGTGCGCACGTCGGTGTCCCGACAGTTATATACTTTCCCCTTCAATGAGGGTTGTTCATCTTAGTCGATTTATAAGATTCCTCACCAAAGCAATTGATTTGGATCGCTTTCTAATTCATGATATTGGGCTAGCCGAATCAAATGGCATAGACAACTCTTTCAATGTATATAAGAACAATTTATAAGTTCAATACTCGCAACATGATTCAAAGAATATAATCGTGAGTTAAATCAAGGTATGAAATAGTAATTTATAAGACAAGAATTATTTTATTAATTATTTACTCGTACGATCAATAATAGTACAAGCTTAAGTACGTACTCAATAAAGAGTAGGGTTCGAATACTTGCATTCAATATCAAAATCAAATGAAGTTAGGAAACTTGCTCGATAAAAAGTAGGTTGAGAACTTGCATAATCATAGATGTCCTTGCATAAAGTAAATGCATAGGTTAGGATACTTGCCTGAGTCTTTGATTAATTCTAACCCCAACTTCTTATCCTTGATTAACCTATTGTTATCGTAACGGTTAATCTTTATCAACACATAAACATATAAACCTAAATCGGTTTAACACACTAGCCTTAGGTATCTAAGATTTCTCAAAACAATTACATATTGTTTCCCTAATCGTTATCTCTATCACTTTATCATTAATATAGTACTTCATCATTATCTGAGCAATTCCCTTAAGCTTAGTTAGGGATATTCATATTAATGTTTCATTGGTTCACAATTAAATAATCTTTGAAAGTATTTAATTGTTTAGTGATTATTATTCACAATTAAAATATTTATTAATGTCACTTTAATTGTTCACACTTATACAATTAGAAATAGTCTTCACTATTATCAATTGGTCTAAGTCTTATTATTTAACAATTAAGTATTACCTTAATTGTTTATTTATTTCACAATTAAAATCTTATTTAGTTTTAATTGTTTATATTTTAAGAATATTAGATTAATTATCACTTATTGAATTACAATTACAATTATTTTAATTATTTAATATTATTTAAGTATAAATAAGTCTTAAACTTTTAAATTCCAAATTGTATTTAATTTACTCATAATTAAATTACTTTAATTGTTTAATTATCCTTGATTAATAAAATCTCTAAATATTAATCAAATTAAGTATTATTATTATTATTTAATTAATTATTAATTTTAATTTTATAAAAATTAGGATTCTGATCCGGTTTGACCCAACCTGGTTTGACCCGGATCCGGGTAAACTGTGAACTAGGCCTGGCACTGTAGTGCCGGGTTTAGTACTATAGCTGGCGCGGCAGCGCCGACCCTACAGAACCCGAACACGATTGTGGTGCTGCAGCGCTGGGATTTGTACTGGGGAAGGTGCTACAGCGCTGGTCCTGCAGTTTAGAAAGGTTATTGGCACTGCAGCGCCAGTTATGGCTTCCTGGACGGCGCGACAGTGCTAGCCCTGCAGATTGCTTATGCAAGAAATTTTCAGAAAATGTTTTCTTACCTTATTTGATTAAAACTTGCATAACTTATTCATTTTACATCCAAATGAGTTGAAATCACTTACAATATCTCATAAACTTGTATATCTTCAATATATGATATCTTTCACAATTTTCTAAATTATTTAATTAATTAAGTTTATTTCTTTTCCAAACTAGGGTTTGCATATCGGCATATTTTACGGAAAGTTCCGCTACAGGTTCGTTTTATGTTATATTACTATGATTCTACTTGGGTTATGTCTATATTTCATAGAGGTTCAACATAACAATATTGGATCATATATAAGGCTTATACATTTTATGACTCATAACAACATATCTCATGCTTCTCAAGTGTTATTACTAGGTTTCAAGCTTAACATGCATTTTTACTTAACTAACATACACTAACTCATCTAAGACAAGTATATAATGAACTTAGTTAGTGATCCTACCTAAGAATCTTGAGTAGGCCTCCACTTTGTTTCCTTGAATCACCAACTAGCAAAAACTCCTCTAGGTTTCTTCCTTTTTCCTCTCAACTCTCTCTAGCTCTCTATATCTCTTACTTAGCAATTGAATTGGTAAATTCTAACACCAATACAAGGCTTCTATTTATAGAAAATCTATTGTAGACGTCGGGAAATAATACCGTCGAGTTGGACGGAATCCTTCTCTCTTCCCAAGTCTTTTATTTTCTACCCTTATTTGTCTTATCTGTTTTATGAAGGGTGAATTTTTTTAGGAAAAGGCCAATATGTATCATGTCGACTATTTGAACGGTTTACAGAGTCTCTAGTTGGCAGATTTGAAATGGTTGTACCAACTTAACTGAGTTTTATTTTCAAGTAGGCCCAATTTCTAGACACTATCGAAACTTGATCTTTGAAATTGAAGTTCTATGTTCGGGGGCTTGGTTAAGTGGGGGGAAGGTATTAGGCACCCCCCAACTCCCGTGAAACACGGTATCGCATCTTTTCTGTATTTCCCTTTTTTATTTGCAATGTGTGTTTGCAAAAGTCCATTTTTATACAAGATATGAAAATGATGTTTTGAAAGGTGGTTTTCAAACCCCTACGCTCTCATAGGAATAGAAGCTTGTTGATACTACCATTTTTTATCTTTTCAGCCTTTTGGCTTGATTAGAATGGTGATTGTCGGGCTGCGAAGCATCCTCGACCACAGAGTATTTACATGTGCCGGTCTTCTCATGGGCATGATAGCCATCAGAGTGACTCTAGCACGACAAACCATTATTTTCATTATGTTTGAGACCTTAAACTCGGATAACCATTTTAAGGTCTTTTGGATGTATATTTTTACAGAAAAACTGGCAGGGTACATTTGTAATGTGGAGTTTGTCCATCGTGGGAATCAGATTGTGATCAGTTTGATCATGAATCCCACGATTCCTAGGCTCACATAAGGAGACCAAGAGAACCTGTATAGCACAGATATTTATAGAAAATATACATTTACATCCAGACGTCGCAAAAACTAAAGGATCCATCAGTCAAATCCTGGCATGCGCGTAGCCAAAGCTTCTTATTCCCAATAGATAGCGATCTAAGGGTCACGAGGTTGCTTTCATAATGAATAAAACTAGAAATAAATCTAGATTTAAATAAATCTTAGTTATTCTAGCTTTCCGATTCCGGTTGGACCTATTTTGATTCGTTTGAAAGGTAGAAAGGGCTAGATTTAAAGAAATCTAACTTGCCAGAATTGATGTCAGGGCCAATTCATATCAAATGAATATTTGAAGCAAATATTTAATTACAATGAATAAAGAATATATATATAATTATATATATACGAAAGTTATAAAGGGTGATGGGTTTCCACTCTCAAGCTCGTACTGGAATGTTAATGTATATATATATATATGTATATATATATATATATATATATGAATATAATAAATATATAAACGGAAGTTCTAAAATAATCTTATCTGTCAAGTTGCGAATTAAAACAAAAGAAGTTTTAAAACACATATTGTCTTGACAAATATGAACCTTAAGAAGTTTATATTTTATTTCCATCATACTACCATTAGTAATAATGGTTTAACAACTGAGCATTTAGGTCAAAAGGTTATTTTTGAATTCATTACTCAACCCAGAGAAAAGAATTTAAAATTTATTCAAGATGAATCTATTTCAAAATCACTTAATCTGTTAAGCTGTAAAACTTCTCAGTTAAAATTCTTAAAACATTTAACTTAGGTTAAAAGTAAATTACTTTTACATTTACTGAAGTAAAAACATTTAACTAAAGTTAAAAGCATTTAACTAAAGTTAAAGTATTTACATTTACTTTTACTAAAGTAAATTACTTTTACTAAAGCAATTACTTAATTACTAAAGTAATTATTTAATTACTAAAGCAGCATCTGCTTTTGCTTTCGGCTGCTTTTGACTTTGTCAGAAGCACTGATTGCATCTGGAGCATCCGATGATTGTGGGACCCTGGGGGGCCAGCGTCGTCTGACTTCGTCTGACTGTTGAGGTCTGTCTCCTTCCTCGCCGGTGGATGCTGTTGATCTTCTTCTCAGAGAGATCACCATCCCCTATTCCTTCGACCCCAAAAAAAAATTCAGGGATTCAATCCTTAGGATTAGAAATCCAATAGAGAGTTTTGAAAGACTAAGATTCCCATTTGACTAATCTTTAACCCTCTTGCCTTCTTCTTAGTTATACCGTGTTAGATTTTCTATAATCGAGTCTACTTGTAAGCTATCTTTAGTTATCTATTTTTAAATCTTTTCATTCAATAAAAGTTTATTTATTTATAAAGTGTTATTAATTCATATGAACTGCGGTTATCATTTCTTATAGTTATACTATAGTTGTGATTTAGATTGTATGCGCCACTCTTCTCTCTCATGTATCTCATGTACTTCCGCCATCTTGTTTTATTAAGCAGATTAAGATCAACACTTAGTAAACAAACAACATGGCTCTGATACCATTTAACAGCGGATGAAATGTTTAAATAAAACTTTAAACTTAAAACAATTTTAAAACTTATAGAAGATGACCGGTAATTCAGTAAAGTAATCTCTTTCTTTTAATTATTAACATTTGGGAAAAGATTATATTAATCTGGAAATGTTTACTAAGGGAGGCCGAAACCATAAGGGCTTCGACCTTCTTCTAACTAGAGAGAAGGTAGAGAGAAGGGAGAGAGAAGGAGGGGAGACCTCTGTGAGGTTTGTCAAAACAAAACCTAATGAACTCTAACACTTGAGTTCATTTAAATAGAAACTAAAGTTACCAATTTATATTTACCGAAGTAACTTTTACATTTATTTAAAGTTAAAAGTAAAAATATTTAACTAAAGTAAGAAACATTTAACTTAAGTTAAAACATTTAACTAAGGTTAAAAGTAAATTACTTTTACATTTACTGAAGTAAAAATATTTAACTAAAGTTAAAAGCATTTAACTAAAGTTAAAGTATTTATATTTACTTTTACTAAAGTAAATTACTTTTACTAAAGTAATTACTTAATTACTAAAGCAGCATCTGCTTTTGCTTTCGGCTGCTTTTGACTTTGTCGGACGCACTGATTGCATCTGGAGCATCCAATGACTGTGGGACCCTGGGGGGCCAGCGTCGTCTGACTTCGTCTGACTGTTGAGGTCCGGCTCCTTCCTCGCCGGTGGGTGCTGTTGGTCTTTTGGGCTTTTATTAAGAGCATGAATGTTTAAATTGGTTTTCATAACTTTATAATAAATTCTGTAAATTAAGGCTATAGGTTGTGTACCCTCAATCATATGAGTTATCTCACATGCAGTCTTAATATTCAGAGTTAATGCTTTTAATAAGTTAACATCACTTAAACTCAAAGTAAGATCGGGAAAGCAATTAAAATGGATTGGTCCATCATGCAAACTCGATTCTATGATACCAATGATGCTAGGAGCATAATGAAGGTATCGTGCATCTCTAAGACATAAAAAGATGCTTGAGTTTATTCCTTTAATAGATAAAGGCTTGACTGCGACCTGAACTAAACCAATATGAATAAAATAATTTTGAATAAAACTTTAAACTTAAAATAATTTTGAAACTTAAAGAAGATGACCGGTGATTCGGTAAAGCAATCTCTTTCTTTCAAATATAAACATTTGGGAAAGGATTACATTAATCTGGAAATGTTTACTAAGACAGGCCGAAACCATAAGGGCTTAAACCTTCTTCTAACTAGAGAGAAGGTAGAGAGAAGGGGGAGAGAAGGAGGAGAGACCTCTGTGAGGTTTGCAAAATAAAACCTAAGGAAACTCTAACACTTGAGTTCCTTTAAATAGAAACTAAAGTTACCGATTTATATTTATCGAAGTAACTTTTACATTTACTTAAGTTAAAAGTAAAAATATTTAACTAAAGTAAGAAACATTTAACTTAAGTTAAAAACATTTAACTTACGTTAAAAGTAAATTACTTTTACATTTACTAAAGGTAAAATAAAAATATTTAATTAAAGTTAAAAATATTTAACTAAAGTTAAAGTAATTACATTTACTGTTACTAAAGTAAATTACTTTTACTAAAGTAATTACTTAATTACTAAAGCAGCATCTGTTTTTGCTTTTGACTGCTTTTGACTTTGTCGGACACATTGATTGCATCTAGAGCATCCGATGACTGTGGGATCCTGGGGGGCCAGCGTCGTCTGACTTCGTTTGACTGTTGAGGTCCGGCTCCTTCCTCGCCGATGGGTGCTGTTGATTTTCTTCTTAGAGAGATCACCATCCCCTATTCCTTCGACCCCAAAAAAAAATCCAGGGATTCAATCCTTTTTCCCCCAAAAAATTATTTTTAATTTTAAGAAAGGAGAAAAAATTTCACCAAAATTTTGGTCACCGACTGTTGATTTTAAAAAAAAAATTGTAAATTTTTTATAAAAACTAATCAGACTGTGTCTGATACAAAGATCACATTGCTGACTCTTGACTAACTGATAAACTCGATCTAAACAGTCTACTTCGTTTTAACTTTGTTCAAACCTAATCTCTAGATCTATTGACATTCCACTTAAAGACAGACCAAAGTCGCTTAAGTACATACCCTTCTTACCTTACGCAGACGCATACCCTTAGATCTAGTGATTCCCTTTTTGCCTAACTGCTCATACTATTGAGACTTACAACGGCTCGAAGGGACCTATGGCGATCCGGGGTGATCTATGGTAAGAGCTTAGGTGACTTAAACTAGGTGCTCTAAAGACGGAGCAACAGAAATCTAAAGAAGAAGTATAAACAAGGTTTAAACTCAGACCTCTGTGTTTGACCGGAGAACAAACAGTGACACCAAGAGACAACACCGCATGGCTCATATACCATTTAACAGGGGACAAAAAGTTTAAATACAACTTTAAACTTATAACAATTTTAAAACTTAAAGAAGATGACCATTTAAAACAATTTTGAAACTTATAGAAGATGACCGGTGATTCAGTAAAGTAATCTCTTTCTTTTAATTATAAACATTTGGGAAAGGATTACATTAATCTGGAAATGTTTACTAAGGGAGGCCGAAACCATAAGGGCTTCGAACTTCTTTTAATTAGAGAGAAGGTAGAGAGAAGGGGGAGAGAAGGAGGAGAGACCTCTATGAGGTTTGTCAAAACAAAACCTAATGAACTCTAACACTTGAGTTCATTTAAATAGAAACTAAAGTTACTGGTTTATATTTACCGAATTAACTTTTATATTTACTTAAAGTTAAAAGTAAAAACATTTAACTGAAGTAAGAAACATTTAACTTAAGTTAAAACATTTAACTTAGGTTAAAAATAAATTACTTTTATATTTACTGAAGTAAAAATATTTAACTAAAGTTAAAAGCATTTAACTAAAGTTAAAGTATTTACATTTAGTTTTACTAAAGTAATTACTTAATTACTAAAGCAGCATCTGCTTTTGCTTTCGGCTGCTTTTGACTTTGTCGGACGCACTGATTGCATATGGAGCATCCGATCAATGTGGGACCCTGGGGGCCCAGCGTCGTCTGACTTCGTCGGACTGTTGAGGTTCAGCTCCTTCCTCGCCAATGGGTGCTGTTGATCTTCTTCTCAGAGAGATCACCATCCCCTATTCCTTCGACCCCAAAAAAAATCCAGGGATTCAATCCTTTTTCCCCCAAAAAATTATGTTTAATTTTAAGAAAGGAAAAAAAATCCAAAATTTTGGTCACCGACTGTTGATTTCAAAAAAAAATTTTGTAAATTTTTTTATAAAAATTAATCAGACTGTGTCTGATACAAGGATCACACGGCTGACTCTTGACTAACTGATGAACTCGATCTAAACAGTCTACTTCGTTTTAACTTTGTCAAACCTAATCTCTAGATCTGTTGACATTCCACTTAAAGACAGACCAAAGTCACTTAAGTACATACCTTTCTTACCATAAGCAGACGCATACCCTTGGATCTAGTGATTTCCTTTCGCCTAACTGTTCACACTCTTGAGACTTACAACGGCTCTACGGGACCTATGGCGATCCGGGGTGTTCTACGGTATAAGCTTAGGTGACTTAAACTAGGTGCTCTAAGGACGGAGCAACAGAAGTCTAAAAAAGAAGTAAAAACAAGGTTTTAAACTCAGACCTCTGTGTTTGACGGGAAAACAAACAGTGACACCAAGAGATAACACCGTATGGCTCTGATACCATTTAACAGCAGATGAAAAGTTTAAATAAAACTTTAAACTAAAATTATTTTGAAACTTAAAGAAGATGATCGGAGATTCAGTAAAGTAATCTCTTTTTTTATTCATAAACATTTGGGAAAGGATTACATTAATCTGGAAATGTTTACTAAGGGATGCCGAAACCATAAGGGCTTCGACCTTCTTCTAACTAGAGAGAAGGTAGAGAAAAGGGGGAGAGAAGGAGAAGAGAACCTCTGTGAGGTTTGTCAAAATAAAACCTAAGAAAACTCTAACACTTGAGTTCCTTTAAATAGAACTAAAGTTATTGGTTTATATTTACCGAAGTAACTTTTATATTTACTTAAGGTTAAAAGTAAAAATATTTAACTAAAGTAAGAAACATTTAACTCAAGTTAAAAATATTTAACTTAGGTTAAAAGTAAATTACTTTTACATTTACTAAAGGTAAAGTAACAACATTTAACTGAAGTTAAAAACATTTAACTAAAGTTAAAGTATTTACATTTACTTTTACTTAAGCAAATTACTTTTACTAAAGTAATTACTAATTACTAAAGCATCATCTGCTTTTGATTTTGGCTGCTTTTGACTTTGTCGGACGCACTGATTGCATCTGGAGCATCTGATGACTGTGGGACCCTGGGGGGCCAGCGTCGTCTGACTTCGTCTGACTGTTGAGGTCCGACTCCTTCTTCGCCGGTGGGTGCTGTTGATCTTCTTCTCAGATAGATCACCATCTCCTATTCACTAGGGGTTCCAATAAAATATTTTATTATAGTGAAAATTAATGTGTTAATACCATCAGGAATACCAAAATCAGTATCTTCTCTGAAAATAGGCTGACCATTGTAATCTAACTGGCGAGCATGAATTATAGAATTCCTTGCATCTTCATCAAGGTGTTTTTTCCACAAAGAACAAAGAACACCAGTGAAACTATTAGTTAATATTTCAACTATTTCAGGTTGTGTCAAACTGCTGGAAGCTGTAATATAACTATTGGCAACCATAGACAAATGATTCATTTTAGTTAGTATTTGGTGTTCACTAAGACCATCAATATTCCATTCATATATTTTATTAGAAGTGATAGAAAATTGATTATCTAGATTCTTTTCCGCGTACTGAAGGTCAGGAGGAGTGGGTCTAGAGTACCAATTTTTTGTAATGCTAGCATGATTAAAGGTTAACTTGTTTAACTGTTCATTAAGATCCGGGATAGAAGCAGTTTCAGATTTAGCATCTGTTTGGCTAATGCTTTCATCATCAGAATCTTCAACCTGATCGATGATAGCAACAGTTCCACTGACTTCACCAGAACTTGAACCAATTTTTTTAAGAAGCTTATCTATAGTTTTAACTAAATCAGAATCCTTATTAGGCAATTCCATTCCTTCTGTTTTTTCTGGGAGAGTTAATAAAGGCTGATCTAATTTTTTATCAGGATTTTTAACCATAGAATGATCAAATTTTTCTTCAATTTTATCTAACAGTTTACCAATTGTACCCAAATACTTATTAGTAAAATTATTTTGTTCAATAATTTTCTTTTCATCAATTTTTCCATCAGCAACTTTAAATGGACTGGCAACAACTGAAGTATTTTTAACATGCAAAAGAACAGTTTGTAAAGGAGGATGACTTGCTAAAATTTTAGATTTATCCTCTTTTGTCCACTGACTTTTAGTAAGAACTTTACATTGTGAATGATATTTTTCATACCAATCAAAAAATGTAAGGTTCTCTTGATTAATCTTAATAATTTTTTTTTCCATTTATTAACTATCTTTTCTCTGTCATGCTTATCGTATTTATTACGAAAAGCTGAATAGGGGATGGTGATCTATCTAAGAAGAAGATCAACAGCACCCACCAGCGAAGAAGAAGCCGGACCTCAACAGTCAGACGAAGTCAGACGACGCTAGCCCCCCAGGGTCCCACAGTCATCGGATGCTCCAGATGCAATCAGTGCGTCCGACAAAGTCAAAAGCAACCGAAAGCAAAAGCAGATGCTGCTTTAGTAATTAGTAATTACTTTAGTAAAAGTAATTTGTTTAAGTAAAAGTAAATGTAAATACTTTAACTTTAGTTAAATATTTTTAACTTCAATTAAATGTTCTTACTTTACCTTTAGTAAATGTAAAAGTAATTTACTTTTAAACTAAGTTAAATATTTTTAACTTAAGTTAAATGTTTCTTACTTTAGTTAAATATTTTTACTTTTAATCTTAAGTAAATGTAAAAGTTACTTCGATAAATATAAACCGGTAACTTTAGTTCTATTTAAAGGAACTCAAGTGTTAGAGTTTCCTTAGGTTTTGTTTTGACAAACCTCACAGAGGTTCTCTCCTCCTTCTCACCCCCTTCTCTCTACCTTCTCTCTAGTTAGAAGAAGGTCAAAGCCCTTATGGTTTCGGCCTCCTTTAGTAAATATTTCCAGATTAATGTAATGTTTTCCCAAATGTTTATAAATAAAGAAAGAGATTACTTTACCGAATCACCTGTCATCTTCTTTAAGTTTCAAAATTGTTTTAGTTTAAAGTTTTATTTAAAATTTTCATCCGCTGTTAAATGGTATCAGAGCCATACGGTGTTGTCTCTTGGTGTCACTGTTTGTTCTTCGGTCAAACATAGAGTCTGAGTTTAAACCTTGTTTATACTTCTTCTTTTAAGCTGTTGCTCCGTCCTTAAAGCACCTAGTTTAAGTCACCTAAGCTCTTACCATAGAACACCCCGGATCGCCATAGGTCCCGTCGAGCCGTTCTAAGTCTCAACAGTGTGAGCAGTTTAGGCAAAAGGGAATCACTAGATCCAAGAGAAAGGTATATACTTAAACGACTTTTGTCTGTCTTTAAGTGGAATGTCAACAGGATTAAAGATTAGGTTTGAACAAAGTTAAAACGAAGTAAACTGTTTAGATTGAGTTCATCAGTTAGTCAAGAGTCAGCCGTGTGATCCTTGTATCAAACACAGTCTGATTAGTTTTTTTTTAAAAAAAATTTACATAATTTTTTTTTGAAATCAACAGTCGGTGACCAAAATTTTGGTGAAATTTTTTCTCCTTTCTTAAAAATTAAACATAATTTTTTGGGGGAAAAAAGATTGAATTCCCTGGATTTTTTTTTGGGGTCGAAGGAATAGGGGATGGTGATCTATCTGAGAAGAAGATCAACAGCACCCACCGGCGAAGAAGGAGCTGGACCTCAACAGTCAGATGAAGTCAGACGACGCTGGCCCCCCAGGGTCCCACAGTCATCGGATGCACCGGATGCAATCAGTGCGTCCGACAAAGTCAAAAGCAGCCGGAAGCAAAAGTAGATGTTGCTTTAGTAATTAAGTAATTACTTTAGTAAAAGTAATTTACTTTAGTAAAAGTAAATGTAAAAACACTTAACTTAAGTTAAAGTAATTACATTTATTTTTACTAAAGTAAATTACTTTTAGTTAAATGTTTTTAACTTTAGTTAAATATTTTTACTTTTCCTATAGTAAATATAAAAGTAATTTACTTTTAACCTAAGTTAAATATTTTTAACTTAAGTTAAATGTTTCTTACTTTAGTTAAATGTTTTTACTTTTAACTTTAAGTAAATGTAAAAGTTACTTCGGTAAATATATACCGATAACTTTAGTTCTATTTAAAGGAACTCAAGTGTTAGAGTTTCCTCAAGTTTTATTTGGACAAACCTCACAGAGGTTCTCTCCTCCTTCTCCCTCTCTTCTCTCTACCTTCTCTCTAGTTAGAAGAAGGTCGAAGCCCTTATGGTTTCGGCCTCCCTTAGTAAACATTTCCAGATTAATGTAATCCTTTCCCAAATATTTATAAATAAAAGAAAGAGATTGCTTTACTGATTCACCGGTCATCTCCTTTAAGTTTTAAAATTGTTTTAAGTTTAAAGTTTTGTTTAAACTTTTCGTCCGCTGTTAAATGGTTTCAACTCAGACCTCTGTGTTTGATCGGAGAACAAACAGTGACACCAAGAGATAACACCGCATGGCTCTGATATCATTTAATAGCGGACAAAAAGTTTAAATAAAACTTTAAACTTAAAATAATTTTGAAACTTAAAGAAGATGACCGGTGATTCGGTAAAGTAAACTCTTTCTTTTATTTATAAATATTTGGGAAAGGATTACATTAATCTGAAAATGTTTACTAAGGGAGGTCGAAACCATAAGGGCTTCGACCTTCTTTTAACTAGAGAGAAGGTAGAGAGAAGGAGGAGAGAACCTCTATGAGGTTTGTTAAAATAAAACCTAAGGAAACTCTAACACTTGAGTTCCTTTAAATAGAACTAAAGTTACCGGTTTATATTTACCAAAGTAACTTTTACATTTACTTAATGTTAAAAGTAAAAACATTTAACTAAAGTAAGAAACATTTAACTTAAGTTAAAAATATTTAACTTAGGTTAAAAGTAAATTACTTTTATATTTACTAAAGGTAAAGTAAAAATATTTAACTGAAGTTAAAAATATTTAACTAAAGTTAAAGTATTTACATTTACATTTACTAAAGTAAATTACTTTTACTAAAGCAATTACTTAATTACTAAAGCAGCATCTGCTTTTGCTTTTGGCTGCCTTCGGCTGCTTTTGACTTTGTCGGACGCACTGATTGCATCTGGAGCATCCGATGACTGTGGGACCCTGGGGGGTCAGCGTCGTCTAACTTCGTCTGACTATTGAGGTACGGCTCCTTCCTCGCCGGTGGGTGCTGTTAATCTTCTTCTTAGAGAGAGATCAATTTTTATATTCTTTGTTGATCGCATAGACACGTTCAACCATTTTAACATTATAATCAGTTTTAAAATTATCAACAAACATTGACTGATAAATCTCTTTAGGAGACATACTAGGTATGTTCCAATTACTAAGAGTTTGATTAATGTTTTCGTAACTATGTTCTTCCTGGTTGACTATGTCTGAAACCGGAGGTAGGGCTGCACTATTACTAACTGAAGAACTAGACCTGAATAATCTACTCATAATAAAAGTTAATTTTTTTTAATAATTCTATGTTATTCCATATATACCCTTCTTTCCTTAACTGTTTCATGTATTGCAATTTTAACTCTTTATCAGTAATTTTACTAATTAACTCAATTAAAAAAGAGCTTTCTTGGTCTTCTTTGCTAAGAACATTAATAGTTTTATAGCAATCAGACCTGCCATTATCAGTACAAAGAGTGACTTCGTTTTCTTCACTAGGAGTTTGATTACCTTCATCATTACTAGAGGAATAAGGAATATCAGAATAATTGTTACTATCCACATCATTCTCTATCCTTATTAATTCTAATATCTTATCAGTGTCTTCAACAAAAATATTTAACTGACTCAATTTTTGTTTAATTTTACACTCACTCTTGTAATTACCCTTTTTACCACAATTATAACAAGTAATTTTACTCTTATCCTGGGTTTTAGAAGTCGATTTTTTACTATGTGACTTCTTTCGTGACTTGGGTTTTTCATAATAAATGTCTTGATTTTTTGACTGACTAGACCATTTCTTATGATGCTTACCAGTTTTGCATTTTTTAATTTGTTTTTTTCGATGCTTTCTTCTAGAGGGAGCAACCGGAGGTAAACCATGTTGTTCGCAAAACGTGTCAAACTTATACTTAGCCTTTTTCTTGTCTTTACTAGCTTATTTGGCAATTTTGAAATCAATACACATTTTTAAACCAATCTTTTGGATATAGCTAATTATGTCACCATAAGTCAGGTTATCATAGTCAATGTATCCAAGAGTTTTGCTAAGTTCTTCTCTGACTTTGTGAGCAAACAAATTAGGAAGACCATTAATAAATTTCTCTTTCCAGAAAGGTTTGTTACTATCACAACGCATCATAACACGAGAAATAAAAACATCTTTGTACCCTCTAAAATCACTTAGAGTGGGACAAGTGAGATTACTTAGCTGATCATGAATTCTTACATTTAACAGCGGATGAAAAATTTAAATAAAACTTTAAACTAAAATAATTTTCAAACTTCAAAAAGATGACCGGTGATTCGGTAAGTAATCTCTTTCTTTATTTATAAATATTTGGGAAAGGATTACATTAACCTGAAAATGTTTACTAAGGGAGGCCGAAACCATAAGGGCTTCGACCTTCTTCTAACTAGAGAGAAGGGGGAGAGGAGGAGAGAACCTCTGTGAGGTTTGACAAAACAAAACCTAAGAAAACTCTAACACTTGAGTTCCTTTAAATAGAACTAAAGTTACCGGTTTATATTTACCGAAGTAACTTTATATTTACTTAAGGTTAAAAGTAAAAACATTTAACTAAAGTAAGAAACATTTAACTTAAGTTAAAAACATTTAACATAGGTTAAAAGTAAATTACTTTTACATTTACTAAAGGTAAAGTAAGAACATTTAACTGAAGTTAACAACATTTAACTAAAGTTAAAGTATATACATTTACTTTTATTTAAGTAAATTACTTTTACTAAAGTAATTACTAATTACTAAAGCAGCATCTACTTTTGCTTTCGGCTGCTTTTGACTTTATCGGACGCACTGATTGCATCTGGAGCATCCGATGACTGTGGGACCCTGGGGGGCCAGCGTCATCTGACTTCGTCTAACTGTTGAGGTCCGACACCTTCTTTGCCTGTGGGTGCTATTGATCTTCTTCTCAGATAGATCACCATCCCTTATTCCTTTGACCCCAAAAAAAAATCTAGGGGATTCAATCCTTTTTCCCCCCAAAAAAATATGTTTAATTTTTAAGAAAGGAGAAAAAATTTCACCGAAATTTTGGTTACCGACTGTTGATTTCAAAAAAAAATTATGTAATTTTTTTTAAAAAAAAAACTAATCAGACTGTGTTTGATACAAGGATCACACGGCTGACTCTTGATTAACTGATGAACTCAATCTAAACAGTTTACTTCATTTTAACTTTGTTCAAACCTAATATTTAATCCTGTTGACATTCCACTTAAAGACAGACCGAAGTCGTTTAAGTACATACTCTTCTTACCTTACGCAGACGCATACCCTTGGATCTAGTGATTCCTTTTTGCCAAAACTGCTCACACTCTTGAGACTTACAATGAGTCGACGAGACCTATGGCGATCCGGGGTGTTCTACGGTAAGAGCTTAGGTGACTTAAATTAGGTGCTCTAAGGACGGAGCAACAGCTTAAAAGAAGAAATATAAACAAGGTTTAAACTCAGACCTCTGTGTTTGACAGGAGAACAAACAGTGACACCAAGAGAAAACACCGCATGACTCTGATACAATTAAATAGCGGATGAAAAGTTTAAATAAAACTTTAAACTAAAACAATTTTGAAACTTAAAGAAGATTACCGGTGATTCGGTAAAGTAATCTCTTTCTTTATTTATAAATATTTGGGAAAGGATTACATTAATTTGGAAATGTTTACTATGGGAGGCCGAAACCATAAGGGCTTCGACCTTCTTCTAACTAGAGAGAAGGTAGAGAGAAGGGCGAGAGAAGGAGGAGAGAACCTTTGTGAGGTTTGTCAAAATAAAATCTAAGAAAACTCTAACACTTGAGTTCCTTTAAATAGAACTAAAGTTACCGATTTATATTTACCGAAGTAACTTTTACATTTACTTAAGGTTAAAAGTAAAAATATTTAACTAAAGTAAGAAACATTTAACTTAAGTTAAAAATATTTAACTTAGGTTAAAAGTAAATTACTTTTATATTTACTAAAGGTAAAGTAAGAACATTTAACTGAAGTTAAAAATATTTAACTAAAGTTAAAGTATTTACATTTACTTTTACTTAAGTAAATTACTTTTACTAAAGTAATTACTAATTACTAAAGCAGCATCTGCTTTTTCATTCGGCTACTTTTAACTTTGTCGGACGCACTTATTGCATCTGGAGCATCCGATGACTGTGGGACCCTGGGGGCCAGCGTCGTCTGACTTCGTCTGACTGTTGAGGTCCGGCTCCTTTTTCGCCGGTGGGTGTTGTTGATCTTCTTCTCAGATAGATCGCCATCCCCTATTCCTTTGACCCCAAAAGAAAAGTATAGGGAATTCAATCCTTTTCCCCCCCAAAAATTATGTTTAATTTTTAAGAAAGGAGAAAAAAAATTCACTGAAATTTTGGTCACCGACTGTGGATTTCAAAAAAACTTTATGTAAAATTTTTTTTAAAAAAAACTAATCAGACTGTGTCTGTTACAAGGATCACACGGCTGACTCTTGGCTAACTGATGAACTCAATCTAAACAGTTTACTTCGTTTTAACTTTGTTCAAACCTAATCATTAATCTTGTTGACATTCAACTTAAAGACAGACCGAAGTCGTTTAAGTACATACCCTTCTTACCTTACGCAGACGCATACCCTTGGATCTAGTGATTCCCATTCACCTAAACTGCTCACACTCTTGAGACTTACAACGGCTCGACGAGACCTATGGCGATCCTGGGTGTTCTACGGTAAGAGCTTAGGTGGCTTAAACTAGGTGCTCTAAAAACGGAGCAACAGCTTAAAACAAGAAGTATAAACAAGGTTTAAACTCAGACCTCTGTGTTTGACCAGAGAACAAACAGTGACACCAAGAGACAACACCGCATGACTCTGATACCATTTAACAGCGGATGAAAAGTTTAAATAAAACATTAAACTAAAATAATTTTAAAACTTAAAGAAGATGACCGGTGATTCGATACGTAATCTCTTTCTTTATTTATAAATATTTGGGAAAGGATTACATTAATCTAGAAATGTTTACTAAGGGAGGCCGAAACCATAAGGGCTTCGACCTTCTTTTAACTAGAGAGAAGGTAGAGAGAAGGGGGAGAGAAGGAGGAGCGACCTCTGTGAGGTTTGTCAAAATAAAACCTAAGAAAACTCTAACACTTGAGTTTCTTTAAATAGAAACTAAAGTTATCAGTTTATATTTACCGAAGTAACTTTTATATTTACTTAAGTTAAAAGTAAAAATATTTAACTAAAGTAAGAAACATTTAACTTAAGTTAAAAATATTTAACTTAGGTTAAAAGTAAATTACTTTTACATTTACTAAAGGTAAAGTAAAAACATTTAACTGAAGTTAAAAATATTTAACTAAAGTTAAAGTAATTACATTTACTTTTACTAAAGTAAATTACTTTTACTAAAGTAATTACTTAATTACTAAAGCAGCATTTGCTTTTGCTTTCGGCTGCTTTTGACTTTGTCGGACGCACTGATTGCGTCTGGAGTATCCGATGACTGTGGGACCCTGGGGGGCCAGCGTTGTCTAACTTCGTCTGACTGTTAAGGTCTGGCTCCTTCCTCGCCGATGGGTGCTGTTGATCTTCTTCTCAGAGAGATCACCATCCCTTATTCCTTCGACCTCAAAAGAAAATCCAGGGATTCATTCATTTTTCCCCCAAAAAATTATGTTTAATTTTAAGAAAGGAGAAAAAATTTCCCCAAAATTTTGGTCACCGACTAATGATTTTAAAAAAAAAATTTGTAAAATTTTTTATAAAAATTAATCAAACTGTGTCTGACACAAGGATCACACGACTGACTCTTGACTAACTGATGAGCTCGATCTAAACAGTCTACTTCATTTTAACTTTGTTCAAAGCTAATCTCTAGATCTGTTGGCATTCCATTTAAAGACAGACCAAAGTCGCTTAAGTACATACCCTTCTTACCTTACGCAGACGCATACCCTTGGATCTAGTGATTCCCTTTTTGCCTAACTGCTCACACTATTGAGACTTACAACGGCTCGACGGGACCTATGGCGATCCGGGGTGTTCTACGGTAAGAGCTTAGCTGACTTAAACTAGGTGCTCAAAGGACGGAGCAATAGAAGTCTAAAGAAGAAGTAAAAACAAGGGTTTAAACTCAGACCTCTGTGTTTGACCGGAGAACAAACAGTGACACCAAGAGACAACACCGCATAGCTCTGATACCATTTAACAGCGGACAAAAAGTTTAAATAAAACTTTAAACTCAAAACAATTTTGAAACTTAAAGAAGATGACCGGAGATTCGATAAAGCAATCTCTTTCTTTTAATTATTAATATTTGGGAAAGGATTACATTAATCTGCAAATATTTACTAAGGGAGGCCGAAACCATAAGGGCTTCGACCTTCTTCTAACTAGAGAGAAGGTAGAGAGAAGGGGGAGAGAAGGAGGAGAGACCTTTGTGAGGTTTGTCAAAACAAAACCTAAGGAAACTCTAACACTTGAGTTCCTTTAAATAGAAACTAAAGTTACCGGTTTATACTTACCGAAATAACTTTTACATTTACTTAAGTTAAAAGTAAAAATATTTAACTAAAGTAAGAAACATTTAACTTAAGTTAAAAACATTTAACTTAGGTTAAAAGTAAATTACTTTTATATTTACTAAAGGTAAAGTAAAAATATTTAACTGAAGTTAAAAACATTTAACTAAAGTTAAAGTAATTACATTTATTTTTACTAAAGTAAATTACTTTTACTAAAGTAATTACTTAATTACTAAAGCAGCATCTGCTTTTGGCTGCTTTCGGCTGCTTTTGACTTTGTCGGACGCACTGATTGCATCTGGAGCATCCGATGACTGTGGGACCCTGGGGGCCAGCGTCGTCTGACTTCGTCTGACTGTTGAGGTACAGCTCCTTCTTCGCCGGTGGGTGCTGTTGATCTTCTTCTCAGATAGATCACCATCCCTTATTCCTTCGACCCAAAAAAAAAATCTAGGGAATTCAATCCTTCTTCCCCCAAAAAATTATGTTTAATTTTTAAGGTGAAAAAAATTCACCGAAATTTTGGTCACCGACTGTGGATTTCAAAAAAAATTTATGTCAATTTTTTTTTAAAAAAAACTAATCAGACTGTGTCTGTTACAAGGATCACACGGCTGACTCTTGGCTAACTGATGAACTCAATCTAAACAGTTTACTTCGTTTTAACTTTGTTCAAACCTAATCTTTAATCTTGTTGACATTCCACTTAAAGACAGAGCAAAGTCGTTTAAGTACATACCCTTCTTAAAATTAAACATAATTTTTTGGGGGAAAAAGGATTGAATCCCTAGATTTTTTTTTGGGGTCGAAGGAATAGGGGATGGTGATCTCTCTGAGAAGAAGATCAACAGCACCTACCGGTGAGGAAGGAGCCGGACCTCAACAGTCAGACGAAGTCAGATGACGCTGGCCCCCTAAGGTCCCACAGTCATCGGATGCTCCAGTCATCATCAGATGCAATCAACGCATTCGACAAAGTCAAAAGTAAAGGACTTCTTTACTTTAGTAAAAGTAATTTACTAAAGGTAAAGTAAAAACATTTAACTAAAGTTATATATATATATATATATATATATATATATATATATATTTATATTTATAAAAGCTGTAAAAAGCCACGGAGTAATCCAGGCTTGACATAATAGAAATATATATATGTATAAAAGAAATAAAGGGCGACGGATTTCAAATTCCATGCCCGGACTGGGATGAAAATATATATATATTTATAAAATCTGTAAAACGCCACGGAGTAATCCAAGCTTGACAGAATGGAAATATATATATATATATATATATATATATATATATATATGTATGTATAAAGCAATAAAGGGAGACGGATTTCAAATCCTTTGCCCGGACTAGAATGAAAATATATATATAGAAAAGCTGTAAAGAGCCGCAAAATGATCAGGCTCGACGGAATGTAAATATATATATAGAAAAGCTGTAAAATGGCCACAGATTTCCAATCTAGGCCAAACTAAAATGTAAATGTTAATATATACAGTTGGTATATATATATATATATATATATATATATATATATATATATATATATTAAAGTAATAAAAGCCACAAATTTAGCAATCTAGGCCAAACAAAGTCAAAAAAATTTATATATATATATATAGTTATATATATAAAAGCAGTAACTGCCACGGATTTGCCATCCGGGCTTGACAGAATTGAAAAGTTAGTATATATATAGTTAAATATAATCATGAAAAAGTTAAAAAAGGCCACGAATCAACGATCCAGGTTGTGCAAGTTAGTACATATATGTATATATATACATAAAAGTGAGTAAAAGCCACGTATCGTCGATCTGGGCTGTGCAAATGCGAAAAAATGTATATATGTCCTAAAATGTACTAAAAAGTAAGTAAAAACTGGGAAAAACCTAGAGATAAAACTTTATATGCACGTGTATAAATATGCAATGAAGTAAAAAACGATTTCTGATTGTAAAAATACTTACAATAGACTGCTATACGGGTGTTTTACCACTTGGTAGGCTTCAAATGGACGTTTTCACTAGTTAATTTTTGGTATGTTGTAGTATATGAGTATACCTACGTGTTAGAGTAATAAAAACGAGGTTTGGAGTACAAGAAGTCGGGCTAGGAAACGAAATGGGCGGAGTTTCAGAGCGTGTTCTATTATTTTCTTCTTTTTTGGCAAGGGGCACTTGTAACTCGGGATCAATGTTATGGTTCTTTCTGACCTTCATTGAATCAATTCGGCTTGATTTTGACCGAATTGGCTTTAAGTTGGTAAAATGATCATTTTGTCCATCCAGGGGTTGTTTCATGTACTGGCACGGTCTTTGACTGTTTTCCCGGGGTTGTCTCCGAGGTTTTGATCCTAGTCGATTCTGTTTGTCCTCAGGGTTATCTCCAAAGCTGACGTGATTTCTCTAGGGTTGTCTTTGGGGATGATGTGATGCTTCGAGGTTGTCTCTGAAGTGGATTTGGCTTTCCAGGGTTGTCTCTAGGGCTGAATTGGATCTCCCTGTGTTGTTATCGGGGTTGCTGTACCTCCCGATATTACCGGGGTTTGACTTGACATCCCGGTATAGTGACTGGGGTTGAGCTCGACATCCTGGGCTTGAGCTTGACATCCTGGGGTTGTTGCCGGGGCTGCTTGACATCCCGATATTGTCACCGTGGACTCACTTGACATCCTGATGTTGTCGGGGTTTGACTTGACATCCAGGTATAGTAACTAGGGTTGAGCTTGACATCCTGGGGTTGTCACCGGGGCTGCTTGATATCCCGGTATAGTTACCGTAGCTTCACTTGACATCCTAGTGTTACCGGGGTTTGACTTGACATCCCGGTATAGTGACCGGGGTTGAGCTTGACATCCCGGTATTGTGACTGGGGTTGAGTTGACATCCCGGTATTATAACCGGGGTTGAGTTGACATCCCAGTATTATGACTGGGGTTTTGTTGACATCCCTGTATTGTGACCGGGGTTGAGTTGGATCTCTTGGTGTTATCTCCAGAGTTGAACTTTGGTTTGAACTTCCAGTTTTATCTCTAGAAGATAAAATACGGTTTTGTCCTCTTGCAAGGATTAGTATTAGGAATGCAAAATTTTGAGTGTCTACAGATGCCCCTCTTTATTATGTTTATGTAATGCAATGGAATGAACAGGATAAAGATTGCTAGACACTGGAAATATGACAGATGCAAAAGTAATGCAATGCATGACCTGATATGTTATGAATGTTAGATACATTTGATAGGGTAGGGCTATCACTGATTATTTACGTTATTTTCTACTGGTGATAACGTAATCCGTGATAACCCTTGGTGCTAAGCTATCTGTAATAACTGTGAATTTTATGAATAAATATTAATATTGATATTAATAAATGCGTGAATATTTATTTTATATAAATATTTATATAGCATAAGGTGAGTAACTCAATTAAATTAAATTGAATTTATGATAATTGAGAAAATATGGAGAAGTATAATGAACTCGTGAAATGCCTTGTGTGGCACGATAATAGAAATTATGATGGTTTAATTAAATTAAAGGATGAAGGAATTTATAAGTGAAGGATGAATTAATATAATAATGTTAATTAATTGTTATTATGAATAATAACATATTAATGAGTGAATGATTAATTAAAGTAATAGATTAATGTTTATTCAAATTAATTGTTGTGTGCAATAATATGTAATGAGTAATTGTATATTATATGGTGCCTACATTCATTTAATATAATATGAGGGGTGACACTACAAGGTGACTATATAATATATATAAAACTATATGGTAAAGTAAATGAATCAGATAAGTTACATAAATGAGCTTATGTGACCATATATTATGTGTGGATAAATTAAATGTGTACTTTGTGCAATATTAAACTAAACTAAACTAAATAATTGTTATTTAATAATTATTTCAATAATTATGTATAATTGAAATAATAAAGTTTTATGATAATGTGGAATGATAATACCCAACTGAATTATATTCGGTACTATCAAATGTACATGAATTATATAATGATGTGTATATATATACCCCCAACTTGCTACAATGTAATATTAATTACCCACTAAAGCTACATTGTAACTTAAAGAGAGAATTAAACCTAGGTATACACATATACATTGTGTAGGAATATATATATATATATATATATATATATATATATATATATATATATATATATGAAGACCTAAGTAATATATAGGCACTATTGTTTCTAAGTTGCTGATAATTAAACTTGTCCCATAATGATTGTCACTTTTCTTCTACACGTGAATGGCCAATGGCCTATACTATTCCTATATACCAAACTCAAACTCAGCAACTAGCAAATGATGAAGAAGGGAGTGGGTGATGGGGGTTGTTGGCCACTATTTCACCAAACCTTGATTGCCTAATGTATTCTTCTTCCTCCTCTTGGTTTAATTCTATGTGCAAAGCTCTTGTATGGATATTCATTTCTATATAAATTAAGCATTCCCTCTCCATTTTCATTTTGCTGAGATTTATTCTAAGTTGATAAAAAGGGTGAGAATATTGAGTGAGAGAGAAGTCTGAAATTGAGAGCAAGCGTAGAAATTCAAGCTTCGAGAGGTATAATACTTACACTTTAATATTCAAGCAATTGCAATTCATAGGAAATTACATAAATTGGTTGAGAATTGACATGTGAGATAATGTTAGGATGTTAGTTAAGATATATATACATATTATATATGTAATATGGTTGAATTCAAGCATGTTTCATGAAGGATTTCGAAATGGGTTTGGAGGCTCTGCAATTGCAGAAAGCATTCTGCTGGAACCAGAGTGGCGCGGCCGTGCCACTCCCTAGTACAAACATTGCGCGGCCGCGCCAATCTGCAGAACCAAATGATGACTTTTGTGGTTTATGTAATGTGGAGCATGCTAGTATAACTTAGTTATGCCTATTTATGTCCCTGACATGCTAATATAGGTGGCCTTACATGTTATCACCTACCTTAACTTGGTTTTAAACGATTTCTAAAGGAAACTTAGAGTTTTCAAAGAACGAACTTGATGAACTAAGTATACTTTGAATTCTGAACTTGTGAGCATACTATTTTGGTTTAGTTATAGGTGTACATAAGTATGATATGTAGTATATAAGGTTGCTTTGCATGATTGGTTGGTTTAACATAAGGTTTCAAAGAAAACTTAAGAGTTTGAAAACTAATGTTGTTGATAACTACTTTATGTGCAGTCTAAAAATCTATGACTACCATGATAAGACATGTTGTGCATCTAGACATGATTGACATGTGCGCCTAACTAGCCATGTACGTTACAAACTAGTTGAGCATGGTTTCAAATGACTTTTAAGGAAGTAAAACTATGTTACTTTGAAATACATGACTACGATAACTTGAACATGTATGATTAAGGCTTATTGACCTCATTGCATATGTATAATGGCTAAACATGTGAAGCCTTTCTAATTGATCTCATTAAGCTTGTTAGATGGAAAGTTGATAACGAATTATGTTAAAAGCAAGATGTAAGATCGAACCTAATCATGAACCTCATAACATGTATGTTCTGCATGTATGCTATCACTAATGTTTTAAACTGCCATACATGTATAGTGGGGTGTTCAAGTAATAATAATCATATTGATGATAGAAACCATGGCATTGATAAATGTTTATGAACTTTCAAAAACGCTAAGGCAACAATAACTACTAGTATATCATTTGGTTATATAATAACATACAAATTGATTTTGTGCTATGTGTACGTAAGATATGTAACGACATACGTGTAGGATCGTACGACTAAGATATGATCTTATGTATGTGTTAATTTACATATCAAGTATATATATTCAACTTATGTAACTAATGAAAATACATATATGCATAACTATGTTACAATAGGGTGTCTTAGTTCATGAAGTGTTGATCAGCTATAGGTTGATAAACTACGCATAAGGCAAGTATTCGAACCTTACTCCTTATTGAGCGAGTTTATTAACCCTACTCTTTATTGAGCAAGTTCCCTAACTCTCTTCACTTTACATATTGTATAAATCCGAATTATTGCCATGTCAAATAAATATTTGTTATTATTCAAACATCGACTTTTATATCTTGATGTTGTTGCAAGCATTGAACTTATCGGTCCTAAATGCATTACAAAGGTTGTCTAAGCCATTTGATTCGGCTAGACTAATATCGTATGTTAGAAAGCTATCCAAACTAATTGACTTGGTGAGGATTCTTATAAATCTACTGAGATGAACAACCCTCATGGTAGGGGAAATTATATACAATTGTCGGGAAACCGACGTTCGCACATGAGTATGATTAAATGTTATGCATAATGTAGGGTACTTTAGGCTGATCACCTGTTGTACTTGTTTTTATTGGATTATCAACATATTACTGTTAATTCTAGTAAGAGTTCATAGTCCTTAGTGACTGCTCAGTGTTCATTATTCTTGAACATTGAAATGATTAAGCATTGAATCATGTTGATATCTTTCTGTCCTTAGCGACCATTATTGAGAACTATTAATACTTCTTGTTATTCTTGAACTATCATTTACTGTTGTACCCTTGGGATTTGAAATCTATATTAATCACCCTTATTGCTATATACTTGTTAAGCAAACTTGTTGCTTATTCTTGTTTTCCCTAAAATATTTCAGTTAAGGCAGAGCAGAGTGGACCCTCGGGCATAGACAAGGACAAGGGCAAGGCTACGGCGTAGCTTTGTTCTCCTTTAGGATTATTTTGATGATGTAATAAAAACTTATTTCGTATTATATATTAGCTATGTTTAAGATGATGGAATTATGTTTAAGTTATGAGGCTGTGGGACCCGAATAATTATATTAAATAAATGTAAATTATTCTATCATTCTGTTGCATGAGATGTTAATATGTTATTAGATATTTAGAAAGTGACGAACTGAATTTGAGACGATAGTGGTCCGAATTTGGGGGCGTCACAGGTTTGTATCAAAGCTTTAGTTATAAACCTTAGGAGCGAGAGTCTTTAGATTATAACTTAGGAGAACTTAGAAGATAGAAGGGAATAAAAACTCATGTAGAGTTTTCCTGGAGAGACTTAGTGTGTTATGAAATATAATTTCATTCTATACAATGGACTTAGATTTTATTTAACATTCTAATGGAGTTGTTATTTGTTTGTCTTGTGTTTGTGGTTGTAGGATGACAGACATGGGAGGACCTAGTAGAGTGGTAGAGGAGGAGCCCCAAGATATACATGTCGTATATGAGGCACCTTTAGTAGCCTAGCCTGTGCAGGCAGTTGCACCGTCCGAGTTTAACAACGAGGACAAGATAGAGGTAGAGTCTGATCCAGAGGAGGAGCCTATGGAGGACGAGCCCATGGAGGACACGGATGAGGCTTAGATCGAGGAGCGGATGTTGGGAGAGTACGAGGAGCGGATCTTAGAGTTAGACTGCAGAGTTCAGGAACTAGAGGCTGAGGCTTAAGAGAGGGAGGTTGAGTTCCAGAAACTGAGGGACAAGGACCACCAGAGGAAGTTGGTGATGCAGGATATGGAGGTGGAGATTG
The DNA here is from genome assembly GCA_020205555.1 of Panax stipuleanatus. NCBI lineage: Eukaryota > Viridiplantae > Streptophyta > Magnoliopsida > Apiales > Araliaceae > Panax > Panax stipuleanatus. The sequence continues at coordinate 137,735,721 of CM035117.1, read as the reverse complement.
CTTACCACAAGGAGGCAAGGATCCAGATGAGAACTTTTTTCCATCGCTCGGTATCTAGGATTATGGACCTGGCAGGAAAGCTAGAAGAGGTTGAGCAGGGAGAGTTAAGTGAGAATGTGGAGAAGGAGGCTCTCCGTACTTAGATCGAGTTTGAAGTGATGGAGAGAATCCACTTCGAGGAGAAGTGGGAAGGAGCTAATGACAGGGCAGAGGATTTAGAGGATGAGGTGAGATGTAAGAAGAGGAAGATGAACAAGATGGGTTATGTTTTTCGTTCGGCCATGTAGAAAGTGATTGATAGTGTATACCACTATCCAGCGGAGCAGGGACAAACTGACAAACTATGAGCAGGGAGTTGGTGGCATTCATAGCACAGATAGAGTACAGGAGCGCCATGGAGCGCAAAATATTGGGATGAGACCTATTAGCCTAGTGGTATTAGTAGTAGTAGTTCCTTTTTATGTGATGTATATATTGTGATGTAATCCTAATCTTTTGTGTAAGATATGGGATAGTTGTAAGCCCCGAGTAAGCTTATGTTAGAGAGGTAGTATGATAGTGTATTCCCCGTCTTTTGTGATATTAGGGGATATATGTTGACATTTATAGAAGTATGCTAGGGATGATCATATTAATGTAATGATTTAGCATATGAATATAAAAGATCTTATTTCAGAAACGTGTCATAAAATTTTTATTCCTTTTGCATTTGAGAAATGTTTAACTAATATAATTAGATAATAAAAATGAAATTTTGTGATGTAGATAATGGCACCCAGACGTAGACTAGCTGCACCTGAAGAGTCAGTTAACAATGAGAGAGAACAAGTAGACCCGATACAAAGACTAGTTGATCTGTTAGGAGAAGCCCTTCGGGGAAGAAACATAGAACCTGTTCACCCCAATCCCCAAGCGGTTCCAGTTACGAACTTCAAGGACTTTAGGAGCGTAAGACCTCCAGAGTTTGAGGGTACTACCGATCCTATCATAGCGCAAACATGGATAAAGGAGATTGAGAAGGCTTTCATTATTTCTCATATAGGCGAGGATCAAAAGACTGTATTCGCTACGTATATGATAAGGGGCGAAGCAAACTACTGGTGGGAGGCGAATCAGCAAAGAGACGGAGAAGGGACTGTAGCATGGGATAGATTTAAGACTCCGTTCTTCGAGAACTATTTCCCGAAGAGCATGAAGAATAGAATGGAGGTAAAATTCCTAGAACTTAGCCAAGGAGATATGACGGTGGCGCAATACGCAGCTAAGTTCAACGAGCTAGCCAAGTTTACAGAACACTAGGTAGGGGATGAGGACGTTTTGAGCAAGGACTTAAACCTTGGTTGTTCAACAAGGTGTCGGTTCTCCAGATTGATTCTTTTGCCGCGCTATTGGAGAAGGCTATTATTGCAGAGGGAGGTAGTGAAGCCCTAAGTCAGTATAATAAAGGGAAGAAGGGTAAGAACACTGGGGGAGAAAGCCGTGGAGGAAGCAACAGCGGGGGAAGTAATCTTGTGAAGAGGAAGTGGGATAATAACAACAAAAACAAGAATAACAATCAAGCAAGAAATTTCATGGAGGGTTTAAGAAGAGGGCTGAGGGATGCCGAAAGTGTTGAAAGAATCACCAGGGTGAATGCTGGAAGGGGCGCAGTACCTGTTATAACTGTGGCCAAGAGGGACATATTTCACCTAACTGCCCGAAGCCAAAGAAGATCAAGGGGTGTTTCTCTTACGTCTAAACCGAGCACCAGATCAAGGATTACCCGAAGAAGGGGAATAGCAGAGGAAGTGGCCAGCAAGGGGGAGGCAACAAACTAATGATCGGCGGACTAACGCAATCCAACCGCCTAGCCGCCAGAACCTTTAACATGACAGTCCAAGATGCAGTAGCTACGAAGGACGTGGTGTCAAGTATTATCCCAATCAATAATATAAATGCATATATATTATTCGAGTCGGGTGCCACGTGTTCATTTGTGTCTGAAGAATTTGCTAGTCGACTAAATTTACTCCAAGAACAATTTGTAAATCCTTTGAACATAGAAGTTGCAAATAAAAAAGTAATCCCTGTAGAATTCATATACCAAAATTTTAGCTCAAACGTTAGAGATCATGAACTGAGCGTAGACTTAATCCCGATTAGATTGGGAGAATTTGACGTAATTGTAACGATTGAGATTTTATATTTAAGTTTAAATATTTATTGAATTAAATAAATATTTATGTAAATTATTTATTGAGTAAATAAATAGATTAAGTAAATTATGGTAATGATTTAATTGAGTGTTACATATTAATTTAATGAATGTTATTTAATTGATATGTATATATATTAATGTTATATTATAGTTCTAATTTAATTGAGATAATTGAATTAGATGAATTATGTGATGAAGTGTTACACGAATTATAATTAGCGAGTAATTATAATTATGTGGCAAATTTTATGTGATTAATGGATGTTAGATTTTAATTGATTAAATTAGATGATTAATATTTAATTGATTAAAATATGACATTAAAGTATTTGTTAAATGATTTGTTAAAATAAAAAGAAAAAGAATTTTAAATGATTTTTACCAAACAAGGCCCTTGCTTTTGTTTTAAAAATTGTTGCCAAACAGGGCCCTTACACTAGCTTAAACCTAATTTACCTAAACCATGCCTAAGTAAGTAAAACTAGTTTTTAATTTTCTTGTAGCCAAACAAGCCAAGTTGGCTTTTGAATTTTGTAACTTACATAATAAATGTATTTATTATATATATTAAGTAATTAGCAGTTACATATATATCATTAGTATACGTATATTATATCAGTTATAATATATCTAAACTACGTTAGTTTTTCCTAAGTCTAAACTAAGAACTAAGAAGAAAAGAGAGTAGAGAAAAGGAAGAGCAGAGAAGAGAAAAGAGGAAGGAGAATTATTAGAATTGAACTCATATCGCTTTCTCTTTCAATCTATTAACAAAAGGTATTATCTATAATCTCTAATTATTATAGAACTCAATTCATATGTTTCATGTATTTTATTCTCTGTCAAAAGTTGAGTTTTCATGAAGTTGTATAATTGTGACTATGTATATATGATGTTCATAGGTTTTCATATGTAATTGTGTTCATATCATGTCTATATGTGATGATATACTTAATTAGTTGTTTAATTCATGAATATATATATATATATGATATAATGGAGAATTTATGTTTTTCAAAAGTCAAAGTGAAGTGTCTAGGAAAAATAAAGTTTCTCATAGAAATCAAAATATATGTTGATTGTTAATTTTTGTATAAATTAATTGTGGAATATGTTATTATGTTTAGAAATTAGTTGATTGGGATTGGAATTGTGAGAATTGGTTTTAAAACAAATTCGCAGTGTTTAATTTCATCTAGAACACTGACATTGGTATTTTTTTAAATTTTTGTAAAAATTAAGCGTTGTAATTTTGCTAATTGATGGTATTAGTGTGTTCAAAACATGTTAGAAGCTTTGCACTTTGTTTCTGTAAAGTTTTATATGAAAATTGTTGGCTGAATTGAGAATTCATTGTAGAGAATTAAGCCAAATTGGCTTTTCTCTGCACTATTCGCGAAGCTGTTCTGTTTCTGTCCGCTGCCGGCGCAGCTGCGTAGGCAGTAAGGGTAGAAGCGGCGCAGCTGCGCCGCTGGGTTTTCTCAGGATTGACCCCTGCGCAGCTGCGCCGGTGTCAAGGCTAAATGTGGCGCAGCTGCGCCGTGTCCCAGGCTGTGGCAGTGACTTTAGTTTTTATGCCGTGTTAATTCTAAACTTAGTTTAATTATTCTATGACAAGGAGCATGTAACTAGCTGCTATAACATGTGTTATAATTTGAGAAAAAGGAAGTTTTGAAAAACTAATATGGTATTTAAATTATAAACTATAATTGTTTAATTGTACAATAAGTTACTTAATTATAATTAAGAGTAAATGTTTAATTTAAATTATAATTTTTGTAAAATTATAATGTATAGAAGTTGATTTATTTTAATCAATTAGATGTTAAATTAAATTATAATTTATGCATGTTTAATTATGGATTATAAATTGATTATTTCATGATTAATTATAATTTGTGTAATTAAATGCATGATGTGGTTTAATTGATTATAATTATTTATAATTTAAATGGTAATTATAATTTAAGTAATTATAATTTGATTAAGTGTTTGAATTATAATTGTTTAATTATAATTTAGTTAAATACATAATTGATTTAATTAACTATGTGATAGTTGATTATTATTATTAGAGTGAGTTAACCATGAGGGTTAACCACTTATGTGAATTAGTTACGTGTTAACTAATTTAGGTTATTGTGATTGAATATATATGTGTAGGAAGTATTAAAGTACGTGAATTGTGTTAAGTAGCTTGCGCTTGAGGCAAGTCTTCTAAACCCTAAACTCGTTAATTTTATGCAAGTTTTCTGTACCCTAAACTTGTTGATTATATACAAATTCTTGAATTCATATATTCATTGTTGAGAATGTCCTTTCTATTTATGTATTAGACAATTGTTTATTTAATTGAAATGATCTTAACTTATTGTTCAATCAAGATCCAGTTATTATTTTAAATGCTTTAAGTTGATTCTAAAGCGTATATTAATTCATAATTCTTTATTTATGAATTATTGGAAGTCGATTCAACTAATCCTTAGTTGATGAATGTGAATTCTAAATTACCCTTGTAAGCTTATCCAAACCAAACTTTCTTTGGTGCGGACTTGAATTCAAATTATTGAGTTGAACAACCCTATTTACTAGGGGAGGTTACTACGCATAGCGTTAAGATGTTTGTGCACAATACATGGTACAAAGGGCTGATCCCCCTAAGTACGAGTTAAGGTCCATAGTTTTATTGACTATTAAAGGTTTAAATAGAAATATTTATAACCTAGGATAAGAGTTCAAAGGTCTTATGACCCTCAGATAAATTCTATATTCGAATTTTAATGTTGATAGAGAATTATTATTCAATTCTTTATTATTGAAGCAAGCTAAGTTGTTCAGATTCTTTTAAATATATCCTTTCATGTCTATGTTATTGTTAAACTCCAGTGAGCTGTGGTTTGCTCACTCTTGCATTAAATAACAATTTCAGTTAAGGTTGATAACGCTGATGCTCCGTCTACGAGTAAGGGCAAGGGAAAGCAAAGCAAGTGAAGACTTGTTTTTTTTATTATATTGAGAATGATTGTAATAAGACTTGAATGTTATGTTTTTGTTTCCGCACTTTATTATATTCATGTCAGGGTTAGAGTAAACCGGGATTATCTTGAAAAGGTTGTAACCCTTGTTTTAAGGGAGATTTATCTATTCTAATTTAAGTTGTAGTTTATTTTACATTATTCATTGGGTAGATGTATGTTATATTAGAAAGTGAACACCAAATCATGTGGAAACGAAGTAGCCGGATTTGGGGGTGTCACAGGTTGGTATCAAAGCAATAGGTTATGAAACCTTAGGTGGGGAAAAATCTTAGGTAGTAGCCTTATGGTAAGATCGAAAAGATAGTGATGCTAGGTAAAGATAATAAACTACCTTATGTGCCTATGTGTTTATATTATAGTATTCGAAGAGTGACGATTCGTTATCACGTAATAATGAACTTTAAAATTCTTTTGTCAGGATGTTGAACGTGGGAGAACCTAGTCAGGCTAGAGAGGATGTACCTCAGGTGCCTAGAGAGGAAGAGCCCCGTGACATACATGTTTTCTTGGAGCAGCTGGTTAGGAGAGAGCCATCTCCAGTGATCACTGTAGCTGGTCGGGAGCGTGAGCTGACACCTATTCCAGAGGATGAGGATGAGGACGAGTCTGAAGAGGAGGAAGAGGAGGAAGAGGATCCCGAAGAGGAATTCCCACCTCACTCTACTAGTGTTGAGATGTACGAGGCAGTCTACGATAGCAACGTGGAGCTTCATGGACGAGTAGGATATCTCGAGGAGACTATCCAGCAACGAGATGAGACGATCGAGGAAATGGCAAGTGACCTGGGAGATGCACAGTGGAACCTGATACATATGGAGGTTGAAAGAGATGCTACTCGATTTGAATTGGCAAAGTTGAAGCAAGACATCCAGGAGGAGTCGAGGAAGCATTCCAGAGCTGAGGAGTCAAGCTTGAGGCTAATCAACGAGCTGATCGAGCTGAAGATGAAGCTGAAGCCAAGAGGGCCAAGCTGAGGGAAACAGAATATGCATTTCATACAGCGATAGAGAGAGCTCAGGACCGTATTTTCTACTACCCAGCTCAGTTCCAAGGTTTACCGTGGTATGTGGTGGACCGAAGAACGACATTTCGGGTAATAGAAGAGGAATGTAGAGAGGCTGTGCGACGTATTAATATGTCTAGGCAGTAGCAGCAGTAGCAGTAATAGTAGTGCTTTTATTTATGTATTGCTTTTTATATTAAATAAAGTAAATTCCATAATTTGAGATAAGAATGGGATGAGTTAATAATATAATCCTGCAACTTTTCCAGTTCAAGAAGGGTGATGTAAATGGCAGAAATGCTATCTGGTTCATGTTTTTAAACTACGACTAATGAATAAAAGAAGTTTATTGACGTGCTATGTGTTCTATGTGCACTGAATTGTCTAGAACGTTTAAGTATGAACTTGGATACTTAATAATTGAATAAAGGGTCTAATAATAATATTTTCTTATCAGAAAATGCCTCCTAGAAGAAGAGTAACACGTCAAAATCCCGAGGGTTCGACGAACAACAACAATAACGAGGGAACGAATCCCAATTCGGTTCAGCAGTTGGTGAACCTGTTGACAGGAGCTCTTGCGAATCAGCCGCAGGTGCAGGATACTACTTTCAAGGAATTCAAGGCACTAGGACCGCCTGAGTTCAAAGGATCGACTAAACCTATCGAAGCTCAGACATGGGTTATGGAAATGGAGAAGGTATTTGACGTGGCTAGGGTAGGAGAAGACCAAAAGACAATGTTCGCGGCTTTCATGTTGAAGTCAGATGCTAGCTTTTGGTGGCAGGCTAACAAGACTCGAGAGGGAGAGGGAGTCATCACGTGGGAACGTTTCAAGGAAATGTTCTACGAGATGTATTTTCCAGTGAGTTCGAAGGACCAGATGGAGGTCCAGTTCCTAGAACTTAAGCAAGGAGGGATGACGGTGTCTGAGTATGCCGCTAAGTTTAACGAGTTGGCCAGGTTCGCTACATACCAGGTCAGCACTGACGCTAGGAAGGCGAGAAGGTTTGAGCGGGGACTAAAGCCCTGGCTCTACAGCAAGGTTTCCATGTTCCAGCTGAATACCTTTGCAGCGGTACTGGAGAAGGCCATACTTGCTGAGGGAGGAAGCAAAGCAGTGACGAAGTTCAACCAAGATAAGAAGAAGAAGAATGAGGTAGAAACCAAGTCTGGGGGTAGCAGCACTGTGAACCAGAAGAGGAAGTGGTTTGATAATACCTCTGCTGGGAGTCAGCAAGGAAGCCAACAGAAGAGGAAGTTCGAAGCATGTGCTACATGCGGTAAGAATCACACTGGCGTGTGCATGAAGGGGAAGCGGGTGTGCTTCAACTGTGGTCAGGAAGGCCACATCGCGCCTAATTGCCCAAAACTGAAGAAGGGAGTTTGGTTTACATGTGGATCCAAAGATCACATGGCTCGTAACTGCCTGAAGAAGCTGACGGCAGGGTCAACAGGGAGCGGAGGGAATGGAAGCAGCAGTGCCGTTACTATCGCTGCACCATTGCAAGCTGTTCGACCCACTGCACGGACATTCAATATGACGGTGCAGGATGCTGTGCAATCAAAAGATGTGGTGTCAGGTATTATTCCGGTCAATAGTATAAATGCATATGTATTATTTGATTCGGGTGCTACTTGCTCATTTATATCTGATGATTTTGCTAGAACCCTAGACTTACCTGTGGAGGAGTTAATTTACCCTTTGAACATAGAGATTACGAATAGGGAGGTTATTCCTGTTAGGAGCGTTTATAAGAACTGTAGATTGGACATTAAGGGTCAGGAGCTTAGAGTAGATTTGATTCCGATAAAACTTGGGGAATTCGACGTCATACTAGGTATGGATTGGTTGTTCAACCATGGGGCGGTAAACGACTGTCAGAAGAAGTCGGTGAACCTTACGACTCTGTCGAAGTTGGTGTTCTATGGTAGCAAATCGCCTAGGCAAGCGAGTTGTCTGACGGTTATGCAAGCCAAGAAACTTCTAACGCAAGGCTGTGTAGGATATCTAGCCTACATAGTAGATTCGAGTAAGGAAAGCCCGAAGGTGGAGGAGATATCGGTAGTTAAGGAGTTCGTGGACGTTTTTCCAAGCGATTTGCCAGGACTTCCGCCAGATAGGGAGACAGAGTTCGTGATCGATCTAGCGCCGGGAACTTCTCCGATTTCGAAGGCTCTGTACCGAATGGCTCCAGTCGAGATGAAGGAACTGATGGTTCAACTGCAAGAACTGCTAGACAAGAAGTATATTCAACTGAGCGTTTCGCCGTGGGGAGCACCTATCTTATTCGTGAAGAAAAAGGATGGGTCGATGCGTCTTTGCATTGATTATAGAGAGTTGAATAAAGTTACGATCAAGAATAGGTATCCTTTACCTAGGATCGATGACTTGGTTGATCAACTGAAGGATGCAAAATACTTCTCGAAAATTGATTTGAGAAGCGGGTATCATCAATTGAAGGTGAGGAAGGAAGATATACCGAAAACGGCTTTTAGAACTCGGTATGGTCATTACGAGTTCTTGGTGATGTCATTTGGTCTCACGAATGCCCCAGCTGCATTTATGGACTTAATGAACAGGGTGTTCAAGCCATTTCTGGACAAGTTCGTGGTAGTGTTCATAGATGACATCCTGGTTTATTCCAAGACTGAGGAGGAGCATGCTGAACACTTACGACTAACCTTAGAAGCCTTGAGACGAGAAAAGCTTTACGCTAAATTCTCAAAATACGAATTTTAGTTGGAACGTGTGCAATTTCTTGGCCACGTGATCGACAAGGATGGTATTTCGATAGATCCGTCGAAAGTTGAGGCCGTAATTAGTTGGGAACAGCCGAAGACGCCGTCTGAAGTGAGAAGTTTCTTAGGATTGGCTGGTTATTACCGAAGATTTATTCAAGACTTTTCTATAATCGCAACTCCGTTGACGAATTTGACTCGTAAAATAGTTAAGTTTGTTTGGACGGAGAAGTGTGAGGAGAGTTTTCAAGAGCTGAAGAAGAGGTTGAGTACTGCGCCTGTATTGTCTTTACCGGATAGTTTGGGGAATTTCGTAGTATATAGCGATGCCTCACATAAAGGATTAGGCTGTGTATTGATGCAGAGCAGCAAAGTCATTGCATATGTGTCACGTCAGCTGAAGGATTACGAGAAGGGGTATCCGACCCATGATCTAGAATTGGCGGCAGTAGTGTTTGCCCTAAAGATTTGGAGGCACTACTTATATGGAGAGAAGTGTGAAATATACACAGATCACAAGAGTCTGAAGTATATATTTACCCAGAAGGATTTGAACATGCGCCAAAGAAGATGGTTGGAACTGATTAAAGACTATGATTGCGAGATACTTTACCATCCAGGTAAAGCTAACGTTGTTACCGATGCTTTGAGCAGAAAAGGTCGGGAGAATCTGAACGTGTTAACTAATCAGGATCGGCTAATAGAACAAATGGCTAGATTGGAGTTGGAAGTGAAGTTTTCGAAAGAATCGGATGAGATGTTATTTCAAGTAACCACTGGTTCTACTTTAATAGACAAAGTGAAAGAAGCACAACTTCATGATGAAGAATGTGAAAAGATTCGGACGAGGTTAACTGATGGCGAAGAGTTCAAGTTCAAGGTCGATAATGAAGGACTGTTACGATTTGAAGATAGAATCTGGGTACCGCCAGTACCAGAGGTCAAAGAGGAGATTTTGAGCGAAGCTCATAGTTCTAGATATTCTATTCACCCTGGGAGTACGAAGATGTACCAGGATCTCAGGCATCATTTGTGGTGGCCGAATATGAAGAGGGACGTGGCTGAGTGCATTGCGAAATGCTTAACGTGTCAGAAAATCAAAGCAGAACACCAGAGACCAAGTGGTTTGCCGCAACCGTTAGAAATTCCAAAGTGGAAGTGGAAGCACATCACGATGGATTTTGTGGTAGGACTTCCAACGACTCAGAAGGGATACGATGCGATATGGGTTATAGTGGATCGATTGACAAAGTCAGCCCACTTTCTGTCGATCAGGGTCAATTACAACCTGGATAAACTAGCAAAGCTCTACGTGAAGGAAATTATTTCTCGACATGGTGTTCCGGTGTCGATTGTGTCCGACAGAGATCCACGTTTCACGTCTAATTTCTGGAAGCGATTGCAAGAATGTATGGGAACGCAATTGCGAATGAGTACAGCGTATCATCCTCAGACCGATGGCCAGAGCGAAAGAATGATTCAAACACTTGAGGATATGCTGAGAGCTTGTGTGATGGACTTCAAAGGAAGCTAGGAGGATCATCTACCGTTGGTGGAGTTCGCCTACAACAATAGTCATCATGCGAGTATTGGCATGCCGCCTTACGAAGCGTTATACGGTAGAAAATGCAGAACTCCTTTGTGCTGGGATGAAGTCGGTGAACGTCAATTGTTGGGACCAGAATTGGTACAACAAACCGCCGAAATTGTAAAGTTGATCAGAACGAGATTAGTTGCTGCTCAAGACAGACAGAAGAAGTACGCCGATTTACATCGAGAGAACCGAGAATTCTTACCAGGAAGTTTCGTGTTCCTGAAAGTATCTCCCTGGAAGGGGAAAATTCGATTCGGTAAGAAGGGGAAGCTGAGTCCCCGATTCATTGGACCTTTTGAGGTACTACGAAAGGTGGGCGAGGTTGCTTACGAGATTGCATTACCTCCGGAGCTCGAGAATATACATAATGTCTTCCATATTTCTGTGTTAAGACCTTACAAGCATGATTATAAACATATAATAGAATATGAACCTTTACAGTTTGATAAAGACTTAACATATGAAGAAATGCCTGTTCAAATAATTGATAGAAAGGAACAAGTACTTATGAATAAAGTGATACATTCTGTTAAGGTAATCTGGAGGAACCACGGTGCTGAAGAAGCTACGTGGGAACTCGAAGATGTTATGATGAAATCTTATCCGCTTTTATTTGCTTAGTTATGTGTAACCCCTTATATACTGATTCTGGGGACAGAATCCTTTTAAGGAGGGAAGAATGTAATAGATGAGATTTTTTTTATGTGTGATTCTGGGGACAGAATCCTTTTAAGGAGGGAAGATTGTAACGATTGAGATTTTATATTTAATTTTAAATATTTATTGAATTAAATAAATATTTATGTGAATTATTTATTGAGTAAATAAATAGATTAAGTAAATTATGGTAATGATTTAATTGAGTGTTACATATTAATTTAATGAATGTTATTTAATTGATACGTATATATATTAATGTTATATTATAGTTCTAATTTAATTGAGATAATTGAATTAGATGAATTATGTGATGAAGTGTTACACGAATTATAATTAGCGAGTAATTATAATTATGTGGCAAATTTTATGTGATTAATGGATGTTAGATTTTAATTGATTAAATTAGATGATTAATATTTAATTGATTAAAATATGACATTAAAGTATGTGTTAAATGATTTGTTAAAATAAAAAGAAAAAGAATTTTAAATGATTTTTACCAAACAATGCCCTTGCTTTTGTTTTAAAAATTGTTGCCAAACAGGGCCCTTACACTAGCTTAAACCTAATTTACCTAAACCATGCCTAAGTAAGTAAAACTAGTTTTTAATTTTCTTGTAGCCAAACAAGCCAAGTTGGCTTTTGAATTTTGTAACTTACATAATAAATGTATTTATTATATATATTAAGTAATTAGCAGTTACATATATATCATTAGTATACGTATATTATATCAGTTATAATATATCTAAACTACGTTAGTTTTTTCTAAGTCTAAACTAAGAACTAAGAAGAAAAGAGAGCAGAGAAAAGGAAGAGCAGAGAAGAGAAAAGAGGAAGAAGAATTGTTAGAATTGAACTCATATCGCTTTCTCTTTCAATCTATTAACAAAAGGTATTATCTATAATCTCTAATTATTATAGAACTCAATTCATATGTTTCATGTATTTTATTCTCTGTCAAAAGTTGAGTTTTCATGAAGTTGTATAATTGTGACTATGTATATATGATGTTCATAGGTTTTCATATGTAATTGTGTTCATATCATGTCTATATGTGATGATATGCTTAATTAGTTGTTTAATTCATGAATATATATATATATATATATATGATATAATGGAGAATTTATGTTTTTCAAAAGTCAAAGTGAAGTGTCTGGGAAAAATAAAGTTTCTCATAGAAATCAAAATATATGTTGATTGTTGATTTTTGTATAAATTAATTGTGGAATATGTTATTATGTTTAGAAATTAGTTGATTGGGATTGGAATTGTGAGAATTGGTTTTAAAACAAATTCGCAGTGTTCAATTTCATCTAGAACACTGACATTGGTATTTTTTTAAATTTTTGTAAAAATTAAGCGTTGTAATTTTGCTAATTGATGTATTAGTGTGTTCAAAACATGTTAGAAGCTTTGCACTTTATTTCTGTAAAGTTTTATATGAAAATTGTTGGCTGAATTGAGAATTCATTGTAGAGAATTAAGCCAAATTGGCTTTTCTCTGCACTATTCGCGAAGCTGCTCTGTTTCTGTCCGCTGTCGGCGCAGCTGCGTAGGCAGTAAGGGTAGAAGCGGCGCAGCTGCGCCGCTGGATTTTCTCAGGATTGACCCCTGCGCAGCTGCGCCGGTGTCAAGGCTAAATGTGGCGCAGCTGCGCCGTGTCCCAGGCAGTGGCAGGGACTTTAGTTTTTATGCCGTGTTAATTCTAAGCTTAGTTTAATTATTCTATGACAAAGAGCATGTAACTAGCTACTATAACATGTGTTATAATTTGAGAAAAAAGGAAGTTTTGAAAAATTAATATGGTATTTAAATTATAAACTATAATTTTTTAATTGTACAATAAGTTACTTAATTATAATTTTATTAATTATAATTAAGAGTAAATGTTTAATTTAAATTATAATTTTTGTAAATTTATAATGTATAGAAGTTGATTTATTTTAATCAATTAGATGTTAAATTAAATTATAATTTATGCATGTTTAATTATGGATTATAAATTGATAATTTCATGATTAATTATAATTTGTGTAATTAAATGCATGATGTGGTTTAATTGATTATAATTATTTATAATTTAAATGGTAATTATAATTTGATTAAATATTTGAATTATAATTGTTTAATTATAATTTAGTTAAATACATAATTGATTTAATTAACTATGTGATAGTTGATTATTATTATTAGAGTGAGTTAACCATGAGGGTTAACCACTTATGTGAATTAGTTACGTGTTAACTAATTTAGGTTATTGTGATTGAATATATATGTGTAGAAAGTATTAAAGTATGTGAATTGTGTTAAGTAGCTTGCGCTTGAGATTAAGGATATATTCGTAGTGAGAGAATTCTAAGACGTATTTTTGAACGATCTGCCTGGTTTCCGCCAGATAAAGAAATTGAATTCGTAATAGACTTAGCACCGGGAACGACACCGATTTCGAAAGCTCCATATCGTATGGCGCCATTAGATATGAAGGAATTGGTGATACAATTGCAAGAATTATTGGATAAGGATTACATACGACCGAGTGTGTCTCCTTGGGGAGCACCGATATTGTTTGCTAAGAAGAAGGACGGATCGATGAGGCTCTGTATCGATTATCGAGAATTAAACAGAGTAATGATCAAGAATAGATATCTGTTACCTAGGATAGACGACCTTTTTATCCAATTGAAGGGAGCGAAGTGTTTCTCAAAGATAGATTTGCGAGAAGGTTATCACCAGTTCAAGGTACAGGAGGAGGACATACCAAAGACGGTGTTTCAAACACATTATGGGCACTATGAGTTTTTGGTAATGTAACTTGGATTGACTAATGCTCCGGAAGCATTCATGGACTTGATGCTCCCGTAGCTTTTTAAATTCATTTTCAGTTTTGAATCCTAAAGGAAATCTCATTTTCTTTCTCAGATCTACAGAGTTCAGGCAGCTTTTTTCAGATTCCGTCACCGCACAAACGCTCTGCACATCTCTGGTAACGTTTACATCCTTTCTTTTTTAGTTTTGACCATTATAATGTTGTAAACCACGTAGTGTGCTTTTCAACACAATGTATCAAATATGCATGTATATATGACTTGATAAAAAATTTCAGACTTCGTAAATATGCAAATTTTAATGTGTTGAACGTTTTGATATAAAAAATTTTAAATTCTGAGACAGTCAATTGACGCCCTTTTTGAACAGTTTACTCATCCTTTTTGAGGCCAAGTGAGCCTGGATTTTTAACTAAAAATGCATGTGGTAATTTAGCTGCCACGGGGACTTTACTTTTTATTTGTTTTATAAATATGAACTATTTCTGTTTTGGGGTAGGTGTGCTACTTATTGGCCACCTAGTCATGCATGTGTGCATGTGGACAGTCCATTTTACAAAGGAGACTCCGGCGAAATTTTTTCAAAAGCCTGAGTATTTAATAAACATGCAATTTTAACTCTACTGGGGATTTTGGTTGACCCATGCATGTTTTAGGACTTAAAAATGCAGGAATTACTAATTTAATTTGATAAGCCACACATTTTAGGCTTACCTCACACTTTCTGAGGTGATTTGGAGACTTTATCCAGGTTATGGAGCCAGACAGGCTCGGTAGTGCTAGCTGGGTCGTTCCAGTAGTTAGGCGGAGGAGAGTCTCCGATGTTCCTCAGCCACGGCCAGCCCGTCCGCCTTGCTGATTGGCTGAGTCAGTGATTCGTCTTATCTGGGTTGATCCGCTGATTGATGTGGACGATGAGGATGTACCTTTTGTTGATCCTGTCCCAAGTTAGGCTCCCTGTGCGGGGCTTCCAGGCATTGTGGTGCCACTTCAAGAGCTTCTGGGAGGCTTGAGGCGCCATCCATCGAGATACCTTCACGTCAACGAGGTGACTGAAGTTTTTCTTCTAGATTTTCTTTCTTTCTTTCTTTTGCCATTTCAGGGCACATGTTTGATCTGGATTAGCTTTTTGATGCAGGTTTCCGGCTTTACGCAGCTCAGGGGGAACTGGTTCAATGTGTTGGGTTTGTATGTAACGCAATCATGCAATCAAATCACATAAATAGGGCGGAAGCGTAAAAAACTAGGTTTTCAAAAATTTATACAAACCCATTACCATGATCATTCTTATACATCAATTATCAGTGAATGAAGAAGGAGAAAAATAGAAGTATACCTTTGAAGATCCAAGCTTCCTTAGGTACAAGTTCTACTCCTTTGATTCCTTTGATTCCTCTGTAGTGGCTCCTTCCCTTGATCAATGTCAGCCACCCAAATGTTTGGCCTCTAACGGTGATCCACCAAGGAAGATGAAGAACTCAGTAAGATGGGTTATTGGCTTAACCCTTGTTTCTATCTCTATAGAATATGTGTACTCCCAACTCTTGAAAAATTCACGTACCTTATTTTTGATATAAGACTCTCTTATATAGATATTAGGTTAACCCTCCTAATCCAATTAGAATAGGGTTTTATTTAATTAATTAATTAAATACTTTTATTTAATTTATATCCTAATCTTTATTAGGATTGAGAGAGAGTACTGATATTATATTAATTCCTAAACTCCTTTAGAATTAAAATAATAATAATATTAATAAGACTCCTCTTATTAATTTATATTTAATATTTCTAAAATATTAAATAATAAACATTAAGCTATTTAATTTATTCAATCATCATAGATTAAATTAATTATACTTAATGCATTATTACTATCATGCTATTTTCTTCTTAAATAATTCTTCTTCCTTTTATGGTGTGACCCTTTAGGTTCTCCATATTAAACCGGTTGTGAATAAATCAATTAGAACAATTCTAATCTTATTTAAATAAACAAATTAAACTAATAATCTATTTAAATAAATAACATTTATTCTACAATAGGGATAAGCCTCCCTAGCGATCAACGACTTTCCAGATAATATAGATTTCAACATTTAATCATAAAAGAACCTGTGAGTTGATAGTTACCGTACAATTCAATCCTTCCACCATACAATGTCCCAATTAAATATAAGACATGGATTTACTGTCAAGTCTTAATTTATTTAATCATATGTATTTCGATTAGAAAATGCACAACTCCAAATAATGCAAATTAGAAACCTCTTTCTAATTTCATTCTACCTTGGCCAAGGATTCCTGGGTTGTCATTTAACGAATCACATAGGACATATCTCCTCTTTTACTAGAGGTGGTAGATTCTTTATTGATCATTCATTATCTCCATATGTAACTCATTACACCCAAGCATACCCTATATATGCCTTAAAAGGCCTTAAGGAATTAGTCAAAGTATAATTTGTTACATACAAGATACTATGATGATCTCAAGTCCAAGGATCACATGTACTACTATCACATTAGGAATTCCTATTGACAGGCGAGTAAAACTCCATTAGGTATTCCATAGCGAGTCACGTTCAGTGAACTTATTCTCCAATAAGCACCTACATACTTGCTTTAGTGTCTCCACACAAATGACCATGAGATCAGTCATCCTCATCTAACGAGCAAGCAACATATGTACCAATCTATCCGGATTTACTAATCCCCATTTTAGTAATCCCACAATTGGGAACTATTTTAGTTTTTAAGCTTTCTAAGAATTTAGATCTCATTATCATGATCTCATCATGATTCTAAAAGCATTGCTTAAAACTATGGGTTATTTACATATTATAAAAAACAGCACCATGTAGATAATTATATGCCTTAAATGAATATTTCATTAATAAATAAATAAGATTGTTTACAAAGTATGTGCTTTGTCATCATATATGATTGCTTTGTATGCACACTACTATCACAATGTGCATTCTCTGTACCATACACTGCATCCTGAGTATCGGGCCATTATTGATACCTGGGGGTTTTAGGCGTTCTTTTCTATCCTTCCCCGCCGTTGTCCCTGGGGTTATATGAGGGCTTTGTCTGAGCACTGGTTCGACCAAATCCAATCTCTCTATTTGTTGGAGTGCGAGGTGATGATGACACCTATAGACTTGAGGTTCACCACCGGGATAGAGTTTGCAGGTGAGCCAGTGCCAGTTGTGGCTGATATTTCACCTACTGTCGTTCGGTCCCTCTTGGGAGTTCCTGCCACGGCCATCAAAGGTCGGACGGTCCGTTCTGGTCCCTTGAGCGTAGATGCCCAGAGTGGGGATTTGACTAAGCCTCTGCCTGATGATTAGAGGGTCCTTAGAGATCGCATCCTGCGATGACTATTTTTGGTAATCATCTGGGGTTATTTCCTTGCGGACAACTTTTTAATGGTGTCCTTTGCCCCGGTCAGCGCTACTCAATACGTGGAGCGCCTTAGTGATTTTGATTGGGGTACCTACACCTTTGCCTATTTTCTCTGAGGGATGCGCATGTGCTCGGAAGGTGTGACGAAGGCTTGGTTAGACTTTTACCAGTTCTTACTGGTGAGTACATTTCTCTTGAACCTTTTTTATGTCCTCAATTATATTTGACAGTCTTTATCACTAAGGACTTTTGATACTTGCATGGCAAGTTTTGGGCATATGAGAGGCTTCCATGCCTACGTCCTGCCACTACTCTAAGCTTGGAGACTTATCCTCGGGGACGACGCTGGCATCACTCCACATTGACGAATGTAATAGACGAGATTTTTTTGTGTGATTCTGGGGACAGAATCCTTTTAAGGAGGGAAGATTGTAACGATTGAGATTTTATATTTAATTTTAAATATTTATTGAGTTAAATAAATATTTTATGTGAATTATTTATTGAGTTAAATAAATAAATTATATGATTTATGGAGTGATATAATTAAGTTTTATATATTAATTAAATGAATGTTTAATATTTATCTAGTTTATGTATATTAATTTTATAATATAGTTCTGATTTAATTGAGAGAATTAAATTAGTGAATTATGTGTTAAGTCTTACATAGATTATAATTAGCGAGTAATTATAATTATGTGGTAAAATTTTATGTGATTAATTGATGTTAGATTTTAATTGATTAATATTTAATTGATTAAAATATGACATTAAAGTATATGTTAAAATAATTTGTTAAAATAAAAGAAAAAAGAATTTTAAATGATTTTAATCAAACAAGGCCCTTGTAATTATTTTAAACTTATTTCTACCAAACGGGGCCCTAACTATCAACAAACTGTTTTAAATAAACTGTTTACCAAACAATACCTTAGTATTAATAATCTATTTTCGAAAATAACCTTGTTTTGCCAAACAAAGCCTTGTGGCTTTTGATTTTTGTAACTGATATACATTAATTGTTAGTTATTATAAATAATTATACGTATTAGTGATATATCAGTTATATATTGTTCCTATACTACGTTAGATTAGAAGTTAGTCTGTAAAGCTTAGAACAAAGAGAGAAAAGAAGAGCAGAGAAATTAGAGAAAAGAAGAAAGAAGAAACTTGTGAAGGCTAGAGTTAATCTTTGTATTCTTCTCCAATAATCAAAAAGGTAATTACTATCTTATAGTTTTAAAGAATTGTAATTAGTTGTTCTTCCTTGTTTTGAGTTTTTGTAAATTTTAGTTTCTGTAAATTTCATGAAATTGTAAAATTATGAATTTAATATATGTATTGTATCCATGTGTTGATTGTAGTAATTGTATGACATAAGAGGATTTTCAGAAATCAAAGTACTGTAAAAACAAGTTTTAAATGAAGAATATGAGTTCATATGGAGTTTCATGTTTTGGGTGATTGTAGAATAAAAATTTGATGAAATTAGTATGTGTTAATATGCTTATTAGGAATTTGTTTGATGCTATCTTCAATTACGTATATAATGCATGTATATAGAGTTGAATTGCTTGAGAAAGTGATTTACAGTGAATGGTTTTATAAATATATAAGTTTTATGAAAATATTAAATTTCATTTCTACAACTTTTGATTATTGTTGTTTAAATGGTTTTTGTGTTTGGAGGTATGTTATATGAGTGTATTGTATCAAGTATGTGCTATACATTGTTCTAGTAGCTTGTTATTGCCGTTTGATGGCATGTTGGGTTTAATCGGTGAAACAGCGAGGCTGAACTGCCTGCTTCTGTCTGCGTACCTGCGCAGCTGCGCCGGTAGCACAGCCAGAAGCAGCACAGCTGCGCCACTGGGTTTTCTCAGGCTGGTCACCTGCGCAGCTGCACCGGTGCCAAGGCCTACGGTTGCACAGCTGCGCCGTTGCCTGATCAGAGGCAGTGAAGGTTAGCTAGTTGTGCAGTGTATAGTTTAAGCTTAGTTTCATTAGTCTATGATAGTGAACATGTATCTAATTTCTACAACATGTTGTTAAACATAAATTTGACAAATTTATATTTAGAAAAGAAAAGAGGTTTGAAAAACCTTAAAGTATGATTTGAATTATTATTTAAATGTGATATGTGATTATAATTTGAATAATTATAATTAAAAGTAAATATTTAATTTAAATTATAATTTTGTTAAATTATAATGAATAGTAGTTGATTTATTTTAATCAATTGAATATAGTTTAAATTATAATTTATGTAACTATAATTTAATAAATGCATATTTAATTATAGATTATAATTGGGTGATTTCATGATTAAGTATAATTTGTGTAATTATAATGCATGATATAGTTTAATTGATTATAAATTATAATTGTTTATAATTTAAGAGATAATTATAATTTAAGTAATTATAATTAGATTAAGTGTTTAAATTATAATTGTTTAATTATAATTTAGTTAAACACATAATTGATTTAGTTATGTGAGCATGCATATGTGATGCTTAATTGTTATTTAATTAGAATGAGTTAACCATGAGGGTTGACCAATTATGTGAGTTAGTTATGTGTTAACTAATTTAGGTTATTGTGATTAAATATATATGTGTAGGAAGTGTTAAGAACGTGATTGAGTTAAGTAGCTTGCGCTTAAGGCAAGTCTTCTAAACCCTAAACTCGCTATTTCTACGCAAGTTTCTTTGAGTTCATATATTCATTGTTGAGAATGTCCTTTTCATTTCTGTACTGGACAATTATTTACTTAACCGAAGAGATCTTGACTTATTGTTCAAGTAAGATCCAGTTTATTGTTTTAAATGCTTTAAGTTTACTTCTAAAGCATACGTTAATTCATAATTCTTTTATTTTTGAGTTATCGAAAGTCGATTCAACTAATCTTTAGTTGATGAACGTGAATTCTAAATTACCATTGTAAGCTTATCCAAACCAAACTTTCTATGGTGCGGACTTGAATTCAAATTACTGAGTTGAACAACCCTTTTATTAGGGGAGGTTACTACGCATAACGTTAAGATGTTTGTGCACAATACATGGTACAAAGGGCTGATCCACCTAAGTACGAGTTAAGGTGCATAGTCTTATTGACTGTTAAAAATTTAAATAAAAATATTTATAACCTAGGACAAGAGTTCAAAGGTCTTATGACCCTCAGATAAATTTTATATTCGAATTTTAATGTTGATAGAGAATTATTATTCAATTCTTTATTGTTGAAGTAAGCTAAGTTATTCAGATCTTTTTAAAGATATTATTTCATGTATTTATTATTGTTAAACTCCAGTGAGCTGTTGTTTGCTCACTCTTGCATTAAATAACAATTGCAGTTAAGGTTGATAACATTGATGCCCCGTCTACGAGTAAAGGCAAGGAAAAGATGAACAAGTGAAGACTTGTTTAATTATTTTGAAGTGATTGTAATAAAACTTTTATATCATGTTTTTGTTCCGCACTTTATTGTTTATGTCAAGGTTAGAGTAACCCTGGGATTGTTTTTTTAAGGTTGTAACCCTTGTTTTAAGGGAGATTTTATATAAAGATTGTAATTTATTTCGAGATATATTAGGTAGATGTTTGTTATAGTTAGAAAGTGAACACCAAATCATGTGGAAACGAAGTACCCGGATTTGGGGATGTCACAGGTTGGTATCAGAGCCGACTCTCGAAAGCTTGGGTCAGGTCATCCGATCGGGTTGCCGGAGGTGGGGACACGAAGACTGGTGGTATTATCCCACAATGGAGAGATGGAGGTCCGGAGGTGGGGACACGAAGCCAGCCAGTGTTATCCCACAATGGCTAGAGAGGCAAAGATCTTTGGACCGTGTGTGTGATCGGTTCTGACGGGGACGTCAGAAATTTAAATGGAGGAGTTTGTAACACCCCAGTCCCACATCGAAAGATATGGGAAAAGTTTGTTTGTGTATAAGGAATTAAGTTACTACCAATAGTACCTTCAGTCATAACTTTTGGGTGAGCCTGTGGTGGGCTAAGATGACCCAAGAAGATACTATTGGGCCAGTAGTTTAAGGCCTTATTTTGGATGGATGTGATTCAATTCGGACTTGGAATTTAACCCAAGATTTGTTCCGGACTCGGGATTTGACCCGGGTTGTTATATATGGTATCAGAGCTATGAAACCTTAGGTGGGGAAACACCTTAAGTAGTAGCCTTATGGTAAGATCGAAAAGATAGTGATGCTAGGTAAAGATAATAAACTACCTTAAGTGCCTATGTGTGTACGTTTTATTATTCGAAGAGTGTCGATTTGATGTCACGTAATAATGAACTTTAAAATTCTTTTGTCAGGATGTCGAACATTGGAGAACCTAGTCAGGCTAGAGAGGATGTACCTCAGGTGCCTAGAGAGGAGGAACCCCGTGATATACATATTATCTGGGAGCAGCTGGTTAGGAGAGAGCCATCTCTAGTGATCACCGTAGCTGGTCTGGAGCATGAGCTGACACCTATTCCAGAGGAAGAGGATGAGGACGAGTCTAAAGAGGAGGAGGAGGAGGAAGAGGATCCCGAAGAGGAATTCCCACCTCACTCTACTAGTGCTGAGATGTACGAGGCAGTCTACGATAGCAACGTGGAGCTTCATGGACGAGTAGGAGATCTCGAGGAAATTGTCCAGCAGCGAGACGAGACGATCGAGGAAATGGCAAGTGACGTAGGAGATGCTGCTCGATTTGAACTGGCAAAGCTGAAGCAAGACATCCAGGAGGAGTCAAGGAAGCGAGCCAGAGCTGAAGAGATAAGTTTGAGGGCTAATCAACGAGCCGATCGAGCTGAAGGTGAAGCTGAAGCCAAGAGGGCCAAGCTGAGGGAAACAGAATATGCTTTTCATACAGCGATAGAGAGAGCTCAGGATCGTGTTTTCTACTACCCAGCTCAGTTCCAAGGTTTACCGTGGTATGTGGTGGACCGAAGAACGGCGTTTTGGGTAATGGAAGAGGAACGCAGAGAGACTGTGCGATGCATTAATATGCCTAGGCAGTAGTAGTAGAGCTTTTGTTTATGTGTTGCTTTTTGTAGTAAATAAAGTAAATCCCATAATTTGAGATAAGAATGGGATAAGTTAATAATGTAATCCTGCAACTTTTCCAGTTCAGGAAGGATGATGTAAATGGAAGAAATGCTATCTGATTGATGTTTTTAAACTATGACTAATGAATAAAAGAAGTTTATTGACGTGCTATGTGTTTTATGTGAACTGAATTGTTTAAAACATTTAAATATGAACTTGAATATTTAAAAATTGAATAAAGGATCTAATAATAATATTTTCTTAATAGAAAATGCCTCCTAAAAGAAGACCAACACGTCAAAACCCCGAGTGTTTGACGAACAACAACAATAATGATGGGACGGATCCCAACTCGGTTCAGCAGTTGGTGAATCTGTTGACCGGAGCTCTTGCGAATCAGCCGCAAGTGCAGGGTACTACGTTCAAGGAATTCAAGGCAGTAGGACCGCCTGAATTCAAAGGATCGACTAACCCTATCGAAGCTCAGACATGGGTTATGGAAATGGAGAATGTATTTGACGTGGCTAGGGTAGGGGAAGACCAGAAGACAGCGTTCGCGGCTTTCATGATGAAGTCGGATGCTAGCTTTTGGTGGCAGGCTAACAAGACCCGGGAGGGAGAAGGAGTCATAACGTGGGAACGTTTCAAGGAAATGTTCTACGAAATGTACTTCCCAGTGAGTTCCCAGGACCAGATGGAGGTCCAATTCCTAGACCTTAAACAGGGAGGGATGACGGTATCCGAGTATGCCGCTAAGTTCAACGAACTGCCTAGGTTCGCTACTTACCAGGTTAGCACTGACACTAGGAAGGCGAGAAGGTTTGAGCGGGGACTGAAGCCCTGGCTCTACAGCAAGGTTTCCATGTTCCAGCTGAACACATTTGCAGCTGTGCTAGAGAAGGCCATACTTCCTGAGGGAGGAAGCGAAGCGGTGACGAAGTTCAACCAAGATAAGAAGAAGAAGAATGAGGTAGAAACCAAGATTGGGGTTAGCAGCGCTGTGAACCAGAAGAGGAAATTGAATGACAACACCTCTGCTGGGAGTCAGCAAGGAAGCCAGCAGAAGAGGAAGTTCGAAGCATGTGCTATATGCGGTAAGAATCACACTGGCATGTGCATGAAGGGGAAGCGGGTGTGCTTCAACTGTGGTCAGGAAGGCCACATTGCACCTAATTTCCTAAACCCAAAGAAGGGAGCTTGCTTTACATGTGGATCCAAGGATCACATCTCGTAACTGCCCTAAGAAGCTGACGATAGGGGAGCGGAGGGAATGGAAGCGGCAGTACCATTACTATCGCTGCACCATTGCAAGCTGTTCGACCCACTGCACGGACATTCAATATGACGGTGCAGGATGCTGTGCAATCAAAAGACGTGGTTTCAGGTATTATTCTAGTTAATAGTATAAATGCATATGTATTATTTGATTCGGCTGCTACTTGTTCATTTCTATTTGATGATTTTGCTAAGACCCTAGACTTACCTGTAGAAGAGTTAGTTTACCCTTTGAACATAGAGATTGCGAATAGGGAAGTTATTCCTGTTAGGTGTGTTTATAAGTACTGTAGACTTGACATTAAGGGACAGGAGCTGAGAGTAGATTTGATTCCGATAAAACTTGGGGAATTCGACGTCATACTGGGTATGGATTGGTTGTTCAACCATGGGACGATAATTGACTGTCAGAAGAAGTCGGTAAACCTTACGACTCTGTCGAAGTTAGTGTTCTATGGTAGCAAATCGCCTAGACAAGTGAGTTGTCTGACGGTTAAGCAAGCCAAGAAACTTCTGACGCAAGGCTGTGTGGGATATCTAGCCTACATAGTAGATACGCGTAAGGAAAGCTCGAAGGTGGAGAAGATATCGGTAGTTAAGGAGTTTGTGGACGTTTTTTCGAGCGATTTGTCAGGACTTCTGCCAGATAGGGAGACAGAGTTCGTGATCGACTTAGCGCCGGGAACTGCTCCGATTTCGAAGGCTCCGTACAGAATGGCTCCATTTGAGATGAAGGAACTGATGGTTCAACTACAAGAATTACTGGACAAGAAGTATATTCAACCAAGCGTTTCACCGTGGGGAGCGCCAGTTTTATTTATGAAGAAGAAGGATGGATCGATTCGTCTTTGCATTGATTATAGGGAGTTGAATAAAGTTACGATCAAGAATAGGTATCCTTTACCTAGGATCGATGACTTGTTTGATCAACTGAAGGGTGCGAAGTACTTCTAAAAAATTAATTTGAGAAGCGGGTTTCATTAATTGAAGGTGAGGAAGGAAGATATACCTAAAACGGCTTTTAGGACTCGATATGGTCATTACGAGTTCTTGGTGATGTCATTTGGTCTCACGAATGCCCCAGCTGCATTTACGGACTTAATGAACAGGGTGTTCAAGCCATTTCTGGACAAGTTCGTGGTAGTGTTCATAGATGACATCCTGGTTTATTCCAAGACCGAGGAGGAATATGCTGAACACTTACGACTAACCTTAGAAGCCCTGAGACGAGAGAAGCTTTACGCTAAATTCTCAAAGTGTGAATTCTGGTTGGAACGTGTGCAATTTCTTGGCTACGTAATCGACAAGGATGGTATTTCAGTAGATCCATCAAAGGTTGAAGTGGTAATGAATTGGGATCAGCAGAAGACGTCGTCTGAAGTGAGGAGTTTCTTGGGATTGGCAGGTTATTACCGTAGATTTATCCAAGACTTTTCTAGAATCGCAACTCCGTTGACGAATTTGACTAATAAAACGGTTAAATTTGTTTGGACGGAGAAATGCGAGGAAAGTTTTCAAGAGCTGAAGAAAAGGTAGAGTACTGCGCCTGTATTGTCTTTACCTGATAGTTCGGGGAATTTCGTGGTATATAGTGATGCCTCACATAAAGGATTAGGCTGTGTGTTGATGCAGAGCGACAAAGTCATTGCCTATGCGTCACGTCAGCTGAAGGATTATGAGAAGGGGCATCCGACCCATGATCTAGAATTGGCGGCAGTAGTGTTTGCCCTAAAGATTTGGAGGCACTACTTATATGGAGAGAAGTGTGAAATATACACAGATCACAAGAGTCTGAAGTATATATTTACCCAGAAGGATTTGAACATGCACCAAAGAAGATGGTTGGAACTGATTAAAGACTATGATTGCGAGATACTTTACCATCCGGGTAAAGCTAACGTTGTTGCCGACGCGTTGAGCAGAAAAGGTCGGGAGAAGCTGAACGTGTTAACTGATCAGGATCGGTTAATAGAACAAATGGCTAGATTGGAGTTGGAAGTGAAGTTTCCGAAAGAATCGGATGAGATGTTATTTCAAGTAACCACTGGTTCTACTTTAATAGACAAAGTGAAAGAAGCACAACTTCATGATGAAGAATGTGAAAAGATTCGGACGAGGTTAACTGATGGCGAAGAGTTCAAGTTCAAGGTCGATAATGAAGGACTGTTACGATTTGAAGGTAGAATCTGGGTACCGCCAGTACCAGAGGTCAAAGAGGAGATTTTGAGCGAAGCTCATAGTTCTAGATATTCTATTCACCCTAGGAGTACGAAGATGTACCAGGATCTCAGGCATCATTTCTGGTGGCCGAATATGAAGAGGGACGTGGCTGAATGCGTTGCGAAATGCTTAACGTGTCAGAAAATCAAAGCAGAACACCAGAGACCAAGTGGTTTGCCGCAACCGTTAGAAATTCCAAAGTGGAAGTGGGAGCACATCACGATGGATTTTGTGGTAGGACTTCCAATGAGTTGTTAGCGTTGGTACACACAGATGTTAGTGGACCTATGACAACGAATGCATGAGGAGGGTATTCTTATTTTTTTATATTCACTAATGGTTGTTGACGTCGAAAAAAAATCCGCGGGTCGGGTCACAACCCGGATCTTTCTCTCTTCCTAAGTGATCTCTATCCTTACTCTTTTTATTGCGAAAAAGATTTTGAAGGGTTTTTAGGAAAAGGCCAACATGTATCATATCGACGATTTTATGTTTTATAGAGTCGCCAGTTGGGAGATTTAAAATGGTTGTACCAACTCAACCGAGTTTTGTTTGAAATAGGCCCAATTGCTGGACACTGTCGAAACTTGATCTTTAAAATCGAAGTTTTGAGTTCAAGGGCTTGGTTAAGTGTGGGGAAGGTGTTAGGCACCCCACAACTCTCGTGTAAACATGGTACCGCATCTTTTCAATATTTCCCTTTTAAATCTGCAATGTGTGTGTGAATGCTGTTTGAAAATTGGGACTATATTTGATTCAAAGCATGCCTATGCACCGTTGAGCCTATATACAAAGAGTTTGATTTGATTTGCTAAAAGTCTTTGATTTGATTTTCAAAAGTGTTTGATTAGATTTGCAAAAGCTTCTTTTTTAAGAAAAGATTATTGAATTATGTTTTGAAAGAAGGTTTTCAAACCCTTATGCTAACATAGGAATTGAAGCATATCGATACTTTAGTTTTATCTTTCAGCCTTAAAGCTCCATTTGAATGGTGATTGTCAGGCTGCGAAGCATCCTCGACCACAACATATATACAAGTGTCGGTCTCCTCGTAGGCATGACAACCATCAGAGGGACTCTGACACAACAAACCATTTTTTCACTATGTTGAGACCTTAAATTTGGATAACCGTTTAAGGTTTTTCGTATGTACATTTTTTTAGAAAAACTGGCAAGGTACATTTGTAAAGTGGAGTTTGACCATCGTGGGAATAAGATTCTGATTAGTTTGATCACGAATTCCACGATTCCTAGGCTCATATAGGGAGGCCAATAAACCTGCATAGCTCAAATTTGTATAGAAAAGATATCCAAATATCGTTATAACCAAGGATTCATTCAGTAAATCCTGGCTCGCAAATGGCCGAAGCTTCTCGTTCCTACTAGATAGCGATCTAAGGGCCACGAGGTTGCTTTTATAACTGAAACTAGAAAAAATGCTAGATTTAAATAAATTTCAGCCGTTCTAGCTCCCTGGTTCTGTCTGTACCTATTTTAAACCGTTTGAAAGCTAGAGTTGGCGAGAATTAAATAAATCTAGTTCGCCCGCAGAAATTTCAGTGCTGATTCATATCAAATGAATATTTAAAGCAACAATTTACTTAAAACGAGCAAAGCAATATATATTTAATTATATATACGAAAGCTGTAAAGGGCGATGGGTTTTCACGCAGGTGCCCGGACTAGAATTGAAATATATATATATATATATATATATATATATATATTTATAAAAGCTGTATAAAAGCTACAGAATGATCCAAGTTGGACATAATTGAAATATATATATAAAAACAATAAAAGAGCGATGGGTTTTCACGCCCGTGCCCGGACGGGAATGTAAATGTACAGAAAAGTAGTCAACCAAGACTGGGAAGATAACCAAGTGTGGTGAATGGTGCAAAAATAGTAAAAAGGCCACAGAATGATCCAGGCCAAATTGAAATGTAAATATACTGAAAAGTAGTCAACCAAGACTGGGAAGATAACCCAGTGTGGTGAAGGCTGCTTATATATGCATAAATATATATAAAAGCAGTAAAAAGGCCACAGAATAATTCAGGCCGAACTTAAATATATATATATATATATATAGACAGAAAAATAGTCAACCAAGACTGGGAAGATAACCCAGTGTGGTGAAGGCTGCTTGTATATGCATATTTATATATAAAAGGAGTAAACTACCGCAGATTTGACATCCGGGCATGACAGAATTGAAAAGTTAGTATATATAAGTTAAATATATACAAAAAAAGCCAAACCCGTACTGGGAAGATAACCCAGTCCGGTGAAGTTGCCAATAACGAAGATACAAGTATATAAAAGCTGCTGGAAGCGACGGATCGTCAATCTGAGTTGTAGAAATGCTAGAAAATGCATTTATGTACAAAAAATATACCAAAAGTTGACAAAAATGACCACGGAACTGAGTTTCGGGCATATTTAGAAAACAAAACTTGATATGCAAGTGTATAAAAGTGCGAAAAAGTAATAATAATTTTCTAATCGTAAAAATACTTATAATGGACTGCTACACGGGCTTTTTGCCAAATCCTTGGCTTTAAACGTTCAAATCTACCGGTTATTTTTTGATATGTGGTAGTATGTGGGTATCTCTACGTGTTAGAGTAAAAAAAATTTGGGTTTGGAAGACAAGAAAATAGATAGAAAATCAAACGGGCAGGGTTCGGAGCGTTTCTGAATTCTTGAAATGAGAGGGGGGTGCACCTCTATATATAGACCAGGGAGCCTCCACTCTACGTGCTGCTGCCATAGGTAGAGGTGCAGATCCATGTGGCAGGGCCCACATGGTGGGTCCCATCATCTTGAAGTACGTGCACTCCGAGCAACACGAGGTCTTATTTAAAACTATCTAACTTTTGATCGGAGCGTCCGTTTGAGGGGTACGATACCTTTCCGAAAAGCCCTCGCTGAGAGTGTCACAATGATATGGGATAACACATTTTCTGGGTCGAAAAGACGGGTTCATAACCAAGTCTTTGATTCCCCATAGTTTGTCCGTTGAGCTATCTTGCGCTGTTTGTACTCGGGGTCATCGTTATGGTTCGTTCTGACCTTGGTGGCATCAATTTAGCTTTTGTTTGACCAAATCAAAATAGATTTGGTAAAATAACCATTTTTCCCCTCCCGGGGTTGCCCTTAGTGTCGGTATAGCCTTCGGTTGACTTCCTGGGGTTGTTTTCAAGGTTTGGATCCCATTCGAGTCTGTTTCTCCTCAGTGTTGTCTTTGAGGCTGACTTGGTTCCTTTTGGTTTTCCTCTGGAGATGTTGTGATGCTTTAGGATTGTTTCCAAAGTTTACCTGACTTCCTGGGTTGAGATCGGGGATGACATGCACATCCCGGGTTGAGACCAAGGTTGATCTGTACTTCATGGGTTGAGACCGGGGCTGACCTGTACCTCCCGGGTTAAGACCGGGGCTGACCTGTACTTCTTGGGTTGAGATCAGGGCTGATCTGTACCTCTTGGGTTGAGACCGGGGTTGATCTGTACTTTTCGGGTTGAGACCGAGGCTAACCTATACTTCACGGGTTGAGACAGGGGTTGATCTTTACTTCTCGAGTTGAGACCGGGGCTGACCTGTACCTCCTAGGTTGAGACAGGGGCTGACTTGTACTTCTTGGGTTGAGATCGGGGCTGATCTATACTTTCTGGGTTGCGATCGGGGCTGATCTTTACTTTCCAGGTTGAGACCGGGGCTGATCTATACTTCCTGGGTTGATACTGGGGCTGACCTGCACTTCCCGGGTTGAGACTGGGGCTGATCTGTACTTCCTGGGTTGAGACCGGGGCTGACTTGATGGCCCGGTATTGAGACCGGGGTTGGATTGATGACCTGGTATTGAGACCGGGTTTGATTTGATGGCCCGGTATTGAGACCGGGGTTGGATTGATGACCCGGTATTGAGACCAGGGTTGAACTGATGGCCCTATTTTGAGACCAGGGTTGAATTGATGACCCGGTATTGAGATCGGGGTTGATTTGATGGCCCGGTATTGAGACCGGGGTTCGATTAATGACCCAGTATTGAGACCGGGGTTGGATTGATGACCCGGTATTGAGACCAAGGTTGATTTGAAAAGACAATCTTGCCCTCCTATAGTGTTATTAACAGGAAAACAAAATTTTTAATGCCGACAAATACCCCTCTTTATCATGTTCATGTAATGCATTGGAATGAATAGGATAAAGATTGTTAGACACTAGAAATTCACGTGCAAAGGGGAGGTAATGTATGGCATGATATGCGATGAATGTTAGATACCTTCAAGGGGGTAGGGTTATAACTGATTGATTATGGTAGGTTCTGCTGGGGATGTCTATAATAGGCTACTGTGAACTATTTTCGTCACTTTCTGCTGGGGATGACGTCATTCATGATAGCCTATGTGCATTTTTGGTTTGATACCAAGAATTTTCCCTCATCCGTCGATATTTTTCGTTGGACTATACTTTCTTTCAGCTGATACCATTGTATATTTCTGAAGGCCCTCCATTGGGGATATATCTTTGTTGCAGGTTTACCTCAGTGGGTGTTTCTGATGCTTATCTTGCCGATAATTTACACCGGTAGTGGGCTACAGGGATTTGAATCACCAATCCTTCTTTGTACTCCCTCTGAGGATGTGTATAACAGATTCCATCATCGGGGATAGATTATTATATTGCTTCCGTCATCGGATCCCTTCCGATGATTCATTGGGGTTGAGCCAATGGCCGAACTATATCGGTCTGTACCCGACGCTTCGCTGGGGTTGAGCCAAAGTCTGAATTGTCATCGGTCAATACCTGTCGCTTTGTTGGGGTTGTGCCAACGGCTGAACTGTCATTAGTCTGTACCCAATGCTTCGCTAGGGTTGTGCCAATGACTGAACTATCACCGGTTTGTAACCGACGCTTCGCTGGGGTTGAGCCAACGGCTGAACTATCTCGGTCTGTACCCGACACTTCGATGGGGTTGAGCCAACGGTTGAACTGTCATCGGTCAGTACCCGACACTTTATTGGGGTTGAGCCAACGGCTGAACTGTCACGGTCTGTACCCGACGCTTCACTGTAAGCCATCATCTGAACTGTATCGGTCTATACACGACGCTTTGCTGGGGTTAAGCCAACGGCTGAACTATCTCGGTCTGTACCCGACGCTTCGCTGGGGTTAAGCCAACGGCTGAACTATCTTGGTCTGTACCCGACGCTTCGCTGGGGTTAAGCCAACGGCTGAATTATCTTGGTCTGTACCCGACGCTTAGCTAGGGTTGAGCCAACGTCTAAACTGTCTTAGTCTATACCCGACGCTTTAATGGCCCAAAGGATTAATTTGCAAGCTCAAGAGAAATTAGTTAAAGCCCAATCCTTTAGCCCAATGGGAGAGAATACATTTTGGGCCTTTAGTAAGCTAATTAAGGCATTGGGCCATGGCCCAAACAATTAGTTAGGAAGCCCAAAAAGAATTAAAATAGCAAATCCAAAGGATAAATTTTTTTTAAGGAAAATATATAAAATGACCAAAATACCCTCCAATCCATGTGAACTTAAATCAACCAATCAGAGAAGAGATGATGCAAGCATGACATCATCCTTAAAGAAGCACAGATGATGCAAGCATGGTGTAAGCATGACATCAGCATTAAAGAAACACAAAAGATGATGTCATCATAATGATGTCATGATGATGTCATCGAGGGACTAAAGTACAATTAATGAGGTATTAAAGTGTAATTAACCTAGGTACCAAACTGTAATAAGCCGGGGGCAAACTGTAAAAAGCCGAGCCCCTAACGTGCAATTATCAAAACTATGTTTTCCTATAAATAGGAGTCATTTCTCTTCATTTTTTTCAAAACAAAAAATAGAGTTAGAGAGAGAGGAGAATTTCGGTTGAGAGAGAGAGAGGAAAGATTTTTTTGTGAGTTTCAAGATTGTAAATGATTAGTTAAAGCTTACAACTTCAAGAGGTATTTACTCTAGTGGTTATTATTTCATTCTTCTTTGTATATTTAGTAAAAATATACTTTTATACGCAGTTATAATGCCCAAATTATTTTAAGCAAATAGTACAAAAGTCCTATTTACAAGCAGTTATAATGTCCGATTTATTTCTCTTATAAACTAGAAAATATACTTTTATAAGCAGTTACTATGTCCGATTTTCTTCAAGTATTTAGCACGAATATTCATTTTATAAAGCAGTTATAATGCTCGATTTATTTCAAACATATTAAATGAATATTCATTTTACAAGCAGTTATAATACTGAATTTATTTTAAATATAGTTGATGAATATTTATTTTGTAAACAATTATAATGCTAAAATTATTTCATGTATAGTACAAGGAGTTTTATTTATAATTGGTTATATGATTTACTAGTTATAAATAAGAACTTATAAATAAAAGAATAAGTGTTAAATCTAAAGTAGTACAATCATACTCTTTAATGGTTGATGTATAGTAGCTGAGCTAAACGATTCCTTCAGGGAGCGGAGGTATATACGAATTAGCAACCAATCTAACTCACTGTGACAAGCAGTGTAGACGAGACGGAAAACTAGTTTGTTGGTTGTTTGTGGAAAATCACTCAGCATACTGTACTGAATACTGTTAGAGACTCGATGTGTGCTAAGTTTAGAATTGTGAATATGTATAGTGTTAATGTATTATCTAATATTTGACTATGTGTTTAAATGCTAGATAGTTTACTTATAAAGTAATAGTATTGTGAGATAAAATATGTTTTGCTAATGGAGAGATCAATCTTATAAATGATAGGTCTTTATATTAGAGATTAAATTAGATTGCGTAGCAGTAATCGACGGTACAAGCAAGTTCTCTAACTCTAACTCAAACTCAAGTTATTATTGATCAAGCATGGTAGTGGATAATTATTGTTGATTATTCCACATCTAAGATTATTATTGAATATTCGCACTTATTGCAAGTTTTTTCATAACTCAAACTTGAGTTATATTTTCAAAGCATGTTAATGAATAATTATTGTTGATTATTCACATCTATACTAATTATTGATTCGCACTTAGTGCATGTTGCATATGTTCATCAGATATGAAAGGTTGATCACTTTTATTACCCTAAGGTTCAGTTAAAGTTGTTCATGGTCCTTGTTGACATTAAACATTATTGGTTCAGTCATTCATTTATTGAAATTCTGATTTATGCTCTTTCACCATTATTATATTATTGAAAATTTGAAAGCTTATTCTTTCTTTCAATCATGATATATCTTTATTGTATTTAAACTTGCCGAGCAAAGTCGTTGCTCACCCTTGCTATATCATGATAATAAATTTCAGATTAAAATGAAGGCTCGAAGAAAAAAAGGGACAAAGACGAACTACAAGAGTAGATTATTAGGCATCTAGAACTATTAGTTAAACGATGTAATCATATATGTGAACCTTTTTAATGATTAAAGGTATGTATTCAGTTAAGGTCAATAGACCTTGGGAAATGTTATAGAATCTTTTGAAATTAACAATACATGTTTATATTTTCCGTATTAGTTTATAGAAAATGTATGAAAATGATGTATCGTGACGCACCATGTCCGAGGTTTTGGGAACCCAGATTTGGGGGCGCTACAGCTGAAGATAAAGATGAAGTTGATATTCGCTGATCAATAGCCCCCTCAAACTGGTGTAGGCTCTAGAACTGATCAAACTGACCCATAACTGCCAACGGATGGTAAGTGGTCACCCCTCTCAATCTTGCTAATGGCAGATAATCCATACCAACTGCATGGGTGATGAAGCTTGTTAGGAATATACATGAGAACGTTATTCCTATCTATATAAGATTTGATTATGATATAAATGAATGAATATGCAAGTATGCTTGCATTGATAAAAGCTGTAAAGTCCTTTGATAGATAATAGGAATATATGTACAAGGACTTAGACTGAAATGATCAAATATGTTAGGTTGATCCTATATAACCAAAACAGCTTTGTAAAGTCCTTAAAAATAAATGATGTACAAGGACTATAAATAGAAAGATCAAACTTGTTAAGTTGATCTTATACAATGTAATAGATAGGCATGTCTGATTGTCGAGCACTGCACCAGCCATCGTAGTCTTCCAGGAGAGACAAAGAAGACTCAAGAACTATCAAGGCGGAATCGTAGTCTGCAAGGATAGTAGATCTTGGAGTTCGTAGTCTGCCAGGAGAGACGAGGTAGGATCGTAGTGTGTCGAGAAGAACTTTCTCAGAGCCGTAGTCTGCTGAGGAAGTCATGTTCAGAATCGTAGAGACATCCTGTCTAAGAGCCGACCGAGCGCCTGCCAAAGCTAAGTCAAGAATTGTAGGCTACACTTGAAGTAGTGGAGTATACTGATCATATAAGAGGCAGAGATCATAGTCGAGCAAGATCAGACAAGGACAACAAGCATGAAGATAAAAATTATAGTCTGTCAAGATCTGATCTCGGAGTCGTAGTGTCTGTAGAACCAATGCAAGATCGTAGTCTGTAGAACTAAGGCCTCAACTAAATGCTCACAACGCCAAGGCAGAATCGTAGTGTCAACACGATTCTCAACAGATGAGCACTCCCAAAATATCCAAAGTATGAAGCCTCTGGTCTGAGCTGAAAAGATATATTTTACTTGAAGGAAACCAGAAAGCACTCAACTAATGGCATGTAAGAAAATAGGATATCTAAGAACCAACTCAATCAACATCCTGATTGAGTTGTGAAGCCATTGAAGATGAAGTCTTCTACAAGCAAATCCGAAGAAGACTTCAGATATAGTGACTGACTAAAGAAACTCAGCAAGTGCAGTAGCTGTCAAGAGAACAGAAAACAACGATCTTGGGATTAACCAGGATCGTAGTGTTTGCCAAACAAAGATGAAACTGATGCAGTTTACACAGAGAAACTAGCCAACTTATGAGGAACAAGACAAAAGTGATTAAGCATGGGTCAGACCATTGATGATAGGTGAACGGGAGATCACCAGGAGAAAGAGAGCTGGGTATGCCATAAATTTGATGTGTCTTGCTATTCAGAAGAGGCCAGAGCAATAAGTTAAGCTATCAGTTCCTGAGATCAGTCAAGGCAAGCAGAAGTGTTGAAGCACTGCACAAGTGAAGGAAGAGGCATTCTACATTGCATATCCAAAGAACACTCTTTATAATCATATTGTTGTCTCTAACCAGACTATGAGCAACATTCAACAAGACACACTACGATCAAGGTCCAAGAACATCTGCATCTAAATCGTAGAGTTCGATCATCTGAAGATTAAAGCATTGACAATGGTTTAATCTGAAGATTGATATTCGAACGTTGCTAATTGAGAGCATCGATGCAGAAGAACAACTCATATAGATTCGAATCAAGGAATCAGAAAGGAGAAATAAAGGTGACTACCAGCCTGACACGAAAAAGTGACATCTCTGATGCGGTAGGTGAAGTAGCAGACTGTTGTGTCAGTAAGTTATAAAGGAGCTGTCACATCACATCAGCAGTTTGCACCAAACAACTCAAGATCTGTGAAGCAATTCAAAAAGTTTCCAACGACTATTTTCCAACGGGAAGATCATGAAAGGGTATTTAACAGATGAAGCTTCAAAGATCAAGTGTTGCTCAGTTGCAGAATTATTGAGTTGTTGGAATGCTATATTGTTGACTCTACGAGTTCCACCAGAGCTGAATAGAACAAGTCTCAGTGGCAGTCAGACTACGAAAGTGGAAGTGAAGCAGATTTGAAGAAGGGCTTCAACAGACTAAGGCTTCACTCAACAACGATGAGGATGCCATTAAAAATGGCAGCTAAGCTGAGAGCCGAGAAGGCCATGAAGATAGCATTCAAAAAAGTGGCTGAGCAGAAAGAAGATCCTAAGAGCCACACTACGGATCATCATGAAGAACCAGAAGATAAAAAGGAAAAGATGCAGAACCATATTTGCATATCATTCAAGAAGGGTTCAGGGAATGCTAAGGACCAGAAGAAATGGACCAGCAATGTTAAGCCTTAGCAAACCCGGATGGTGATGATGCATAGCTGACATTAGATGAAGATGAGAAGAACAGAAAGAAGCTCAGCTGCACCAAAGAAGAAATGGTCCAGACTTTATGCAGAATTTCAAAGAGGACCATGCCAAGTTGCTAACACCTGAGATGATAAAGCTTCAAGACATCTTAGCAGCAAGGCACAAACAACAACAACATCAACAACAACAAGTAGCTAGGGCCTGAGGGGTCCTTGTCCGGAGGGACTAAATGAAGTTCCAAGCCTGCTGGGCTTGAAGAGTTTGCAGAGAACTGGAGTTCCAAGGCTGCTGGTCTTGAAGAGTTCTTCGTGAACTAGAGGAGTTCCAAGATTGCTGGGCTTAAAGAGTTCTTAGTGAACTAAAGTTCCAAGGCTGCTGGCCTTGAAGGAATCTTAGTGATTCAGGTTGCTGCCATTTCCTTAGTATATTTCCTGCTAGAGAAGCAGAAGAGTGGATTAGGAGCTTGAGTCTCTGAACCACTCAAAACCCCTTGTGTCTTTTACATTCTGTCATTTACATTATGTACCTAACTGCTATAACTGCTATGTATGTATTAACTACTTATAACTAAACTAACTCCATGAACAATGTATGAATGTTTATGAATATCAATGAGGGGGATCTTTTACTTATTCCGCTGTGCTTGAAAAGATTCTTATGTTTGTCATATGCTAATTTATTAGCAATACAAAATAAACTGGAAAAGTATTTGAAATCAAAAAGGATCTATTCAACCCCCCCCCCCCTTCTAGATCTATTATGTGCCTACTGGGAACTAACAATTGGTATCAGAGCAGGTTCTCATGCTATATTCAAAAGATAATTGCTTTAAGTCTGATCCCAGGCATAAATATTATTCTAAACTTAGTTTAGTAGTAAGTCACTTGTAATTGCAGATGAGCTCACACGTTGGAAATAATGTGTATAGGTAAATGTGTATATACACCTGAAGCTGCTCAGATTGGTCCATGTTCTTAAGTGCCATTGCAACAAGACCAATCCATGTCCAAAGTCAATCTTGTAGTCTGCAGATCAGAGATGGGAAGTCAAGAGGCATCGACAACAAAGAATCAAGCGTCCACCATTCTAAAAGATGAAAGGCCATACATGCTAAGAAATGCTTATCCAAAAGAGAAAGAAGAATTTCTCCAATATGTATTTGGCTAACCAGCAGTTGGATGTGAACCCTGAGGTTCAAGGTTATCAAAGAAATAAAGCTGCCAAGACTTTCCTAGCTTATATCTCCTAGACTATGACTAATTGATCTAAGGTCAAATGGAGCAACAGGCTGCCAGCATTAAATGCAAAACTATACACATCAATACCTAACTTCATTATAGTAAGAAAAATGACTGTTAAAAGACTGATAGTGTAAAGGTATGATTCCTCATTAATACTTAATTGTTCATCATATTGCATCACCTTGT
Organism: Panax stipuleanatus; assembly: GCA_020205555.1. Taxonomy (NCBI): domain Eukaryota; kingdom Viridiplantae; phylum Streptophyta; class Magnoliopsida; order Apiales; family Araliaceae; genus Panax; species Panax stipuleanatus. The sequence continues at coordinate 137,698,230 of CM035117.1, read as the reverse complement.
GCACTATAACAGTATTCTATCAAGAGACCATACTCTTCCTAAAAAAGAGAAGAGAGAAAGTACACTAAGGTTGGAAACTTAACTGTCAACAAACTTTCTCTCCGTCCAAGTTTTAGGTTGAAGATATCATCTTAAAAGAAGTCTGAAATAGATCATAAGCCTATCAAGATTTAATCAAGTTTAAGTGGAGTAATCCTTGCTGAAGGGTTGGTAAGTATGCATAGATATATATATATATATATATATATATATATATATATATATATATATATACAAACCTATGTTCTATATTTTTGATAATACATAGAGTATGATCAGCTCTAGAGGAGTATCTTGAAGATTCTTAGAAACTGATCATCTCCATGAATCAACCAGATACAAATAAGTAATAGAGTTGATTCCTACTCTGTGAACATTCAAAATCTGTGAACATAACTAAGCAAAGGGTGAAACCATCAAAGAAAAGGAGTGTCTTATTAAAATGCTTAATCATACACACACTTACTATCATGCATTGTAAATGCCATATCTAAATCTGATAAATTCATGAATATGATGGCTTTTGCTAAATATGATAGAAATTCAAAAGTATAAGGAATAGGGATTTTTGAGAAAATTAACCTAGCAGGACCCAATCAATCATGGGTACCAAAAATAGAAATTATCTAAACCTGCAAGTACTTGGTCTATCTGACCACACTAAGGAATGCTGAAGCAGATGGCTTCAGTCATGAAGATTCAACTAGCTGGAGGCTCAAGGCATTTCAGCAATGTTCTTGATAAAATCACCCTATGCCAAAACCTGTTCTTGAAGACTTGCTGAGCCCACATGAATGAAGCTCACATGGTTGATGATCTCCATATGGAAGCAGGCTATTCATGACAAGATGAAAGAAATCCTCTATGCTTATTCATATAAAGCATATCAACTCAGAGGGAACATCAAAGAAGTTCACATTAGAGGATCATCAAGCATTGATCATGACATATGCGTCACAGAAGCAGAACTCCACGTGTACAGTCTACCTAAGAGCTTAAAGAAAATTACAGTGCTCTCTATGATTAAGACTAAAGTTAGCTTGTGCAAGTCAACACACTACGATTATGGAAAAATGATCAAAATCGTAGTGTCCCTTCATTCAGCATCAAAGTTCATGTATCTGATGAAGGAGGAAGGGTGACAAACTGAAGAAAGGCTGATAGACGTTGACAAATTGATAGTCTCAAATGACTCATCATTCATCCCTAGTATATAATGAAGAAACTAAGGAAGGACTACAAAACTGCTGAAAAAACCTGCCCAGGTGTCAGATGAAGAAAACTACGTTCGTAGTTCTGTCAATAATTGTGGAGTGATCAGTTCTGAAGATATCTCTCTATTATCCAATGGAGTCTATTCAATCATAATGATCTCATCCAGAAGGAGATATACAAAGATGTTCTCTTATACTTATGAAGAAGTAGAAGAAGAATTCATCCCTCCTTGAGAAGATAACATCATACATGGGGGAGCAGTGATCTGCAAAGAGCAGCAGCACTAAAGGTGTCAAAGATGACTGATGAAGCAAATTCTTTAGATCTTCCAAGTAGTAAAGAAAGTCACTTATTGACTCAGGAAGATCAAGTGAGAAGCTAAAGGTAGTACTGAAGTTCAGAAGAAGAAGAAGAAAAGCAGTCATAAAACAAAAAAGTCCTCACTCACTACGATTGTGCAGTTATTACCAATCATAGAGTTTAGACGAATTACTACTGCGAATAGAGAAGCTACAACAGCCTCCCAGCGTGAACAATGGTCAGGGTTGAATCTAAAGTAAGGGCAAAGAGGAAGATGATCAGGACATGATCAGTCATGAAGAGCACACTACTGTATCTGATCAGACTATGATCTATACTGAGAAGGAAATGCAAGAACCAAGTGATGCTGATGTGAAAGAAAAGTTGAAGGTGGTGATGATTGTGGAAGAATAGATGAAGATATGGAAATGGTGAAGCTCAGGGAGCAAAATGAAGAAGTAGAATTCTTGCCAGAAGATCTGAGATAAGCTCAGAAAATAAGTCAATTATGGTGCATATCTGTCGACCACACCACGATTATCGAAACCACTTCTGTCTAGTTCATAGAGAATATGAGCTAACCCTAAACAGAAATATTCCAGTTATAGAGTCCTAAAACTTTTTGACTGATGAACCAAATGAAGACCCATAATCAAGTAGTAACGTCCCAAAATGTGCTACTGATAACCATTTCAACCACACACCTCAAATCGTAGAGGTCCTACAATCAAACATCTAATCGTAGTGTAAGAGCAGGAGGACACAACGATTGCAGTATACACCAAAACCAACGCCATTGAATATCAAGAGTTGGTAAATGAACTCCCCAGCAGAGAGATCAAATGTGATGTCAGTACTAACCATGCCAAAGCTCTTCATCTGATAAGCGTCTCAGGGACAAACCTAACCCTTAGCCTTGGTCTAAGTGGTTGGCCCTTCCTGAGCAACCTTAATCCAGAAGAAGTGCAAATATTAATTACATCACAAGAATCTCTGCTGAAGCAAGCAGCATCTCATCAGAAAATACAAGCTGCAAATGAAAATTGCCAATCCCTTAGAATCTAAATGAAGAAGTTGTCTATTGAAGCATGACCACAGACTACGATCTTCGAAGAAGATGCAAAGGTTGTAGGTCAATCTTGGAAATCGTGGAGTACCAAGCTAAGTCATAAGTCACTCCACGGATTGAAGAAGTCAATAGTCAACAGAAGAAAAGTCAATCTGATTAACTGACACGATGGAGAAGTTACAGATTGTGACCTATCAACGTCTTACATCTGTCCCACAGAGAAACGTGGAGGGAACAGTCACAAGAGGGAAATTCAAATTATTGGCAGTTTTATTTTAGCTAGTTCATCAAAAGATGCAAGCCTATCAGATCTAAAGACTCACCCTCGTAAGCCAAAACCTTAACACTTCCAAACAGCCAGACCTTGTTCAACAGTCATCAAATCTCGAATCACTTCCTGACATATCACAAGATCCTCACAAAGTCATAAATCCAAAAAACCCTAACTCTTCAAATGGCAGACTGGTAAGTAATCACTTGCATTCAAATTGGAACGAAGAAGTTTGAGAAATTGGAGAAGAAGTTCAGAGATATTCTTGAGCTTATAAAAAAGGCCGAATTTTCTGAATGCCTTGATTCGAACACTCTTATCTATGTCAATCTAGTTAAAGAGTTCTACTTAAATATGAAATATGAGTTCTGGAACTCTAACGACAAAGGTCAAAGGCCAAATTTTGAAGTTAAAACCTGCAGACATAAATCAATGTCTAGGTTTCCCTGACCTAGGTCTAAAAAATCTTGATGAAATCGACACTGAAGGAGCCAAGAAGATTATGCGATACCAAAGAAATCCTAGTCTAAAGGATATGAAGAAAAAGGAGTTTCCTGAAGAATTTGAGTTCCTCACAGAGATTGTAGGGAAATGCATACTATGCAAGGACATTGCACATGACACTGTGAGTGATCAACAATTAAAGATTATGTCTGCAATAGTTCTGAGGAAGCAAATCAATTTTGGAGTTATCCTGCTCGACCTAATGTCCAAATGGCTGGACAATGCGGAGAAGAAGAGGTTTATAGAGAAACTGCTCACAAAGGTTTTCCATGGAAGGTTCTTAAGTATCATTCTGAAGAAGAAGCTGAAGAATAAGATTAAGGATAATGAAGGTGTAGTTCTAAACAGCCATAAGGTGATGACCCCTATGCTGTTTTCTAACTGGAAGAAGAACCCAATGGAGAACAAAAGGCTGATAACACATGGCAGCAGCAGCAAGAGTACTTTAAAGAAGAGGAAGGCAAGTGCTATAAAAGAAGAAGAATTATCATACTCTAATGATGCAATTATCCCAGAGTCCAAGTCTGTAAAGCCCTCGAAGAAGAAAGCTGAAGTGGTGCAGAAGCAAAAGCCAGTTCCTCAAAGAAGTATATCTACTGAAGAAGAAAACGTAGAGTCAAAAGATGAGATGGAAACTGAGAGCTTCAAGGATGAATCTCCAAGGAGCAATTCTGATGATGAAGAAGAATATGCAAGTCCTATGGCTAATCCTCAGAGTAGCCATTCTGCTGACAAGGGAGAATCTAATTCTGAAATAGTTAAATCTCCTAGTGCTGAAATACCAAGGAGTCTATCTGATGGTCCAAGAGACGTAGAGTCTGAAGAAGAAACATATTCCCTTCCTGCTGTTGAACCTCAAGGAAGTCTGTCTGATGAATCAGAGACTTCAAAGACTGAAGATAAAGAGAGATCTGAATCTCCTGCAGCTGAATCCCAAAAAAGAAGGAAGAGCAACAGATTACGTGCTCGAGCTATTCTAGGAAAGAAAGGAGAATCATCTACAGCTATCATTGAACTCAGTGATGAGGCTGTATCAAAGGAAGAAGTTACTAAGGGACAAAAAATGAAGATGTCTGCAAAGAATAGCAGCAAAAGGTTGAAGACTGCAGAGCTAGAAGAGGATAGTGAGTCTGCAAAGGCAAGCTCTGCTGATGATGATGTAGCTAATGATCAAATACATGAACAAACTGATGAGTCAGTTGAAGGAAGTCTACACCAGTATGACTCCAGCACAGATCATGAAGAAAGTAAAGGAGACTCCAGTCCTGCGGATGACGTGCTAGAAGATTTTCACATCCCTTCTCCTGTTCAACGCAAGAGAAGAATAGTGGTAGAAGTTGATGAAGAACTACTAGATGTACTTCCGGAGAAATAGATTAACCATGGAAATGGAAGGTTGAATGTGGTGAAAATGACTGCAGCACATCTACTCAACAATCGTGAAACTATAAAGCTAGACACTTCAACCTTGATATATGATACTGAAATCAAGAATCATGCAATAAGATGGTTTCATCCTCATATGCCATGGGTAAAGGCATCCCTCACAGGAGATAACATCTATTTCTTATGGTGCTTCTCTCACCTCCCCAACCTAGAGCCGGTGGCACAGAATTTTCCAAGGGTGAAGAAGTTTGCAACTCTGCAATCAAAGACCAATCTCATTTTAAGGTCTATTGATATGCTGGATGTAGCGCCCCCAAATTTGGGTCCCCAGAACCTCGGATCTAGTACGTTACGATACATCATTTCTATAACTATTGCAAAAGATATAAACATAAATTGTTTATACAATAACTTTTTACAACATAATCCCCAAGGTCTGTAACCTTAACTTCATATATGCCTTCAATATCCTATACGACATACCATGTCATTTGCATTCAATACTATTACAAGTTTAACCTGCATCCAAATCTAATTTTGGAGTTTGTCTTTGTCTTTGCCTGTATCTGAAGTTTCGTTTTAATCTGAAAGTTTTATCATGATATAGCAAGGGTGAGCAACAAATTTGTCCAACAAGTTTAAGTTGAAATAAAGATATATCATGATGAAAAAGAATAATAAGCTAACAAGCTTTCAACAATGTAATAATTGTGAAAGAACATGAATCAATTTACATTACTGAATGACCGAGACAATAATGATGAATGTCCAACAATGAACATGGACAAATTTAACTGAATCAAATGGTAAGGAAGGTGATCAGCCTTTCATACCTGATGAACATATGCAACATGCACAACTTGCGAATTAATAATCAAAGATGTGGTGTAATCAACAATGATTAACCACGGAGTTGCTTTACAATAACAACTCGAGTTTGAGTTAAGAAAATTTCTCAATAAAAGAGTATAGGAACTTGCTTAATAAAAGTATAGTTCAGGAACTTGCCTGTACCGTCGATGACTGCTACACAAGCTAATTAAGCTTTAGTTGAAAGACCTTTGATTACTAATATCGATCTCTCAATTAGAATAATATCATAACATATATCACTGCTAAATATAGTCATAGTATAACTTAAACACTTATCACATATCCCTAACAGTCACTAAAACACATAAAACCTGGTATCAAGTTAAACTATTTCAGTCCGGTTTGATTTTGGTACTATTTCGTCATCCCGATTGCCTTATCAGATTATTATCGAGTCTATTTTTAAATAAAACTCTGATTAAACGCATCAATATTATTTTAGATAATTTACTTACCAATCATAACATTTTTCAGATAATTATTATCATTTATAATGATTTTTCAATCATTAATATCATTTTTAAATGATTTAAATACCAAATAATTCCATCATCATTAATATTTAATTAAGTTCACATATTAATGAAATACATGTCACAATATTAAAAGTTATTTATTACAACTCATAGTATTTTTAATACCTTAATAACACTTTTAAATGATTTTTAAAACATTAAAACTATTTTTACATAATTTATTTAATATAATTATTAAATAAATTTATTATCATTAATATTAATTTATTAGTGAAATCCCATCCCAAAAATATTAAAAGTTATTCAATATAACTTAAAATATTTTTTAATACTTTAATATCATTTTAAATGATTTTTAAAATATTAAAATTATTTTTAAGTAATTTATTTAATATAATTATTAAATAAATTTAATATCATTAATATTTAAATAAATTGAGCATTATAAATGCTTGTAAAAAGGAATATTCGTGTACTATATTTGAAATAAATCGAGCATTATAACTGCTTTATAAAATGAATATTCTACTATTTTATTTGAGATAATTTCAGCATTATAACTGCTTATAACATGAGTATTCTTACTAAATACTTGAAGAAAATCGGACATAGCAACTGCTTATAAAAGTATATTTTCTACTTTATAAGAGAAATAAATCAGACATTATAACTGCTTATAAAAGTATAGTTTCTACTTTATAAGAGATATAAATCGGATATTATAACTGCTTGTAAATAGGACTTTTATACTATTTACTTAAAATAATTTGGGCATTATAATTGCTTGTAAAAGTATTTTTTTTTTACTAAATATATAAAGAATAATGAACATAATAACCACAAGAGTAAATACCTCTTAGAGTTGCAAGCTTTAACTAATCCTTTGAAATCTTGAAACTCACCAAAAACTTTCCCCTCTCTCTCTCTTATGAAATTCTCCTCTCTCTCTCTCTCTCTAACCATATTTTTGATTTTGAATAAAATGAAGAGAAATGACTCCTATTTATAGGAAAACATAGTTTCAATAATTGCACATTAGGGGCTCAACTTTTTACAGTTTGCCTCCGGTTTGTTACAGTTTGGTACCCTGGTTAATTACACTTTAGTACCTTATTAATTGCACCTTAGTCCCTGGGTGACATCATGATGACATCATTATGATGACATCATCATGATGACATCACTTTTTGTGTTTCTTTAATGCTTGCATCATCTGTGTTTCTTTAAGGATTATGTCATTCTTGCATCATGCTTGCATCATCTCTTCTCTGATTGGTTGATTTAAGTTCACATGGATTGGAGGGTATATTGGTCTTTTCCCAGATAATTTTAAAGGTAATTTGGTCATTTTGCCTCCAAAAGGGTATTCTAATAATTTCTCACACAATTTTAAGGGTTGTTCGGTCATTTCACCTCCAAAAGGATATTCTAATAATTTCTCACACAATGTTAAGGGTAGTTCGGTCATTTTCTATGTTTTCCTTAAAAATTTAACCCTTAGAGTTTGATAAATAACATTAAGGTTTGCTAATTACCATTAAGGTTTACAAATTAGTGTTTAGGATTCCCGAATAAGAAATTAGGATTTCCTAACTGCATATTAGGGTTTCTAATTTACTATTAGGGTTTACTAAGGTTATACCTTATTTGATCAACATTTGATCATTAATCCCTTACTATACACACACACAATCATAGATACAATTATAATAACTGTATTAATTATCAAATCTCTATCCATAATTAGGGTTAGGATTTTCATCAATTGAATTAGGGTTTATCAATTTAAAATTAGGATTTTCCCATTGTACCCTTTACCTGATTCATACTTAACCCTTAACCACATACTATACACACATATAATCACAAAATCATATAAGTCTTTCACAAAAATTTTAAATTCATACTCTATTTCCAGTCTAGGCCTTATTATTTAACCTTTATTTAATCATTTAAGATTTTATTAATCTTATAAATTCTCGGGTTGTCACATTCAACCCTTCTTCTAAGAATTTCGTCCTCGAAATTACAGCTGACTAATCCCTACTCCTTCTATTCACCAAAATTAGATTTTCAACTTAACCTTTATCTGATTTCATTCTCGTTTAATTAGTACACACGGCTTCCTTCTATGAGGAACTGTTCTATCATCACATTCTACCAAGACTTCTCTCCAAGGAGTTAAAAAATCTTTTCAAATTATGCTGAGGGTCATATAGACCATGAACTCTCGCGTTTAACGGTATTCACCGTAATCAAATAATAGATATGTTTACAATCACAAAGAAGGTAAACTGCAGATGCTGGCCTTAATTATCTGAATGATTGTATGCGTTCATCATCACCGCCTTTGGCGCAAAAATATTTCCCAATTTAGGGATGTTCATACTCAGTCTTGAGTCCGAATCAAAACAATATGGTTCGGGATAAGTTCTCAAAGAGATACTTGAATTTTCATAAACATTGTCTAGCTGAATCATTTAGTTAGAGTTTCCATTCCCCTCCTTTGTAACTTAAATCCTTACTTAGGTATCTTTAATTTTATAACCCAATTAGACTTGCTTTTCTTAGGTTATAAAATTAATTAATTGAGATATATAAAATAAATTTCTTGTGGTTAATATATATTTTTAAATACTAGCATTCTCTCATATTATAATCACTTAGGCTATTTAATTACCATACCTAATATATGTATTAGGCTACATAACTTAATTCTTAATTCTCTTTATATACAAAATAAATGTATACACACTATACAATGTATATTTATTTAATCACATACATAATACACATAAGTTAAAACATATTTCACTAGTGTATTAACTTAGTAGGCCTAATTGGCTTAATAAGTTATGACCACTCACATAATTATACAAGATAACCTAATAGGTTGAGACATATATCATAAATATCAACATTTTTAATTTCCTTAATAAAATTTCTTATACTATTTAGTTCACATCAAATTTATAGGTATCGTAGTACCTTATCCTTAATATTCATTCAAATACATATAACTCTATTTCTAGGGTTTAAAAATTTTGTAACCCATATTTTCTCTATTCTCATTCAAATAGTAAATCATATAGGTTTTACATAATTTTTTTTAATAAATCCTCAAATTTTCATCTAGGTTTTATTCATTAACCTTTATTTTAATCATTTAAGATCTTATAAATTTTTGGGTTGTCACATTCACCCATTCTTCTAAGAATTTCATCCTCGAAATTACAGCCTACTATCCCCTACTCCTTTTATTCACCAAAACTAGGTTTTCAACTTAACCTTTATTTGATTTCATTCTCATTTAATGAGTACATACGGCTTCCTTCTATGAGGAACTATTCTATCATCACATTCTACCCAGACTTCTCTCTAAGGAGTTAAAAACTTTTCATATCATGCTGAGCGGTCATATAGACCATGAACTCTTAGGTTTAACGGTATTCACCATAACTAAATCTAAAACATGCTGTAGTAGGTATGTTTACAATCACAAAAAAGGTAAACTACCGATGCTGGTACCTTAGTTCTTAGAACGACAGTATGCGTTTATCATAACCGCCTTTGGTGCAAAAATATTTCCCAATTTAGGGATATTCATACTCAGCCTGGAGTCCGAATCAAAGCAATATGGTTCGGGATAAATTCTCAAAGAGATACTTGAATTTTTATAAACATTTGTATAGCTAAATCAATTAGCTTAGACGTATACCAATAATTCGAACATCAATCAAAATACGTGTCTGGCCAAATTTAATTGGCACTTGACTTTTTTTTAAAATTCTAAAAATCATTTTATAACGTCATGATACCGCACTGTATTTACAGTCCGTTTGAGGATTCCATCATTTTTGTGACTTTGTCATATTACATCATACCATAGTGGGCTGACGATCCTTAGATTACATCCGACACTAGGTAATACTGCATTGATGACTCCATCGTTTTTATCATCTTTTCACCAGGTTTAATGATGCATTAATGATAAACAAAGTAGTCGTTAGACCAAGCACAAAACCCCCGCCCATACAAAGGTTTGTACAACTCAACTATTACATGAGTCCTCAATTGAAATCCCACACAATCTTAACATCTCTTTACTCAATACGAATTTTATTTAATCCGTATCTCATCATCTATAACTCTTTCCTGAGTTTTCATAGTACAATTCCATAGTACAATAGTCGTACAATAATTTTGCTATAAAGTTTTCAATCAGACGATTGATCATCTGTCCTACTATGACCTCATCAAATCACGTTGTGATCTCTTCTTATAATCGTGTTATATTACGATTCTTTCCTATCTTAGGATCATTTTGTTTTACGATCTTCTTATTTTAATAGTGAATTTATTGAATTCATCTCTTATCACATAAACTCTATTTGAGTTTATTCTTTATCCTCATCTATGCGGTTATAGCCTAAGGTAACCCTACCTAAGGTTTATAACCTACAACTCTGATACCAAATATAGCGCCCCCAAATCCGGGTCCTCACAATCTCGGACATGGTGCGTCACGATACATCATCTTCATACATATTCTATAAACTAATTGTTGACATTGGAAAATTTATGAAATACCGCGGGTCGATTGGTAACCCGGTTTTCCTCAAATCGATCTTCCTAAGTTATCTTTACCCTTATTCTTTTTACTGAAAAAAAGGTTTTGAAGGGTTTTTTAGGAAAGAGGCCAACATGTGTATATGTTGACGATTTGATTTAAACAGAGTCGCCAGTTGGTAGTTTTGAAAATGGTTGTACCAACTCAACAGAATTTAATTTGAAAAGAGGCCCAATCGCTGGACAATGTCGAAACTTGATCTTTGAAATCGGAGTTTTGAGTTCGGGGCTTGGTTAAGTGTGGGGAAGGTGTTAGGAACCCCACGACTCTCGTGTAAACACGGTACCGCAATCTTTTCAATATTTTCCTTAAAACTGGAATACGTGAGTGAATGCTGTTTGAAAATTGGGCCTTTTGATTGATTGAAAGCTTTGACAGGCTTCGTTGAGCCTATATACGAAGGGTTTGATTTGATTTGAAAATCAGTCTTTGATTTGATTTGCAAAAACTTTTGAATTGAATTGACAGTGATGTTTTGAAAGCTGGTTTTATCAAACCCTTACGCTGATATAGGAATTGAAGCACATCGCCACTTTCAATTTTATCTTTATAGCCTTAAGGCTGCATGCAAGTGGTGATTTGTCGGGCTGCAAAGCATCCTCGACCACAGAAATATAAAGTGTCGGTCTCCTAATGAGTATAAAAACCATCGGAGGGACGCTGACACGACAATCTATATTTTTACTATATTAAGACCTTAAATCCGGCTAACCGTTTTAAGGTCTGTGCATGTACATTTTACAGAAAAAACTTGCAGGGTACATCTATAAATCGGAGTTTGTCCATCATGGGAATCTGATTTTTATCATTTTGATCATGAATCCCACGATTCCTAGGCTCACATGTGAGTGGCTAGAAAACCTGCATAGTTCAAATTTGTACAGAAATAAATGTATATATCATCACGTCGCAATGGAACCAAGAATTCATCAGTAAATCCTGGCTGCGCGTGGCCAAAGCGTCTCGTTCCCACTAGATAGCGATCTAAGGGATGCGAGGTTGCTTTTGAAGCTGAAACTATAAAAATAACTAGATTTAAAGAAATTTCAGCCATTATAGCTTCCAGGTTCTGTCGAGACCTGTTTGAACTATTGAAAGCTAGAATTGACGAGATTCGGATAAATCTAGTCCGCCCGCATGTATGTCAATGCAAATTCATATACAAATGAATGTTAAATGCAGTAGTTGAATAAATTGAATAAAGTAATATATATAGTTATATATATATAAGCTGTAAAAGGGCGATGGGTTTTCACTCGCAAGCCCGAACTTGAATTGAAATATATATATATAAAACTATAAAAAGCCATGAAATAATCCAGCCTGCGACAGAAATGAAATATATATATATATATATATATATATATATATATATATATACAGTAATAAGGGCGATGGGTTTTCACGCCGGTGCCCGTACTGGAATTCAAATTGACAAAAAGTAGTCACCTAGTGACTGGGGAGAGCACCCAGTATGGGGAAATGTGCAAAAGCAGTAAAATGGCCACGAAATAGTCCAGGCTGACTGAAAATATATAAATATATATATATATATATATATATATATATATATTGACAAAAATATAGTCAACCAGGACTGATAGGAGTACCAGTGATGGTGAAAGTCGCTTATATATGCGTGAATATATATAAAAGCGGTAAACTACCTCGGATTTGACAATCAGGCTTGACAGAATTGAAATATTAGTACATAAACAGTTAAATATATACAAAAAAAGGCCAAACCCAGACTGAGAAGATAACCCAGTCCGGCGAAGTTGCCAGAATGTGCGTGCTAGTGCATTGAAGCTGCTGGAGATGACGGATCGTCAATCCGAATTGTAGAAATGTTGAAAATGGTGTATATGTACAAAAATATATCAATTTTTGACGAAAACGGCCACAGAACTAAGTTCCGGGCATATTTAGAAGATAAAACTTTATGTGCAAGTGTAAAGCTGTGCAAAGTAGTAGTATTGACTTTCTGATCGTAAAAATACTAACAATGGACTGCAATACGGGCTTTTTGCCAAATCGTAAGCTTTAAACGTCCAAATATACCGGTGGTTTTTTGATATGAGGTAGTATATGGGTATATCTACGTGTTGGAGTGAAAATATTTGGGTTTGGAAGAGGTGTAAAAGTCAAAAAATCAAACTGACAAAGCTTCGCTGCATTTTATTTTTTTTCAAATAAGTAGGGGGCACTTTTATTTATAGGCTAGGGAGCCTGCACTCTACTTGCTGAAGCCATAGGTAGATCCGTGGCTCCCCTAGGTGGGGCCCACGTGCCCGGCTTGGTCATCTCAAAGTACGTGCACTCTGAGTAATGCGATGTCTAGTCGAAAACTTTCTAACTTTTGATCGGAGCGTCCGTTTGAGGTGTGCAATACCTTTTCGAAAAGCTCTCACCGAGAGGGTTGCAATGACATGGGAAAAAACATTTTTCAGGTCCAGGAAGATGGGTTCATAACCAGGTCTTAGATTCCCCGCAGTTTATCCGTTGAGCTGTCTTGCGTAGTTGCCACTCGGGATCGTCGTTAGGGTTCATTCTAATTTTGGCGGCATCAATTTGGCTTGAGTACGACCAAGTCGGTTGAGAGTTGATAAAATGACCGTTGTACCCCTCCCGGGGCTGCCTATAGTGTCGGCATGGTCGCTGGTTGATTTTTGGGAGCGAATTCCAAGACTTGGATCCCAGTCGAGTCTTTTGACCTCAGGGTTGTCTCTGAGGCTGATGTGGTCATTCCAAGTTTTTCTCTGGGGTTGTTGTGATGCTTCAGTTTGATGTTTGAAGTTGACCTGATGTCTCGGGTTGAGACCGGGGATGACCTGCACTTCCCGGGTTGAGACCAGGGTCGAGTTTGACCTCCCAAGCTGCTGCCGGGGGATAAACTATATTTCCCAGATTGAGACTGGAGATGGCTTGACATGTCCTCGGTTGATTGGTACCTCCTGGGTTGAGATCGGGGTTGATTAATACCTCTCAGGTTGAGACCGGGGTTGAATTGACCTCCCGGGTTCAGACCGGGGTTAATTTTGACTTCTTGGGTTGAGACCGGGTTTGAGCTTGATGATTCGATTAACTGTCAGAACTTGATTTATGGTCTAATTGACTATCGGAACTTGATTGATGGTCTGATTGACTGTCAAAATTTGATTGATGGTCCGATTGACTATCGGAACTGGTTTGATGGTCCGATTGACTGTCGGAGTTTGATTGATGGTCCGATTAACTGTCGGAGCTTGATTGATGGTCCGACTGACTGTCGGAGCTTGATTGATTGTTTGATTGACTGTCGGAGCTTGATTGATGGTCCGATTGACTGTCAGAGCTTGATTGACGATATTGGGCATCAGATTTAGGTTGAAGGACCGGCATTGGTGGCCGAATTTGGATTGATTGAGGGTTTTGCCCTCCTATTGGTTAGTATTGGGGCAAGGAAAATTTTGAGTGTCTACAGATGCCCCTGTTTATCATGTCCATGTAACGTGGTGGAATGGACAGGATAAAGATTAGTAGACACTGGAAATAAAAAGTGCCAGAGCTATTTTAAAGCTGGGCGTCTTGGAGTAGACTGGGGCTACTTTTGGCTGTGTGCATTATCACTTTGCTGGGGATGATGCGATCTGATATAGCCATTGATGGTATTAGGAAGTTATCGCTAGCCAGTTTTGTCATTATCGACGGTGGATGACATCAGTCATGATAATTTGTTTGACTCTGATGAGTTTGTTGAAGATGATTTATCACAGATTTTCCTCTTGACCTGCTGGGAATGACGTCCTCTGCAATAAATTTGTAGATTCTGAGGGGGTGAGCAATCACAGATTTTCCCGTCTTGATCTGTTGGGGATGACGTCCTCTGCGATAGCTTTGTAGGTATTGAGGAAGTGGCCAGGATTGATACTACCTCAATGATCTTCTTTGAGGATGTGTATACTAGATTCCATCATTTGTCCTTTGTGAAGATGGATGACTCTCAACCATAGATCGTCTCCCGATATCTTATGGGACTAGTCTGAAGGTCGAAATTGACTTCGGTCGGCACCCGAACTTCGCTGGGGTTGCACCAACGGCTGAGTTGTCATCGGTCAGTACCCGATGCTTCATTGGGGCTGTGCCAACGGCTAAAACTGCTTCGGTCGAAACCCAAACTTCGCTAGGACTGAGCCAACGGCTAAGACTGCTTCGATAAGTACCCGAACTTCGCTGGGGCTGAGCCAACAGCTGAAACTGCTTCGGTCAAAACCCGAACTTTGCTGGGGTTGAGCCAACAATTGAAACTACTTCGGTAAGTACCCGAACTTTGCTGGGGCTGAGCCAACAGCTAAAACTGCTTCGGTCAGAACCCGAACTTCGCTGGGGTTGAGCCAACGGCTGAAACTGCTTCGGAAATGGCAGTTTTGCGCAAATCTTTCGTAGTTTGATCTGTTGATCCCCGAACATGGCTCCGGGATGAATGGCAAGGGTCTCTATGGATTTTCCCTTTTTGTCAGGATTGTACTGCTTGAACGCAGGATTTCAGGATAAACCGCTCAATCGCGTAGCGATTTCTCTTCAGATTTGAATTGGCGGCCTGTTTAAACTCCGTTTTGACTCGAACCAAACCTGGCTCGAGGCAGGTGGAGCTGTGGCCACCTGAGGTACTTAATGTGCTGCGGGATTTTCATTTTGCAAGTTTCCCGTTTGAGCAGCGAAATAATTTTCAATCTTCTTTTTTAGATCTACAGAGTTCTGGCAGTCAGATTCTGAATCCGTTAGTTCCTACGCATTCAGCGCAGCGCAAGTAACGTTTTCCATCCTTCTTTTGCAGTTTTTGACCGTTAAAAGCATGTAAATCGCCTAGGGTGCTTTTAAATGTAATGTATGAAAAATATATGTCTATATGACCTATGAAATTTTTTTGCCTACATACGTATGCATATCTTAATGTAATGCATATTTGGATGTAAGAAAATTCAGGTTCTGAGATAGTCAATTTTTCTATTTTTTGATCAGTTTAGTCATCCTTTTTGAGGCCTAGTGAGCCTGGACTTTCAACTAAAAATGCCTATGGTATTTTGGAGACCATGTGAGCCTGGTTTTTGATTTTTTTAGTAAATATGAACTGTTTCTATTTTTGGGTAGGTGTGCTACTGAATAGCCACCTAGACATGCTTGTATGCATGTGGACAGTCCATTTTACAAAGGAGACTCTGGCGAATTTTTTTCAAAATCTTAGGTTTTGAAAAGCATGCATTTTTGACTCTGTGGGGAGTTTTTTACTGACCCAATGCAGGTTTCGAGCTTATAGGATTTTGAAAACATGCAGTTTTGACTATACGGGGTATTTTTGATGGACCCATGCATGTTTTAGGACTTAAATATGTATGCTGGATTGATTGATTAATAAGCCACAGGTTTTAGGCTTACCACACCCTGTCTGAGGTGATTTCGAGTACTGGTGTATGCGATGGATCGCAATAGACCCGGTAGCTCTATTGAGGTTTCATCAGGCATTAGACGAAGGAGGGCTTCTGCCGTCCCATAGGCCCGTCCAGCTAGGACGGCTCGCAGATTGGTAGAGAGCAGGATACGTCCAGTACAGGACGAGCAACCCATTGACATTGATGATGAGGAGGCTGCTTTTGTTGCTCCTATTCCAGCTCAGGCTCTACGTGCGAAGGTCCCGAGCATTGCTGTGCAGACACAGGAGTTGCTGGGCGACTTGAGTCGCCATCCTTCGAGATATCTTCAGCCCAACGAGTTGACTTGAAGTATTTTTTCTCTCTAAACTCTTTTCTCATCTTCTGGCCATTCTCGAGGCACAAGTTTTTGATATGGGTTGATTTTTGATGCAGGTCCCTGGCTTGGCACAGCCTCGAGGGAACTGGTTTAGTGTGCACTCCCTCTATCAGACTCTGTACGAGGATTATAGGGAGATCGTGGATGGTTGGGGATTTCAGGCCTTTTTCTTGATCCTGCCCTGTCATTGCCCTTGGGGGTATATGAGGGCTTTGTCTGAGCGCTGGTTCTACCAGACTCAGTCCCTTCATCTGCTTGATTGCGAGGTGATGATGACTCCTATGGACTGCAGATTTATCACTGGCATTGAGTTTGAGGGCGAGACAATGCCTGTCGTGTCTGACGTTTCACCCATCGCAGTTAGATCCCTGTTGGGAGTCCCTTAGTCGGCATTCAAGGGTCAAGCAGTCCGATCTAGTCCCTTGAGTATAGATGACCATGATGGGACTTTGCAGTTGCCTCCGCCTGATGATCGGAGGGCTAGAGATCGCATTCTGAGGTGATTGTTTTTGTCAATCATCAGGGGTTATTTTGTGGCGGACAACTCGTCGACGGTGTCCTTTGCTTTGATCAGCGCCACTTAGCATCTGGAGCAGGTCGATCGGTTTAATACCGAGGTCTTTGATTTCCTGTAATAGCTATGGCAGCTATATTTTTGGTCAGCCACTGTTTTGGCTATTCGACGTCTGTGCCATCATTTTGATAGACCACTATATTAGCTGGGTGGTGGTGCCCCATTTCCCTGTATTCTTCCTTTCACTTTGTACCAGGATATAGGGATGATGTATGCAGTAGATAGCGTTTTGTAGATATTTTTGTCGTCTTTATCTGTTGCACCATGTTTATATCATTGTCATCATGCATGTATCATGTGTATGCATTTAGACAGCTGTGATTTGACTTGACCTCTGGATGGTCTTATGATACGGTGCTACAGATGATGACGTCTGTAGTTAGCCGTATAATGCATTTGCCACTGTCAAAGGTGGTTGTATCTTTGCGATCATGGTATGATAGTCTGCCCTTTCCAGCTAGGGGACAGTTGACCATATGCTGAATTCGATGGCCCTTGTAGATTTTAGGGTTCCAAACAGCTTTATTAATGGCGTCCTACCCTTATGGGTACCGGAGAGACAGGTATTCTACTTTGGGCGGTGTGAGCTTTCGCCTACTCTGGAAGAGTACCAGAGATTTACTGGCTTGGATTTAGAGTCGTTGTGTGCTCGGACGACTATTAGTGATATGCGGAGACCGTTTACTCGGCTGTCCGGTCTTCGACAGAGCATAGTCATGGATGAGATCGTTTTAGGGCATGTGATCTCCCTTGACTTCTTGTTAGAGCGCTATGGTGAGCTTGATAGCTACGACTGTCATGTTAGAGATTTCGACATTTTCGCAGAGGATTGGCAGACAGCCAGGATAGACATGTTGTTGATGTGCATTGTGGCGTATGTTTACATGCCATTGCGTTTAGATCACCTTGATGTGGGATTGGTGGTTGTAGTCAGAGCCCTTAGGAAGGGTAGTACCATTATCCCTATGATCTTGGCGGAGACACTGAGGTCGCTCACCTATTGCAGTACCCATCTAGCAGGGTTTTTCAGGGGTAGCTCGGTCGTGCTGTATATATGGTTGATGTCACACATACAACCGATTTGATCCTTTAGACCTCATGCCTATTGTTTTAGCCACGAGATATCCTCAGTTTACTCCTTTCGTTCGCCTGATTGTGTCGACTCAGAGTCCTGGTTAGCATTTTTATCGGATATTGAGCATCTGTTCGCAGTTTTGTTATGCTCAGGGATGGCGACCCTGTTCAGCTTCATTAGTCAGGCATCTGGCATGGATTATTTGCCTCTGGCAGGACTGAGAGGGTTGACTACCTACCGTCCATTAGCAGTCATGGAGCAGTTTAATCAGTGGAAGAGTATGTATCTCTTTGAGGATTCTGCTGATCAAAGGATGTCGACTTCATCGATGTCACCAGCCGACTTGGGTAGAGTCTATGAGTGTTGGACTCATAGGGAGAGGGCTGAGTTCTCCAGTAGACATCCGAGTCATTCTTTGGAGTATTCTGTATGGTTAGAGGCAGAGACCGCAGTCACAGTCGCAGAGCTTCATTTACCTCCGCTTGCGGATTCTGACAAGGAGGAACCCATTGAGGATCCCGATTCTCCTACTGAGGATGAGCTATTCGCAGATTTGGTGGTAGCTTTGATTAGTGATCCCCCAGTTATTCCCATAGGGACAGATCCAGCTTTGTCAAATTCTCTATTCAGGATGACCGTTGAGAGAGACTCAGCTAGAGCGCAGATGTTGGCTACCGTATCTGGCAGAGATTTAGCTTTTGCTGAGAGGGATGGTCTCAGGACCACTTTGGATACTGTATTGATTGAGCAGGAGGAGCTTCGCTCTGCTTTGGATACCGTCATTGTGGAGCGAGACGAGGTTCGCTCAGCCAAAAATGTAGCATATGTTGAGATTGAGGAGACTTTGATTTCTCGGGATGCAGCTTTTGCAGAGAGGGATGAGGCTATCGCTTCCCGTGATTTCCACATTGCTGATAGTACTGCTCTCCGATCTTACACCCATGGTTTGATTACCGAGATGAGTGCTTACATTGATGACCACAGTGCCACGTTACAGATGACTGTGGATGTTCTTAGCCGTATAGAGGCTGAGTGGACTACTCTTACAGATGCTCCTCCATCTTCAGAGAGAGATGCCATACTGGCATTGCTGACCCGCTTGTCCTTGGGTCTATAGACTAGCTTTATTTTTGTCATATACAGGGCACTATGTATATAAAGCAATTTATATATCAGAGAAATATATTTTTGAGATACTTTCCTGCTTCGATATGTATTGTCATCGCTGAGTGATTACCACTTCCTTTATGACTCGCAGTTGTTGATGCATTTTAAGCTTCTCCTTAATGGACTGACAGTTGAGGTGTCAAGGGAGTTCCTCAAATGGGTCTGGTGGCCAGACAGCTTGACAGCATTTAGCTTTTATTTGTCTTCGGTGTCTTAAACTGGTCTTCAATTTTTTTATTTTTGTTTTTTTCTCTTGAGGGTCAAATCGCACCGTAGAGGGCTGCCTATGTACTCCCAGGTAGAGGGAGATCAGGTCATTCGTAGTTCTAGTTGAAGAGGTTTAAAAAGAGTTTATCTGGAGTTTGAATTTGTTTCGATGAGCTTTGGAATTTGATGCTAGAATTTGCAAGTTCTTTGGATTTTTGCATGATTTTACCGCACCATAGATGGTTGCCTATGTACTCCTGGGTTGAGGGAGATCAGGTTATTCGTAGTTCATGCTTCTCTAGTGAAAAGCCGAACCTGATTTAATTTGTCGGACCCGAATGCTGGTATGCATGTGCTTCAGACGTAGTACCTTTTCATGGTGTCTGAATTGATGAGTTGGGGAAATTCATCCCCATCCATTTATTGTAGCCTGATGGCCCCCCCTGTCAACACTTCCTTGACAATGAAAGGGCCTTCCCAATTTGGGGCAAATTTTCCATTGGCTTCATCCTGATTGGCCAGGATTTTCTTTAGCACCAAATCGGTTTCTTTGAATTGTCGGATTCGGACTTTTTTATTGTAAGACCTGGCAATCCTTTGCTGGTATAACCGTCCATGGAAAATGGCAGTGGCCCTCTTTTTGTCTATCAGGGACAGTTGATGATATCGGTCTTGCAACCATTGATCTTCGTCCATCTGAGCATCTATTAACACTCGTAAAGACTCCATCTCTACTTCTATGGGAAGGACTGCTTCCATGCCATAGGCCAGTGAATAGGGGGTAGCCTCAGTAGAGGTGCGCATTGACGTCTTATAGGCTAACAGGGTGAGAGGTAGCAGGTCAAGCCAGTCTTTGTGATTGGCGGACATTTTCTGCATGATCTTATTGATGTTTTTGTTGGCCGCTTCGATAACACCGTTCATCTTGGGCCGATAGATGACGGAGTTGAGATGCTTGATGTGGAACTTGGCACATAGTTCTACCATCATTTGATTGTTCAGGTTTTTGGCGTTGTCTGATACGATCACCTCCGGTTGTCCATATCGACAGACGACATTGTTTCTGATGAAACTGATGATGACCTTTTTTGTGACTTTAGGAAAAGAGGCTGCTTCAACCCATTTGGTGAAGTAGTCGATCATGGTGCAGATGAACCGATGACCGTTGTTAGCTTTGGGTTCGACTGGACCTATCACGTCCATTCCCCACATAGAAAAAGGCCATGGTGCACTCATGTTGTGCAGCTCATTTGGAGGAGCGTGGATGGCATTTCCATGTATTTGGCATTGAAAGCATCTCTTGACGTGATCATCGCAATCAGCTTTGAGCGAGATCCAGTAATGTCCTATTTTGATTATCTTCTTGGCCAGCAGATGGCCACTCATGTGTGGACCACAGACTCCACCATGGACTTCATCCATTAGTCTTTGGGCTTGTTCCTTATCGGGGCATCTTAACAGGCCTATTCCAGCATCCCTTTTATAAAGTGCATCTCCTCTCAGATTGAACTTCATGGCCATTCTGAGAATCCGTTTCCACTCTAATTGTCTTGTACCAGCGGGTGTAGATCCATCACGGAGATATTCCTTGATGTCTTGAAACCAAGGTTTCTTGACAGGAGGTATTTCGTCTGATACTGCTTCAATGTAATTCCCGTATATTGGGGCTTTTTGATTTATGAACTGGATGTTAGGAAACCCGCTCTTGTTGGATATGCGGATTAATGAAGCCAACATTGCCAGTGCATCGACAAAGTCATTTTGACCTCGAGGAATGTGGACGAAGGTTATTGCTTCGAACTCCTGGGATATTTTTAGGACTTGCCGATGATAAGGCAGCAAATGCAGTTCTTTTGTGAGATACTTGCCGATGGTTTGTCTGATGACCAACTCGGAATCTCCAAAGACCAATAAGTGTTTGATACCCATGGATTGGGCTAGTTTCAAACCCAGTATACAGCCTTCGTACTCGGCCGTGTTGTTGGTGTTGCCAAATTGAAGTTTGGTAGCCACGGGATATTGATCACTTGTACCAGAGATAAGGACTGCCCCAGCTCCTGAACCTTCCATGTTTACCGCTCCGTCGAAATATATTTTCCATGGTTGGACTATATTCTCTGACTGGAGTTGTTGAATTGTCATAATCCCTTCATCTGGGAAATATGTCTCCAGGGGCTCGAACCCTCCTGAAGGTGCTTCTGCTAATTGATCTACAATGCCTTGGCCTTTGATAGACTTCTGAGTCATGTTGACAATGTCGAACTGCTGTAGAATCAACTGCCATTTGGACAGTCGACAATTTAACATTGGTTTGTTGAAGACATATTTGAGTGGATCCATATGAGATATGAGATACGTCGTATGCCCATGCAAATAGTGTTGCAACCTCATGGCGGCCCATGCTAATGCACAGCATGTCTTCTCGATTAGGGTGTATTTTTGTTCCCCGTTGCTGAAACTTTTGTTGATATAGTAGATAGCTCTTTCTTTGCTACTATCATCCTTCTGTCCTAGCATACAGCCCATGGCATTGGCATTGGCATTGACAGAGAGGTACATTAATAAGGGGACTCCATCCCTCGAAGGTACCAAAATAGGTGCTTCGATAAGCTCCTTTTTAATGGCAAGGAAGGCTTGTTGACAATCCTCATTCCATTTGATGGAGGAATTCTTCCTTAACAGCTCGAAGATGGGCTCACAGGTTGCTGTGAGCTGTGAAATGAACCGACTTATGAAGTTGATCCTTCCCAGGTATCCTCGTATCTCCTTCTTTGTACGAGGTACGGGCATTTCAGAGATGGCTTTGATCTTGGCAGGGTCTAACTCAATGCCCCGATTGCTCACCAGGAATCCTAGAAGTTTGCCTGCCTTGACGCCAAAAGTGCATTTAGCAGGATTTAGCTTGAGGTTGTACTTGTGCAACCTGTTGAACAGCTTCCTGAGATGGTCTATATGATCATCCTCCCTCCGGGATTTGATGATGATGTCGTCAACATAGACTTCTATTTCTTTGTGCATCATATCATAAAAGTGGGCCATCATGGCTCACTGATACGTTGCCTCGGCATTGATAAGGCCGAAGGATAGTCATCGATAGCAAAAAGTTCCCCAGGGAGTGATAAAAGCTATTTTCTCCTGGTCTTCTTCAGCAACCATGATTTGATGGAAACCATTAAAGCAGTCTACGAAGGAATACATGTCATAATGCGCAGTATTGTCAATCAGGATGTGGATAAAAGGTACCGGGAAATTATCCTCGAGGCAGGCTTTGTTTAGATCCTGGTAATCCACGTAGACTCATACCTTCCCTCCTGGTTTAGGCATGGGGACTATGTTTGATAGCCATTTGGGATATGTTGATACCATGATGATCCCGGCTTTGAATTGCTTAACGATTTCTTCTTTGACTTTGAGACTCCACTCAGGTTTCAATCGTCTGAGCTTTTGTTTGACTGGTTTGAACCTTTCTTTGATGGGCATCCGATGAATGACAATTTTTGTGGATAGACCGATTATATCTTCATGCGACCATGCAAATACATCCTGGTACTGTGTCAAGAGTTCGATCAGGTTGGCTTTTTGAATTGAGGTGAGGTCTAAACCTATTTGAATTTCTTTGATGGTTTCAGAGGTTCCTATGTTAATGGTGGAGGTTTGGTCGAGGTTTGGTCGAGGTTTGGTTTAGATTAGTCTTCGACCCATTCCTTGATCTCCTTTGGCACCTCATAGTCATCTTTCTCCTCTTGGTCAAGATTCGTCAACTCGAAGCTAAATCTTGCATCATGGTTGGAGTTATGTTGACAGGTTGGCATCTTATCAGCAGAGACACACCTATCCAATGCTTGGGTTCTGAAAATAAAAATGTTTTCATTAATATATACAACTGCTTAAATACACATAGCATTTGTAAAGCATGATAAAAGTGACTGCTCCAGCTGTTCAATCAAAGTAAGCAGTAAATGAAAGCATGAATAAGGGCAGATTGACTGTCTGCCCCTTTACCCTTTTCGACTGAGGCAAGGGACACTGCTCCAATTATCCAGAGTTAGATCCTCATGGATAGGGAGGATGCTGGAAGTGTGCTCGTCTATCTCGTCTTGAATGACAACTGAGACATCCTTTAGGATATGGCCAAGGCTTTTCTGGGGATTGTTCCTCTGTTTACTGCAAGGAAAGTGAACACGATCTTTGTCGTCACTATCTGGGAGTTATCATTCATCCCCTTCTAGTTGATAATGACTTTCATGTTAGCAAATGGGTCTCGTCTTTTGTACAAGATCTTTTCTTTTCCTATTTTGCTATCTGCCCCAGGCTTGAGGGCTTTCCTTTTATGGACAGGTATGACCGGAGGAAACAACATGGCCGATACTGTAATCGGGATCTTTCTCACAGGTTTCATCCATCCGGCATTTGTGAGGTCTGGGAGCAGAATTGTGGAGGCTTGAGCTTTGGGATATTTGTGTGGATTCCGGTGGTTTGACCTGGATGAAAATCCCAATCCTGCTCTTCCCATATGACTTGGGATTTGGATTGGCATCTTAATGTCGTGCTTATTTTTTCCTAACCCTTCTCCAGGCTGGAAACCCGCAACTACCATTTCTTGGCCCACTATCATTACTTCAGTGGAAATTTTAGGCTTCTGGGCTGGTGCCCCAATTGGTAGATATTGAATATCGCTTACCTCGAGAGGTTGAAAACTTGCAGGCTCAACCCCGACGTCCAGGCTAATCACTGGCATGTCCCCATGTATGTGGGTAGGGTATTCCGGTTTAGCATTCACTTTGATGAGGCTGTCGTTGATAATGTACTTGAGTTGCTGATGGAGGGTGGATGGAACAGCCCCCGCCATATGGATCCTTGGCCTGCCCAATAACAAGTTATATCCGGTGGCTATATTGAGCACCTGGAAAGATACGTAGAAGGTGTGTGGACCAATTTCTAGAGGAAGCTCGATTTCCCCCATAGCCTGGTGGCGAGATTCATGAAAAGCCTGGATAACCATGTGACTGGCTTTGATCCGGTTTGGATATATCTTCATTATTTCCAACGTGTCGTATGGACAAATATTGAGGGAAGATCCTCCATCAATAAGCACTCCTCCGATCACGTATCCGGAGGACATAACGGCTATATGCAGGGACTTGTGGTGGCCCCTTCCCTCAGCCAGGATATCATCGTCTGTGAAGGAAATCACATTATTGTTGAAAATTTGTTCTATCACATGATGGAATTTCTCTGTGTCTACCGTGTATGGCAGATGAGCTTCTTCTAGTACCTTCACTAGGATATTAAGGTGATCCTCTGATGATAGGACCAGATCCAGGATGGATATTTATTTGGGTGCGTCTTTCAAGCTTTGCACTATCTTGATTTCATTGTGTCCTATCTTTTTGAGGAACTCTTGTATCTTTTCTTCAGCCACCTTTTCTTTTGCTTTGGTAACTGGTTTAATCAGCCGCTGAGGCAGGTACAATGGATTATCCTTTGACAGGATGGAAATGTTGTTTGAAGTAGAGCTTTCAATGTCCCCGTAATTCCACGGGACCTTCTTCAGACTAAGGATTGGATACTGAGGCCTGAAGGGCAAAATTAAAGGCTGAGGTGCAGCCACCTTCACATGATTTTGTTTGTCTTGGACCCCTTTAGCTGTCAGTACCAGGGGTGTGATGATTGATTTTTTATCGCAGGATATGACAGCCATGGTGTCCTGATACCATGCATCGGGGATCCAGAGGCTATCTTTATCTGTTATGTCGAGGATTTGATTTCCTCTGATTAGGTCACTTTTCTCAATCAGGTCTTGAATTAGGTTACCAAGTGCCCGGCATTCTTCTGTATCATGGCCGGGAGAGTTGGAATGGTACTGACATATTTGGTCAGGTTTGAATTTTCTGGATTGAGGGTTCATTGGAGGTAGCATGTCTGCAACCATTCCCTCGTTGATCAGCATTTGAAGGATTTCTTCCATTAACTGGTTCAAATTGGTGAAATTCCTTTGAAATAGGAACTTCCTACCTGCTTGGACACTTGCTTCTTCGACCCCCTTGTCAGTCCAAAGTGTAAGCTCACAAGTCCAGCTAGGATCTTGATTAGAATAAACTTCCACTGGAGGAGAGTGAATGCCAATAGATTGATGGATTTGCTTCAACATCTTTCTGGTGAGTTGATGTTGGTAGACGACCAGTTCAGCCAACTGCTCGACTTGTTCCTTGATAGAATTTATTTCTTGCTCTATCAGGAATTATTTTTCAAAAGCTTCTCAACTCATTGGGTTGAGGTTGTTGGATTGAGTTGATTCTTCAACATAGCGAAGGTATTTGGATCCTTCTCCACTTGAAGTGTTGATCATGTTGACACTCTCCTCCTTGTGCTGTGGGAAAGGGTTATCTTCGACATGCAGTTGATCGGGCTTTGTGACCACAATTTCTCCATTATCAATCAAATCTTGGATTTTGTGCTTGAGAGACCAACAGTCTTGGGTGTCATAGCCGGGTGATCCGGAATGATAAGCACATTTCTTGCTAGGGTTGAATTCCTTGCATTAGTGTTAGTTGGCAAAGGAGTTGGCCAATCTTCTTCTGAGCGGTCAGAAGTTTGAAGAGGTTCTCGAGTAAATCCCCTAGTGTGCTAAAAGTCCTTCTGCGTCTGACCTCCATGTTTTTATAGAATGAAGGATTTGAAGGCTGTGTTGTAGCTTGGAAAGGGTTATAGTTCCTCCTTTGAATGGGGGTATTGTTTGAATTATCACTTGAATTTTGTCCTTGTAACACCAAGGAATCTTCTTCATCTTTCTTTTTATGGACCCTCCGGGGATTACTCCAATAATTTCCAGATTGGATATGCTCAGCAACAGCTTCGAGTGCTGTTAGGTCTTTTATTTTCCCAGACTTGAGTCCCATTTCAGCCATTTCACCGTGTTTGATCATTTCAGAGAAAGGTTTTCCTATGCCTGCCAGGACCTTTCATAATAAGGAGCTTCCTGAATATTAATGAAAGTCAAGACTATTTCAGATTCTGTCATAGCAGGGGTGACTTATGCTACTACCCGTCTCCATCGTTGGGCATATTCTCTGAATGATTCAGTGTTATTCTTCTTGATTTTGGTAATTTGATACCGATCTGGAGCTAGCTGAGATTGAAAATTGTACTGGCTGAGGAAGGCATGGGCCAATTCTTCCCAACAATGGATTTTGGAGTTGTCTAGATGGGCATACCAGGCTCTGGCTTCTCCAGTTAAACTCTTCTGAAATAGCTGCATTTGAAGTTTCTCGTCCTCAGCATAGGATTCGAGTTCTCCGATGAAAACTTTCAGATGTGTGTATGGATCTCCCAACCCATCATATTTCTCGAACTTGGGAGTTCTGAATTTCTCAGGATAACGAGCCCCGGGGAATATACAGAGGTCTGAGTAGTTGACACTGCCAAATGCCCCAGTTCCTTTGATGGACCGAAGGGTTTCTTCCATTTGTTACATTTTCTTGAGAATATCACCAGCTTCCTTTTCTTTGCTTAGGATGGTTCTGGGGTCAAGGGATCCGAGTTTCGGCCTTTTCTATATCTTGACCGCCAGCACCACTACCAGATGCTCCTGGTTCTGGATGTGTTTGAGATTGTTTCTCTTTAAAGGCCTTTCTTTGATCTTGAAGGAAACCGGCTAGCTCAGTTATCTAATTTTTCAATCCTTTGAATTCTTCCCTAGACATAGAGGTGGATTCTGGTGAAGCACTTGAAGCCATGTCCGTAGATGGACTGGGTGCTTTTCTAGCCTTTGATCTGGTGATGGGACCAATTTTTCCCTACCTACACCAAAACGTAGGACTGTCAGTTTCTTGTGGTAGGTAATGACTGGATGCATTTATGATGTGTGTTTTTTAAGTTTATCCTGCAAAACCGCGGTTAGTTATTTTGATGGCAGGATGACAGGATATTTGACAGGAAAGTAAATCTTTAATTATTGTCATTTACATTGTGCTCCTCAGTAATTGGAGACTTGATATGGAATTGAAAGAGGAAGGCATGAAGAAGCATCTCGTCGGATTCAGTTAATTAGAAACTGACCTATCCTAGGTTACTCTCACGACTTTTGTTTTGGCATAAGGTTCCTAGATCATCGCAATCTACTAGAAGGGAAGTTAATCCGATCGTTCAACTGGAGCGAATCTGGGTGGTGCATTTTTAGGAGACAGCCCCGGAGACTTAGTCGCCCCCATAGTCCTTACTTATCACCGACCGGGTTGGCCTCCTGGTGGAGGGACACACAACATACATTCACATACATCGGCCTGACCGCTTATGCATGCAATGACAGTTCATGCGAAGCACTAATGTGGGTACGAATCACTAAAGCATTCATTCAATGTAAAGACATAGCATTCATACATTCAATGAAAGACGCAGCATTCATTCATCCATTGACTGTGGAGATGCAGGATTTCACGCATTCAATAGTTTTGAAAGGGAAATGTTTGAAAAGATTAAAAGCAACCTAAGCCCTCTACTATCCCCAGCAGAGTCGCCACCTATCGACGTTGGAAAATTTAAGAAATACCGCGGGTCGATTGATAACCCAGTTTTCCTCAAATCAATCATCCTAAGTTATCTTTACCCTTATTCTTTTTATTGAAAAAAAAGGTTTTGAGTTTTTTAGGAAAGAAGCCAACATGTGTATATATCAACGATTTGATTTAAACAGAGTCGCCAGTTGGTAGTTTTGAAAATGGTTGTACCAACTCAATGGAATTTAATTTGAAAAGAGGCACAATTGCTGGACACTATCGAAACTTGATCTTTGAAATCGGAGTTTTGAGTTCGGGGCTTGGTTAAGTGTGGGGAAGGTGTTAGGCACCCCACGACTCCCGTGTAAACACGGTATCGCAATTTTTTCAATATTTCCCTAAAAACTGGAATGCGTGAGTAAATGCTGTTTGAAAATTGGGCCTTTTGATTGATTGAAAGCTTTGACAGGCTTCGTTGAGCCTATATACGAAGGGTTTGATTTGATTTGAAAATCAGTCTTTGATTTGATTTGCAAAAGCTTTTGAATTGAATTGACAGTGATGTTTTCAAAGCTGGTTTTATCAAACCCTTACGCTTACATACGAATTGAAGCACATCGCCACTTTTAATTTTATCTTTATAGCATTAAGGCTGCATACAAGTGGTGATTTGTCGGGCTGCGAAGCATCCTCGACCACAGAAATATAAAGTGTCGGTCTCCTCATGGGTATGAAAACCATCGGAGGGACGCTGACATGACAATCCATATTTTCACTATATTGAGACCTTAAATCCGGCTAACCGTTTTAAGGTCTGTGCATGTACATTTTATAGAAAAAACTTGCAGGGTACATTTGTAAATCGGAGTTTGTCCATCATGGGAATCTGATTCTGATCGTTTTGATCACGAATCCCACAATTCGTAGGCTCACATGTAAGTGGCTAGAAAACCTGCACAGTTCAAATTTGTACAGAAATAAATGTATGTATCATCACATCGCAATGGAACCAAGGATTCATCAGTAAATCCTGGCTGCGCGTGGCCAAAGCGTTTCGTTCCCACTAGATAGCGATCTAAGGGATGCGAGGTTGCTGTTGAAGCTGAAACTATAAAAATAACTAGATTTAAAGAAATCTCAGCCATTATAGCTTCCAGGTTCTGTCGGGACCTGTTTGAACCGTTGAAAGCTAGAATTGGCGAGATTCGGATAAATCTAGTCCGACCGCAGGTATGTCAATGCAAATTTATATACAAATGAATGTTAAATACAGCAGTTGAATAAATTGAATAAAGCAATATATATAGTTATATATATAAGCTGTAAAAGGGCGATGGGTTTTCACTAGCAAGCCCGGACTAGAATTAAAATATATATATAAAAAACTGTAAAAAGCCATGAAATAATCCAGGCTGTGATAGAAATGAAATATATGTATATATATATATATATATATATACAATAATAAGGGCGATGGGTTTTCACATCGGTGCCCGTACTGGAATTCAAATTGACAAAAAGTAGTCACCCAATGACTGGGGAGAGCACCCAGTATGGGAAAATTTGCAAAAGTAGTAAAATGGCCACGAAATAGTCCAGGCTGACTGAAAATATATAAATAAATATATATATATATATATATATATATATTGACAGAAATGTAGTCAACCAGGACTGATAGGAGTACCAGTGATGGTGAAAGTCGTTTATATATGCGTAAATATATATAAAAGAGGTAAACTACCTCGTATTTGACATCCGGACTTGAAAGAATTAAAATGTTAGTACATAAACAGTTAAATATGTACAAAAAAAGGCCAAACCTGGACTGGGAAGATAACCCAGTCCGGCGAAGTTGCCAGAATGTGCGTACTAGTGTATTGAAGCTGCTGGAGCTAACGGATCGTCAATCCGAATTGTAGAAATGTTGAAAACGGAGTTTATGTACAAAAATATATCAATTTTTGACGAAAATGGCCACGGAACTAAGTTCCGGGCATATTTAGAAGATAAAACTTTATGTGCAAGTGTAAAGCTGTGCAAAGTAGTAGTATTGACTTTCTGCTCGAAAAAATACATACAATGGACTGCAATACGGGCTTTTTGCCAAATTGTAGGCTTTAAACGTCCAAATCTACCGGTGGTTTTTGATATGAGGTAATATATGGGTATATCTACGTGTTGGAGTGAAAATATTTGGGTTTGGAAGAGGTTTAAAAGTCAGAAAATCAAACTGACAGGGCTTCGCTACATTTTGGTTTTTTTTAAATGAGCGAAGGGGCACATTTATTTATAGGCCAGGGAGCCTCCACTCTACTTGCGGTAGCCACATGTAGAGCTGCGGCTCCCCTAGGTGGAGCCCATGTGCCCGGCTGTGTCATCTCGAAGTACGTGCACTCCAAGTAATGCGATGTCTAGTCGAAAACTTTCTAACTTTTGATCAGAGCGTCCGTTTGAGGCGTGCAATACCTTTCCGAAAAGCTCTCGCCGAGAGTGTCGCAATAATATGGGAAAAAACATTTTTCCGGTCCAGGAAGACGGGTTCATAACCAGGTCTTTGATTCCCCGCAATTTATCCGTTGAGCTGTCTTACGTAGTTGCCACTCGGGATTGTCTTTAGGGTTCATTCTGACTTTGGCGGCATCGATTTGGATTGAGTTCGACCAAGTTGGTTGAGAGTTGATGAAATGACAGTTGTACCCCTCCCGGGGCTGCCTGTAGTGTCGGCATGGTCGCTGGTTAATTTTCGGGAGCTGATTCCAAGACTTGGATCCCAGTCGAGTCTTTTGACAACCCTGAGGCTGACGTGGTCATTCCAGGTTTTTCTCTGGAGTTGTTGTGATACTACAGTTTAATGTCTAAAGTTGACCTGACGTCCCGGGTTGAGACCAGGGATAACCTGCACTTCCCGGGTTGAGACCGGGGTCGAGTTTGACTTCCAGGGCTACTGCCGGGGGATGAACTGTGTTTCTCGAATTGAGAATGGAGATGTCTTGACATGTCCTCGGTTGATTGGTACCTCCCGGGTTGAGACCATGGTTGATCTTAACTTCCCGGGTTGAGACCAGGGTTGAGCTTGATGATCCGATTGACTGTCAAAACTTGAGCTTGATGATCCAAGGGACTTGAAAAACTTACCTTCGACCTTAGGTTTCCAAAATATGTTCACAAATGCCCGATTACAATATCGGCCATGCTGTTTCCTCTTGTCATACATATCCATGAAAAGAAAGCCCTCAAGCCTGAGGCAGATAGAGAAAAGGGAAAAGAAAAGATCATGTACGAAGGACAAGACCCATTTGCAAACATGAAAGTCAATATCAACTACGAGGGGATGAATGATGAACTCCCAGATAGTGATGACGAAGATCGTGCACACTTTCCTCGCAGCAAACAGAGGAACAATCCCCATAAAAGCCTCGGCCATATCCTAAAGGATGCCTCAGTTGTCATTCAAGATGAGACAGACGAGCACACTTCCAGCATCCTCCCTATCCATGAGGATCTAACCCTGGATAATTGGAGCAGTGTCCCTTGCCTCAGTCGAAAAGGGTAAAGGGGCAGACAGTCAATCTGCCCTTATTCATGCTTTCATTTACTGCTTACTTTTGATTGCACAGCTGGAGCAGTCATTTTTATCATGCTTTATAAATGCTATGTGTATTTAAGCAGTTGTATATATAAATGAAAGCATTTTTGTTTTCAGGACCCAAGCATTGGATAGGTGTGTCTCTACTGATGAGATGCCAACCTGTCAACATAACTCCAACCATGATGCAAGATTGAGCTTCGACTTGACGGATCTTGATCAAGAGGAGGAAGATGACTATGAGGTGCCAAAGGAGATCAAGGACTGGGTCGAAGACAAACCTAAACCAAACCTCGACCAAACCTCCACCATCAACATAGAAACCTCTGAAACCATCAAAGAAATTCAAATAGGTTTAGACTTCACCTCAGTTCAAAAAGCCGACCGGATCGAACTCCTGACACAGTACCAGGATGTATTTGCATGGTCGCATGAAGACATAATTGGTCTGTCCACATACATTGTCATCCATCGGATGCCCATCAAAGAAGGGTTCAAACCAGTCAAACAAAAGCTTAGAGGATTGAAACCTGAGTGGAGTCTCAAAGTCAAAGAAGAAATCGTTAAGCAATTCAAAGCCAGGATCATCATGGTATCAACATATCCCGAATGGCTATCAAACATAGTCCCCGTGCCTAAACCAGGAGGGAAGGTACGAGTCTGCGTGGATTACCGGGATCTAAACAAAGCCTGCCTCAAGGACAATTTCCCGGTACCTTTTATCCACATCCTGTTTGATAATACTGCGCAGTACGACATGTATTCCTTCGTAGACTGCTTTGCTGGTTACCATTAAATCATGGTTGCTGAAGAAGACCGGGAGAAAATAGCTTTTATCACTCCCTGGGGAACTTTTTGCTACCGACGACTATCCTTCGGCCTTATCAATGTCGGAGCAACGTATCAGCCAGCCATGATGGCCCTCTTTCATGATATGATGCACAAAGAAATAGAAGTCTATGTTGATGACATCATCATCAAATCCCGGAGGGAGGATGATCACATAGACCATCTCAGGAAGCTGTTCAACAGGTTGTGCAAGTACAACCTCAAGCTAAATCCCGCCAAATGCGCTTTTGGCGTCAAGGCAGGCAAACTGCTAGGATTCCTGGTGAGCAATCGGGGCATTGAGTTAGACCCTGCCAAGATCAAAGCCATCTCTGAAATGCCCATACCTCGTACAAAGAAGGAGATACAAGGATATCTGGGAAGGATCAACTTCATAAGTCGGTTCATTTCACAGCTCACAGCAACTTGTGAGCCCATCTTCGAGCTGTTAAGGAAGAATTCCTCCATCAAATGGAATGAGGATTGTCAACAAGCCTTCCTTGCCATTAAAAAGCAGCTTGTCAAAGAACCTATTTTGGTACCTCCGAGGGATGGAGTCCCCTTATTAATGTACCTGTCCGTCAATGCCAATGCCATGGGCTGTATGCTAGGACAGAAGGATGATAGTAGCAAAGAAAGAGCTATCTACTACATCAGCAAAAGATTCAGCAGCGGGGAACAAAAATACACCCTGATCAAGAAGATATGTTGTGCATTAGCATGGGCGGCCATGAGGTTGCAACACTATTTGCATGGGCATACGACGTATCTCATATCCCCTATGGATCCACTCAAATACGTCTTCAACAAACCAATGTTAAATTGCCAACTGTCCAAATGGCAGTTGATTCTACAGCAGTTTGACATTGTCTACGTGACTCAAAAGTCTATCAAAGGCCAAGGCATTGCAGATCAATTAGCAGAAGCACCTTCAGGAGGGTTCGAGCCCCTGGAGACATATTTCCCAGATAAAGGGATTATGAAAATTCAACAACTCTAGTCAAAGAATACAGTCCAACCATGGAAAATGTATTTCAACGGAGCGATAAACATGGAAGGTTCCGGAGCTGGGACAGTCCTTATCTCTGGTATAGGTGATCAATATCCCGTGGATACAAAACTTTAATTTGGCAACACCAACAACACGGTCGAGTACGAAGGCTGTATACTGGGGTTGAAACTAGCCCAATCCATGGGTATCAAACACTTATTGGTCTTTGGAGATTCCGAGTTGGTCATCAGATAAACCATCGGCAAGTATCTCACAAAAGAACTGCATTTGCTGCCTTATCATCGGCAAGTCCTCAAAATATCCCAGGAGTTCGAAGCAATAACCTTCGTCCACATTCCTCGAGGTCAAAATGACTTTGTCAATGCAATGGCAATGTTGGCTTCATTAATCCGCATATCCAACAAGAGCGGGTTTCCCAACATCCAGTTCATAAATCAAAAAGCCCCAATATACGGGAATTACATTGAAGCAGTATCAGACGAAATACCTCCTGTCAAGAAACCTTGGTTTCAAGACATCAAGGAATATCTCCGTGATGGATCTACACCCACTGGTGCAAGCCAATCAGAGCAGAAACAGATTCTCATAATGGCCATGAAGTTCTATCTTAGTGGAGATGCACTTTATAAAAGGGATGCTGAAATAGGCCTATTAAGATGCCTCGACAAGGAATAAGCCCAAAGACTAATGAATGAAGTCCATGGCAGAGTTTGTGGTCCACACATAAGTGGCGATCTGCTGGCCTAGAAGATAATCAAAACAGGATATTACTGGATCTCGCTCAAAGCTAATTGCGATGATCACGTCAAGAGATGCTTTCAATGCCAAATATATGGAAATGCCATCCACGCTCCTCCAAATGAGTTGTACAACATGAGTGCACCATGGCCTTTTTTTATGTGGGGAATGGACGTGATAGGTCCAGTCAAACCCAAAGCCAGCAACGATCATCAGTTCATCTGCACCATGATTGACTACTTCACCAAATGGGTTGAAGCAGCCTCTTTTCCTAAAGTCACAAAAGATGTCATCATCAGTTTCATCAAAAATAATGTCGTCTGTCGATATGGACAACCGGAGGTGATCGTATCAGACAACTCCAAAAACCTGAACAATCAAGTGATGGTCGAACTGTGTGCCAAGTTCCACATTAAGCATCTCAACTCCGTCATCTATCGGCCCAACATGAACGGTGTTGTCGAAGCGGCCAACAAAAACAACAATAAGATCATGCAAAAAATGTCTGCCAATCACAAAGACTGGCCTGATCTACTACCTCTCACCCTGTTAGCCTACAGGACGTCAATGCACACCTCTACTGAGGCTACCCCCTATTCACTAGTCCATGGCATGGAAACAGTCCTTCCCATAGAAGTAGAGATGGAGTCTTTACGAGTGTTAATAGATGCTCAGATGGACGAAGATCAATGGTTGCAAGACCGATATCATCAACTGTCCCTGATAGACGAAAAGAGGGACACAGCCATTTTCCATAGACTGTTATACCAGCAAAGGATCGCCAGGTCTTGCAACAAAAAAGTCTGAATCTGGCAATTCAAAGAAAATGATTTGGTGCTAAAAAAAATCCTGGCCAATCAAGATGAAGTCAAAGGAAAATTTTCCCCAAACTGGGAAGGCCCTTTCATTGTCAAGGAAGTACTGATAGGGGGAGCCATTAGGCTATAAGAAATGGACGAGAACGAATTTCCACAACTCATCAATTCAGACAACTTAAAAAGGTACTACGTCTGAAGCACATGCATACCAGCATCCGGGTCCTACAAATTAAATCAGGTTCGGCTTTTCACTAGAGAAGCGTGAACTATGAATGACCTGATCTCCCTCAACCCAGGAATATGTAGGCAACCATCTATGGTGTGGTAAAATTAAATAAAAATCCAAAGAACTTGCAAATTCCAGCATCAAATTCCAAAGCTCACCGAACCAAATTCAAACCCCAGAAAAACTCTTTTCAAACCTCTTCAACCAGAACTACGAATGACTTGATCTCCCTCAACCCGGGAGTACGTAGGCAACCCTCTACGGCGTGGTTTGACCCTCAAGAAAAAAAACAAAAAAAATGGAAGACCAGTTCCAAGACACCGAAGACAAATAAAAGCTAAATGCTGTCAAGCAGTCTAGCCACCAAACCTATTTGAGGAACTATTTTGACACCTCAACTGTTAGTCCATCAAGGAGAAGCTCAAAATACATCAACAACTGCGAGTTATAACGGAAGTGGTAATCACTCAGCGATGATAATATATATCGAAGAAGGGAAGTATCTCAAAAATATATTTCTCTGATATATAAACTACTTTATATACATAGTGCCCTGTACATGACAAAAATGGCTGTTCTAGTTTGTGCAAAAAAAATAAAGCAAGTCTATGGACCCAAGGACAAGCGTGTTAGCAATGCCAACATGGCATCTCTCTCTGAAGATGGAGGAGCATCTGTAAGAGTATTCCACTCAGCCTCCATACGACTAAGAACATCCACAGTCATCTGCAAGGTGGCACTGTGGTCATCAATGTAAGCACTCATCTCGGTAATCAAACCATGGGTGTAAGATAGGAGAGCAGTACTATCAGCAATGTGGAAATCACGGGAAGCGATAGCCTCATCCCTATCTGAAAAAGCGACATCCTGAGAAATCAAAGTCTCCTCAATCTCAACATATGTTGTATCTCTGGCTGAGCGAACATCGTTTCGCTCCACAATGGCAGTATCCAAAGCAGAGAGAAGCTCCTCCTGCTCAATCAATACAGTATCCAAAGCAGCCCTGAGACCATCCCTCTCACCAAAAGCTAAATCTCTGCCAGATACGGCAGACAACATCTGCGCTCTAGCTGAGTCTCTCTCAACGGTCATCCAGAATAGAGAATCTGACAAAGCTGGATCTGTCCCTGTGGGAATAATCGGGGGATCACTAATCAAAGCTACCGCTAAATCTGCAAACAGCTCATCCTCAATAGGAGAATCGGGATCCTCCATGGGCTCCTCCTCGTCAGAATCCGTAAGCGGAGGTAAATGCAGCTCTGCTACTGTGACTGCGGTCTCTGCCTCTAACCATGCAGAATACTCCAGAGAACGACCCGGATGTTTACTAGAGAACTCAGCCCTCTCCCTGTGAGTCTAACACTCATAGACTCTAACCAAGTCGGCCGGTGACATCAATGAAGCCGACATCTTCTGATCAGCAGAATCCTCAAAGAGATACATACTCTGCCACTGATCAAACTGCTCCATGACTGTCAATGGATGGTAGGTAGTCAACCCTCTCAGTCCTGCCAGAGGCAAATAATCCATGCTAGATGCATGAGTAATGAAGCTGAACGGGGTCGCCATCCCTGAGCATAACAAAATTGCGAATGGATGCTCAATATTCGACAAAAATGCTAACCAGGACTCTTAGTCGACACAATCAGGAGGACAAAATGAGTAAACTGAGGATATCTCATGGCTAAAATAATAGGCATAATGTCTAAAGGATCCAATCGGTCGTATGTGTGACATCAACCACATATACAGCACGACCGAGCTACCCCAAAAAAACCCCGCTGGATGGGTACTGCAATAGGTGAGCGACCTCAGTGTCTCCACTAAGATCATAGGGATAATGGTACTACCCTACCTAAGGGCTCTGACTGCAACCACCAATCCCACATCAAGGTGATCTAAACGCAATGGCATGTAATCATACGCCACAATGCACATCAACAACATGTCTATCCTGGCTGTCTGCCAATCCTCTGCGAAAATGACAAAATCTCTGACGTGACTGTCGTAGCTATCAAGCTCACCATAGCGCTCTATTAAGAAGTCAAGGGAGATCACATGCCCTAAAATAATCTCATCCATGACTATGCTCTGCCGAAGACCGGATAGCCGAGTAAACGGTCTTTGCATATCACTGATAGCTGTCCGAGCACACAAAAACTCTAAATCCAAGCCAGTAAAGCTCTGGTACTCCTCTAGGGTAGGCGAAAGCTAACACCGCCCAATGCTGAATACCTGTCGCTCCGGTACCCATAAGGGTAGGACGCCATTAATAAAGCCGTCTGGAACCCTGAAATCTACAAGGGCCATCGAATGCCCCAGCATCTGGTCAACTGTCCCCCT
The DNA here is from genome assembly GCA_020205555.1 of Panax stipuleanatus. Classification (NCBI taxonomy): domain Eukaryota; kingdom Viridiplantae; phylum Streptophyta; class Magnoliopsida; order Apiales; family Araliaceae; genus Panax; species Panax stipuleanatus. The sequence goes on along the minus strand of CM035117.1, from coordinate 137,660,608 downwards.
AGCTGGAAAGGGCAGACTATCATACCATGACCGCAATGATGCAGCCACCTCTGACCGTGGCAAATGCACTATACGGTTAACTGCAAACGTCGTCATCTGTAGCACCGTATCATAAGACTTTCCAGAGGTCAAGTCAAATCATAGCTGTCTGAATACATACACATGATACATGCATGATGACAACGATATAAACATAGTGCAGCAGATAAAGATGACAGAAATATCTACAAAAAGCTATCTACTGCATACATCATCCCTATATCCTGGTACAAAGTGAAAGGAAGAATATAGGGAAATGGGGCACCACCACCCGGCTAATATAGTGGTCTATCAAAATGATGGCACAGACGCGGATTAGCCAAAATAGTGGCTAACCAAAAATAAAGCTGCCATAGCTATCACAGGAAATCAAAGACCTCGGTATCAAACCGATCGACTTACCCCAGATCCTCTATCTGCACAAAGCTGCTGGGATCAGGCATATCTGGGCGGTATAAGAGAGGATCTGTCCCTGTATAACTTCTACTAAATGGACCTGAAGAGGGGCCTACTCCAGAGTTGGATGGGTCAAATGAAGATGCCTCTGATGGATCTCGACCAAGATGCCTGATAAAGAAACGAGCCTGGTCCAACTCCCTGGTCAGATGTGTTATCTGGTCTACATGAGTAGGCTCTCTAATATAAGTTATCCAATCTGTCATCATCACGGACCCCGGCACCATTTTTGCCATAAAATGGGTGGCACGAGTCAGAGCCCCAATAGTGCAAGGACTCCACCAACTGTAAAAGGTTGCCTGGCTGTATGGGCCCTCTGATAGATCAAAGCCGTCTATACCCTCCAAAGGGATGTCTGTCGAAGGCACGAACAATGGCCAATGATGCCAAGCAGGAGGAGCAATGGGAATGCGAATCTCCCCTGTGACGCTCTAAATGGCACGCTCTCCAAGCTAGAGCTCCCAGCCTCCCTCCGTCAACATAGGGACTCTGCGGGTCGATAAGACAAACTCTCGGCTAGTGGGGAAACCTCTATCAAATCTAACGGTCAAGTGCTCGGATGTGTACGGCATCCAGGTGATCGAGCCCGCCATCAAAAGCTCCAACTGCAGACGGGCATGAGTGAATCCCTCAGTAACAGGGACCTCCATCAAAATGGAGTGGTGCCATCTCCGTCCACGTAGATAGGTCTCCAGACCTAATGCTGAAATGGGCCATAGGCAAGAAAGCCTCTCAAATGCCCAAAGCTATCCATGCAAATATCAAAAGTCCTTAGTGATCAAGACTGCCAAAAATAAGTGCAGAAATCAAAAAGGTACAGAAAGATGTACCCACCAGCAAAAACTGATGGAATCCTAACCAAGCCTGCGTCACACCTTTCGAAAGCAGGCACATGCCCTGAAGAAAATAGGCGAAGGTAAAGGAGCCCCAATCAAAGTCACTAAGGCGCTCTACATGCTGAGTGGCGCTGATTAAAGCAATGGACACCATCGATGAGTTGTTCGCCACAAAATAACCCCTGATGATCGAAAAAAATAATCGCCTCAGAATGCGATCTCTAGCCCTTCGATCATCAGGCGGAGGCAACTGCAAAGTCCCATCCTGGGCGTCTATACTCAAGGGACCAGATCGAACTGCCTAACCCTTGAATGCCGACTGAGGGACTCCCAACAGAGATCTAACTGAGGTGGGAAAAATGTCAGACACGACAGGCATTGCCTCGCCCTCAAACTCAATGTCGGTGATAAATCTCTAGTCTATAGGAGTCATCATCACCTCACAATCAAGCAGATGAAGGGACTGAGTCTGGTGGAAGCAACGCTCAGACAAAGCCCTCAGATACCCCCAAGGGCAACGATGGGGCAGGATCAAGAAAAAGGCCTGAAATCCCCAGCCATCCACGATCTCCCTATAATCTTCGTGCAGAGTCTGATAGAGGGAGTGCACACTAAACTAGTTCCCTCGAGGCTGTGTCAAGCCAGGGACCTGCATAAAAAATCAACCCATGTTAAAAACCTATGCCTCCAGAATGGCCAGAAGATGGGAAAAGAGTCCAGAGAGAAGAAAGACTTCAAGTCACCTCGTTGGACTGAAGATATCTCGAAGGATGGCAACTCAAGTCGCCCAGCAACTCCTGTGTCTACACAGCAATGCCCGGGACCTCCGCACGTGGAGCCCGATCCATAACAGGAGCAACAAAAGCAGCCTCCTCGTCATCAATGTTAATGGGCTGCTCGTCCTGTGCTGGACGTATCCTGCTCTCTACCAATCTGCGAGGCATCCTAGCTGGACGGGCCTGTGGGACGGCAGAAGCCCTCCTCCGTCTAACGCCTGATGAAACCCCGGTAGAGCTACCGGGTCTATCGCGATCCATCGCATACACCAGTACTCGAAATCACCTCAGACAGGGTGTGGTAAGCCTAAAACCTGTGGCTTATTAATTAATCAATCCAGCATACATATCTAAGTCCTAAAACATGTATGGGTCCATCAAAAATACCCCGTATAGTCAAAATTGCATGTTTTCAAAATCCCAGAAGCTCAAAACCTACATTGGGTCAGTAACAAACTCCCCACAGAGTCAAAAATGCATGTTTTTTAAAACCTAAGATTTTAAAAAAAATCGCCAGAGTCTTCTTTGTAAAATGGGTTGTCACATGCATACAGGCATGTCTAGGTGGCCATTCAGTAGTACACCTACCCAAAAATAGAAATAGTTCATATTTACTAAAAAAATCAAAAACCAGTCTCACATAGTCTCCAAAATACCATAGGCATTTTTAGTTAAAAGTCCAGGCTCACTAGGCCTCAAAAAGGATGACTAAACTGATCAAAAAATGGAAAAATTAACTGTCTCAGAACTTGAATTTTCTTACATCCAAACATGCATTACAGTAAGATATACATATGTATGTAGACAAAAAAAAATTCACAGGTCATATAGACATACATTTTTCATACATTACGTTTAAAAGCACCCTAGGCGGTTCACATGCTTCAAAAACTGCGAAAGAAGAATGGAAAACGTTACCTGCACCGCGCTGAACGCGTAGGAACTGACGGATTCAGAATCTAACTACCAGAACTCCGTAGATCTGAAAAAGAAGATCGAAAATCCTTTCGCTGCTCAAACGAAAAACTTGCAAAATGAAAATCTCGCAGCACATTAAGTACCCTAGGTGGATGTAGCTCCACCTATGGCTGCCGCACCTTCACCTGCGGCAGCTCAGGTGGGTCCCACCTTCCCCGAGCCCGGTTCGGTTCGAGTCAAAATGGAGTTTAAATGGGCCGCCGATTCAAATCTGAAAAGAAATCACTACGCGACTGAGCGGTTTATCCTGAAATCCTGCGTTCAAGCAGTGCAATCCTGACAAAAAGGGAAAATCCATAGAGACCCTTGCCATTCATCCCGGAGCCATGTTTCGGGATCAACAGATCAAACTACGAAAGAACTGCGCAAAACTTGCGCAAAACTGCCAAAAATTGCCATTTCCGAAGTAGTTTCAGCCGTTGGCTCAACCCCAGCGAAGTTCGGGTTCTGACCGAAGTAGTTTCAGCTAGTGGCTCAGCCCCAGCAAATTTCGGGTACTTACAGAAGCAGTTTCAGCCGTTGGCTCAACCAGCGAAGTTCGGGTTCTGACCGAAGCAGTTTCAGCCGTTGGCTCAGCCCCAGCGAAGTTCGGGTACTTACCAAAGCAGTTTCAGCAATTGGCCCAACCCCAGCGAAGTTCGGGTTCTAACCGAAGCAGTTTCAGCCGTTAGCTTAGCCCCAGCGAAGTTCGGGTACTTACCAAAGCAGTCTTAGCCGTTGGCTCAGCCCCAACGAAGTTCGGGTTCCGACCGAAGCAGTTTCTGTAATACCCGAGATTTTCCTAATATTATTAAATCAATATATTAATGGGAATGAATATTTATTTAAATATAAATGAATTGTGACTTAACTCAATTATATTAAATTGAATGATTATAATAATTGAGAATATATAGAGTTGTGATAAACTCGTTGAAAGCCTTGTGTGGCACAGTGATGAGATATATAAATTGACGAAGGATTTATTAAGTGAACAATTAATTAATTGCAATTTGTTGTTAATTATTATCATAGAATATTAATTAATTGTTATAGAATATGAATGATAATTAATTAATGATGTGGGGATGATTATTATTGCAAATAATATAATAATAATAAGCAACGTGTTCATAAATATAATAAGATCAATATTCATTTGATAATTAATCCTATGATTATTAATTAAGTGTTATTAATAATTACGAGGAAGGGATTAAGTAATATTATTGTTAATTTATAAGATAATGAATTTATTAATTCATATGTGCAAGCATGCAATATTAAAAGTGTAACGTATAATAACCAACTATATTATATAGTGTAATACAACATCTATGTGACTATATTATATATAGAAATCATATAATAAGATTCATATTTATTGAAGCCATATGAATGCATCATGAAATGCTTATGTGACAATGTGTATATGAATATACATTAAAATAATGTACATGGGTTGTATGTGTACAATTTTTCCTTACTATATTAACATATTACTTATTCATTGGGAATACATTGTGGCATTTCATTATAGCCTAACCATACATTATACAACCTAAGTGGATATAAACATGTTGAGCCTTAGTGTTGTATATATGCATGAATGCTAAGTTTATTTTTGGTTGTCCCTTATTATTAGTCTCATTTTCCTTTTCACGTGCATAGCATCATGAAGCTAAAGCCTATTTCCTCAAACTCACAAACTCAGCTTGCTAGCTATCATCATGAAGGAGAATAGCTGATTGCTATAGCTTCACTATTTCACCAACTAATCTATCTACTACTCCTTAACCCCCATGCAATTCACAAATCCCGTTGGTTCAATTTGATGGACAATTGTATTGTCTGGGTATGAATTCCTCTATAAATTGAACTCTCTCCCTCACAAACTCACTTGCTGAGATTTTGGTTAAGATAAATTGAGAGCATTTATATATCAGTGTTAGTAGTCTGAAGAGTAGAGAATTCCTTAGCAGCAAGTTCTTAATTCGTATTACAGAGGTATAATCCCTCTTCTTGTTCTTCATTTTTGTTTTCTGTAAAAATCTCATTTCTTAATTATACCAAATTAGATTGTGTTTGGGTTATAGAACCCTTATATTGTTGTTATATGAACATACATACATGATGGAACCACTATATAGCTTTCTTATCTTTCATTTCCATTTTTCCTCTGCAATTTCTGTAAAAACATTAAATTCTTGAATTTAGTTGGAGTTCATAAATTTTGGAATTGATAAATGGTGATTGACTGTTATATAAGCATATATATATATATATATATATGTGTGTGTGTGTGTGTTTGTGTGTGTGTGTGTTAGTAAGTTAAAGAGGTCTAATAGCATATGGGTATGTTGAAATCGATGAAATGGGAAGTTTTGGGTCGATTTTGGCTACAGCGTGAACTGCAGGAACTGAGTCTGCATCGCGGTGCTACAGCGTTGATACACAGCATTATATGCGCGCTGCAGCACCACAGTGCCTCAGTCCCAGTATCCCCATGTCGCAGCACCGATTCCAGGTATTGTATCCGCGCCACAGCACCTCCAACGCTGCAACGCCAGCTTGTTGCTGTTGTTACCGCGCCGCAGCGCCCTGTGCAGACAGGCCCAGAAATGACTATCTGTTTGTCTAGTCCAGAGCAGTGAAATTATAATTCATACTAAGTAAATGTAACATAATTTATGGAGTCACTCTTGTGCAATACATGTTTCCATAGTTTACTTAACATAAAAAGAGAACTCACGATTTTGAAAACAACCTTTGACGAAGCATGTGTTATTTAAGTCCGAACTTACTAGCATATGCTCGTAACTTAACTAGGTGTGAGATATGATTTGAAATTGCCTATATGAACTAGATTTCTTTGGCTTGGTTTAAAATGACTGTTAAAGACTAACTCGGATATGTTTGCAAACTAAGTTTCATACGCGTTGCATGGTTGTATTCTGAACTTATAGGGTTGCATACTAGTATTCTTTATGTCGCTACGCATGATCTATATGAACACTCACATAGTTGGACAAGACGTAAACTATTCAAGTTTGATTTTCTAAGACAATTACAAGTAAGGACTATAGTTGATTATTAAACTATGTGGTTTGTTAATATATAGTTATACGATTTTATTGTGTAGCTAAGATTGAACTAGATGTATGTGCTCAATTTACATGTCAAGTATGTGAATCCGATGTGTATAACTAATGTGTGTGTATATATATATACACGTTAATAGGATAGCATAATTCTTTGAAGCAATATTAGGCTTTACGTGGATAAACTACGCTTAAGGCAAGTATCCTAACCGACGCATTTACTTTATGCAAGGAAATCTATGATTGTGCAAGTTTCCTGACTTACACTCATTTATAGTGCAAGTATCCTAACCCTTGTATTACTTTATTCAACGAATATTATAAGCGAGAATCTGAACTTTATCTCTTTGAATGCAAGTTGTCTTACTCGTTCATTTGAGCTAGTATGTTTAAACTCTTGTGAAAGCTATTGTTCATGTTGAACTTGGTATTGTTCTTGAATATTGTGAAAGTGTCTATGCCACTTGATTCGGCTAGACTATATGCATGTTTATAAAACTGTCCAAACCTTTTTATCGGTGTGGAAATCTTGAAAACTGAGTTGAACAACCCTTATGGTAAGGGGAGTGTTTATTGTTGGAAGCCCCAACACACGCGTGAATATTACTATGGTTATGCATAACATAGAGTATTGTAGACTGATCATCTATTATACTTGTTTCTTTAGGGTTATCAGTTTAATATTGGTAATTCTAGTAGATGTTCAATAGTCCTTAGTGACTGCTCATTATAAATTATTTTATCCAGTTGGATACGTTGATAGCCTTTGAATTCATATATATCTGTTGATCTATATTGAATTATCATTTTATATTCCAAAGATGTGATTCGAGAATTGTTGATATTTGTTATTCTTGATATTATTCTGAAACTCTGAACTATCTTAGAGTTTATACTTCTATATTTCAAACTCGTGATATAATACTCATCACCCTTGTTGTATATTACTTGTTGGGCAATTTGTGCTCATTCTTGCTTATTTTAAAACCTTTCAGTTAAGACGGAACAAGGAAGTGTCTCTGGGAAAGACAAGGGCAAGGCTACTGACTAGCTTGTCCCTTTATGTTTCAAACTGTTATGTTGTATTAAGACTGTCTTCAGACTATGTTCAAGCTTAAGCAGGATTATGTAATAAGTCTTTATTCGATATCATTATGTAATCTATTAAGTACTATAGGTTGCGAGACTTGGGGGAATAATTATAATAAATCATTGTATATTATTATAAATTAGATCTTCCGCTATAAATGTGTGATTTTAGTTATTATTGTATTACCATGAGCACGTGACGAACCGAATTCGAGTGACCAAGTGGCGGTCCCGAATTTGGGGGCGTCATAGTTTCAGTCGTTGGCACAGCCCCAACGAAGTATCGGGTACTGACCGATGACAACTCAGCCATTGGTGCAACCCCAGGGAAGTTCGGGTGCCGACCGAAGTTAATTTCGACCTTCAGACTAGTCCCATGAGATGTCGGGAGACGATCTATGGTTGAGAGTCATATAACAATCCATCTTCACAAAGGACAAATGATGGAATCTGTTATACACATCCTCAAAGAAGATCATTGAGGTAGTATCAAACCTGGCCACTTCCTCAATACCTACAAAGCTATCGCAGAGGACGTCATCCCCAACAGATCAAGATTGGAAAATCTATGATAGCTCACCCCCTCAGAATCTATAAAGCTATTGCAGAGCAAGTCATTCCCAGCAGGTCAAGACGGGAAAATCTATGATAAATCATCTTCAACAAACTCATCAGAGTCAAACAAATTATCGTGAATGATGTCATCCACCGCCGAGAATGACAAAACTGGCTCGAGATAACTTCCTAATACCATTAATGGCTATACCGAATAGCATCATCCCTAGCAAAGTGATAACGTACACAGCCAAAAGTAGCCCCAGTCTACTCCAAGACGCCCAGCTTAAAAATGGCTCTGGCACTTTTTATTTCCAGTGTCTACTAGTCTTTATTCTGTCCATTCCACCACGTTACATGGACATGATAAAGAGGAGCATCTGTAGACACTCAAAATTTTCCTTGCCCCAATACTAACTCGGTAGGAGGGCAAAATCGTCAATCAATCCAAATTCGGCCACCAACGCCGGTCCTTCAACCTAAATCTGATGCCCAATATCGTCAATCAAGCTTCGACAGTCAATCGGACCATCAATCAAGCTTCGACAGTCAATCGGACCATCAATCAAGCTCCGACAGTCAATCGGACCATCAATCAAGCTCTGACAGTCAATCGAACCATCAATCAAGCTTCGACAGTCAATCAGACCATCAATCAAGCTCCGACAGTCAATCGGACCATCAATCAAACTCTGACAGTCAATTAGACCATCAATCTAGTTCTGACAATCAATTGGACCATCAATCAAATTTTGACAGTCAATCAGACCATCAATCAAGTTCCTACAGTCAATCGGACCATAAATCAAGTTTCGAAAGTCAATCGGATCATCAAGCTCAACCCTGGTCTCAACCCGGGAAGTCAAGATCAACCCCGGTCTCAACCCGACAGGTACCAATCAACCGAGGACATGTCAATCTATCTCCGGTCTCAATCTAAAATAACACAGTTCATCCCCGGCAGTAAACCAGGAAGTCAAATTCAACCCCGGTCTCAACCCGAGAACTGCAGGTCATCCCCGGTCTCAACCCAGGACGTTAGGTCAACTTCATACATCAACCTGAAGCATCACAACAACTCCAGAGCAAATCCCGGAATGACCACGTCAGCCTCAGAGACAACCCTGAGGTCAAAAGACTCGACTGGGATCTAAGTCTTGAAATCAGCTCTCGAAAATTAACCAGCGACCATGCCGACACTACAGGCAGCCCCGGGTGGGGTACAATAATTATTTCATCAACTCTCAATTGACTTGGTCAAACTCAAGCCAAATTGATGCCGCCAAAGTAAGAATAAACCCTAACGACGATCTCGAGTGGCAACTACGTAAGACAGCTCAACGGGTAAACTATGGGGAATCGAAGACCTGGTTATGAACCCGTCTTTCTGGACCCTAAAAATGTTTTTTCCCATGTCATTGTGACACTCTCGGCGAGAGCTTTCCAGAAAGGTATTGCACGCCTCAAAAGGATGCTCAGATCAAAAGTTAGAAAGTTTTCGATCGAACATCGCATTGCTCGGAGTGCACGTACTTTGAGATGACCAAGCCGGGCACGTGGGCTCCACCTAGGGGAGCCGCAGCTCTACCTGTGGCTACCATAGGTAGAGTGGAGGCTCCCTAGCCTATAAATAAATGTGCCCCCCGCTTATTTGATAAAAAATAAAACGCATCGAAGCCCTGTTAGTTTTATTTTCTGACTTTTACACCTCTTCCAAACCCAAATATTTTCACTCCAACACATAGATATACCCATATACTACCTCGTATCAAAAAACCACCAGTAGATTTGGACGTTTAAAGCCTACGATTTGGCAAAAAAAACCCGTTTTGCAGTCCATTATAAGTATTTTTACGATCAGAAAGTCAATACTACTACTTTGCACTGCTTTACACTTGTACATAAAGTTTTATCTTTTACATATTCTCGGAACTTAGTTCTGTGGCCGTTTTCGTCAAAAATTAATATATTTTTGTACATAAACTCCGTTTTCAACATTTCTACAATTCGGATTGACGATCCGTCAGCTCTAGCAGCTTCAATGCACTAGCACGCACATTCTGGCAACTTCGCCGGACTGGGTTATCTTCCCAGTCCAAGTTTGGCCTTTTTTGTACATATTTAATTGTTTATGTACTAACATTTCAATTCTGTCAAGCCCAGATGTCAAATTCGAGGTAGTTTACCTCTTTTATATATATATATACGCATATATAAGCGACTTTCACCATCACTGGTACTCCTATCAGTCATGGTTGACTAAATTTCTGTCAATATATATATATATATATATATATATATATATATATTTATATTTATATTTATATATTTTTAGTCGGCCTGGACTATTTCGTGGCCATGTTATTGTTTTTGCACATTTCCCCATATTGGGTGCTCTCCCAAGTTACTAGGTGACTACTTTCTATCAATTTCAATTCCATTACGGGCACCGACGTGAAAACCCATCACCCTTATTACTGTATATATATATATTTTTTATTTCTATCACAGCCTGGATTATTTCGTGGCTATATATATATATATATATATATATATATATATATATATATATATATATCAATTCCAGTCCAGGCTTGCAAGCGAAAACCCATTGCCCTTTTATAGATTTTATTTATATATATATAACTATATATATATTGCTTTATTCAATTTATTCAACTACTGCATTTAACATTCATTTGTATATGAATTTGTATTGACATACCTGCGGGCGGACTAGATTTATCCGAATCTCGCCAATTCTAGCTTTCAACGGTTCAAACAGGTCCCGACAGAACCTGGAAGCTATAATGGCTGAGATTTCTTTAAATCTAGTTATTTTTATAGTTTCGGCTTCAAAAGCAACCTTGCATCCCTTAGATCGCTATCTAGTGGGAACGAGACGCTTTGGCCACGCGTAGCCAGGATTTACTTATGAATCCTTGGTTCTATTGCGACGTGATGATACATACATTTATTTTTGTACAAATTTGAACTGTGCAGGTTTTCTAGCCACTAACATATGAGCCTAGGAATCGTGGGATTCGTGATCAAAACGATCAGAATCAGATTCCCATAATGGACAAACTCTGATTTATAGATGTACCCTGCCAGTTTTTTTTTTGTAAAATGTACATGCACAGACCTTAAAACGGTTATTCGGATTTAAGGTTTCAATATAGTGAAAATATGGATTGTCGTGTCAGCGACCCTCCGATGGTTTTCATACCCATGAGGAGACTGACACTTTATATTTCTGTGGTTGAGGATGCTTCGCAGCCCGACAAATCACCACTTGCATACAGCCTTAAGGCTATAAAGATAAAATTGAAAGTGGCAATGTGCTTCAATTCCTATGTCAGCGTAAGGGTTTGATAAAACCAGCTTTCAAAACATCACTGTCAATTCAATTCAAAAGCTTTTGCAAATCAAATTAAATGCTTTTTTTGCAAATCAAATCAAAGACTGATTTTCAAATCAAATCAAACCCTTCGTATATAGGCTAAACGAAGCCTGTCAAAGCTTTTAATCAATCAAAAGGCCCAATTTTCAAATAGCATTCACTCACGCATTCTAATTTTAAGGGAAATATTGAAAAGATTACGGTACCGTGTTTACAAGGGAGTCATGGGGTGCCTAACACCTTTCCCACACTTAACCAAGCCCCCGAACTCAAAACTCTGATTTCAAAGATCAAGTTTTGACAGTGTCCAATAATTGGGCCTCTTTTCAAATCAAATTCGGTTGAGTTGGTACAACTATTTTCAAAACTACCAACTGGCGACTCTGTTTAAATCAAATCGTCGACATATACACATGTTGGCCTCTTTCCTAAAAAACCCTTCAAAACCTTTTTTCAATAAAAAGAATAAGGGTAAAGATAACTTAGGAAGATCGGTTTGAGAAAAGCCGGGTTATCAATCGACCCGCGGTATTTCTTAAATTTTCCAACGTCGACAAACAACTTTAACTGAACCTTAGGGTAATGAAGGTGATCAGCCTTTCATACTTGATGAACATATGCAACATGCACTAATTGTGAATCAATAATCAGTATAGATGTGAATAATCAACAATAACTATTCACTAACATGCTTTGAAAATATAACTCAAGTTTGAGTTATGGAAAAACTTGCAATAAATGATATTCAATAATAATATTAGATGTGGAATAATCAACAATAATTATCCACTACCATGCTTGATCAATAATAACTCGAGTTTGAGTTAGGGAACTTGCTTGTACCGTCGATTATTGCTACGCAATCTAATTTAATCTCTAATACAAAGACCTATCATTTATAAGATTGATCTCTCCATTAGCAAAACATATTTTATCTCACAATACTATTACTTTATAAGTAAACTATCTAACATTTAAACACATAGTCAAATATTAGATAATACCTTAATACCATACATATTCACAATTCTAAATTTAGCACACATCGAGTCTCTAACATTATTCAGTACAGTATGCTGAGTGATTTTTCACAAACAACCAACAAACTAGTTTTTCGTCTCGTCTACACTCCTTGTCACAGTGAGTTAGATCGGTTGCTAATTCGTATATACCTCCGCTCCTTGAAGGAATCGTTTAGCCCAACTACTATACATCAACCAGTAAATAGTACGATTGTACTACTTTAGATGTAACACTTATTCTTTTATTTATAAGTTCTTATTTATAACTAGTAAATCATATAACCAATTATAAATAAAACTCCTTGTACTATACATGAAATAATTTCAGCATTATAATTGTTTATAAAATTAATATTCATCATCAATATTTAAAACAAATTCAGCATTATAACTGCTTGTAAAATGAATATTCGTTTAATATGTTTGAAATAAATCGAGCATTATAACTGCTTTATAAATGAATATTCGTACTAAATACTTGAAGAAAATCGGACATAGTAACTGCTTATAAAAGTATATTTTCTACTTTATAAGACAAATAAATCGGATATTATAATTATTTGTAAATAGGACTTTTGTACTATTTACTTAAAATAATTTGGGCATTATAACGTCGTGCAAAAGTATATTTTTACTAAATATACAAAGAAGAATGAAAATAATAACCACTAGAGTAAATACTTCTTGAAGTTGCAAGCTTTAATTAATCCTTTGCAATCTTGAAACTCACCAAAAAAACGTTCTTCTCTCTCTCTCAACCGAAATTCTCCTCTCTCTAACTCTACTTTTTGTTTTAAAAAAAATGAAGAGAAATGAGTCCTTTTTATAGGAAAGCATAGTTTTGATAATTGCACGTTAGGGGCTCGACTTTTTACAGTTTGCCTCCAGCTTATTATAGTTTGGTACCTAGGTTAATTACACTTTAGTACCTCATTAATTGCACTTTAGTCCCTCGATGACGTCATGATGACATCATCTTTTGTGTTTCTTTAATGCTGATGTCATTCTTACATCATGCTTGCATCATCTATATTTCTTTAAGGATGATATCATGCTTGCATCATGCTTGCATCATCTCTTCTCTGATTGGTTGATTTAAGTTCACATAGATTGGTGGGTATTTTGGTCATTTCACATATTTTCCTTAAAAAAATTTACCCTTTGGGTTTGCTACTTTAATTCTTTTTGGGCTTCCTAACTAATTGTTCGGATCATGGCCCAATGCCTTAATTAGCTTAGTAAATACCCAAAATGTCTTCTCTCCCATTGGGCTAAAGGATTGGGCTTTAACTAATTTCTCTTGGGCTTGCAAATTAATCTTTTGGGCCATGAATTCCACATAGTTTCATATCTTTAATTTTCATCTTACACAAATCATTTAGTTAGGGTTTCCATTCCCCTCCTTTGTAACTTAAATCCGTACTCACGTAACTTTAATTTTATAACCCAATTAGACTTGCTTTTCTTAGGTTATAAAATTAATTAATTAAGATGTATAAAATAAATCTCTTATGGTTAGTATATATTTTTAAATACTAGCATTTTCTCATATTATAATCACTTAGGTTATTTAATTACCATGCCTAATATATGTATTAGGCTACATAACTTAATTCTTAATTCTCTTTATATACAAAATAAATGTATACACACTATACAATGTATATTTATTTAATCACATACATAATACACATAAGTCAAAATATATTCCACTAGTGTATTAACTTAATAGCCCTAATTGGCTTAATAAGTTATGACCACTCACATAATCATACAAGATAACCTAATAGGTTGAGACATATATCATAAATATCTACATTTTTAATTTCTTTAATAAAATTTCTTACACTATTTAGTTCACATCAAATTTATAGGTATCGTAGTACCTTATCCTTAATATTCCTTCAAATACATATAACTCCATTTCTAGGGTTTAGAAATTTTGTAACCCATATTTTCTCTATTCTCATTCAAATAGTAAACCATATAGGTTTTAGTTAAAAAAATTTAATAAATCCTCAAATTTTCATCTAGGTTTTATTCATTAACCTTTATTTTAATCATTTAAGATCTTATAAATTTTTGGGTTGTCACATCAGCTGACTTGATCAGGATTTATGAGTGTTGGACTCATAGGGAGAGGGCTGATTTCTCTACTAGCCACCCGAACTCTCCAGAGTATTCGGCATGGTTGGAGGCTAATATAGCAGCAGCTACGATCATCCAGTCAGCTCCGATCATAGACTCAGATCAGGAGGAGCCTATGGAGGATCCTGATTCTCCCACTGAGGATAAGTTGTTCACCGACTTGACAGCGGCTTTAGTTGGTGACCCTCCGGGCATTCCCGCCAGTACAGATCCAACTATTGTTGATTCACTAGCTCGGATGACTTTTTAGAGAGATCAGGCTAGGCCGTTGATGCTGACAGCTCTGCCTGGCAGAGATACAGCTTTCGCCGCCAGAGACGAGGCTCAAGCTACTCGGGATGCGGCATTAATTGAGAGAGACGAGGCTCGATCTTCTCGAGATGCGACTTTTGCTGAGATTGAGGAGACTTTGATTTCCAGGGATGCTGCCTTTGTGGAGAGGGACAATGCTATAGCTACTCGAGATATTCATATTACTGACAGTACGTCCCTCCGATCATATACACATATAGCCAGGTTACAGATATGAGTGCTTACATAGATGGTCATAAAGCACTATGCAGATGGCTGTGGATGTTCTTACTCGTATGGAGACTGAGGGTATTACGCTTGCAGCTGCTCCCCCATCTTCAGAGAGAGATGCCATGTTGGCACTGCTATCCCGCTTGTCCATGGGTCTATAGATTAGCTTTATTTTTCCTGCACATACTATATCAGCCATTTTTGTCATGTACAGGACACAGTGTATATATCAAACAGTATTATATATCAGAGAAATTTATTTTGATTCACTTCCCTGTTGGATATGTATTGTCATTGCTAAGTGATTACCAATTATTTAATGACTTGCTGTTGTTGATGTATTATGAGCTTTTCCTTGATGGATTGACAGTGAGATGTCGGAGAATATCTCAGATGGGCCTGTTGACCAGGGAGACTTGATAGTATTTGGGTTTTATCGGGTTTCAGTGTCTTGGGATTGGTTTTTTATTTTTTCTTTGAAGGTCATACCACACCGTGAATGGCTGCCTACGTACTCCCGGGTGGAGGGAGATCAGGTCATTCGTAGTTTAAGTTTTGTGTGAAAGGTTTGAAAAGTGTTTCTTTTGAGTTTGGTTTGATAGGATTTTAAAATTATTTTTAGTTTGACCGCACCAGGAATGGCTGCCTACGTACTCTTGGGCTGAGGGAGATCAATTCATTCGTAGTTCGATATTCTAATGAAAATTGAAACTGATTTGATCGATTTGCAGGACCAGGATGATGGTTGGCATGTGTTTCAGACATACTACCTTTTTATGGTGTCTGAGTTGATGAGTTGGGGAAATTCGCTCCAGTCTATCTCTTATAATCTGATAGCTCCTCCTGTCAACACTTATTTGAAAAGGAAAGGGACTTCCCAATTTGGGGCGAACTTTCCTTTAGCTTCGTCTTGATTGACCAAAACTTTCTTCAGCACTAGGTCATTTTCTTTGAATTGTCGGATTCGGACTTTCTTGTTGTATGATCTAGTGATCCTTTACTGATATAACTGCCCGTGGAAAAAGGTTGTAGCCCTCTTCTCATCTATCAGGGACAGCTGGTGATATCGCTCTTGCAACCACTGATCTTCTTCCATCTGCGCATCTATTAACACTCGCAAGGATTCCATTTCTACTTCTATGGGAAGTACTACTTCCATGCTATAGACCAATGAATAGGGGGTAGCCTCAGTAGAGGTACGCATTAACATTCTGTATGCTAACAGAGTCAGTGGCAACAGGTCAGGCCATCCTTTATGATTGGCGGACATTTTCTGCATGATCTTCTTGATGTTCTTATTGGCCGCTTCGACAGTACCATTCATCTTGGGTCGGTAGATGATGGGATTGAGATGCTTGATATAAAACTTGCTGCATAAATCTCTCATCATCTGATTGTGTAGGTTCTTGGTGTTGTCTGATATGATTACCTCTGGTTGTCCATATCGACATACAACATTATTTATGATGAAACCAATGATTACCTCTTGGGTGACTTTGGAAAAAGAGGCAGCTTCAACCCACTTGGTAAAGTAATCGATCATAGTGAAGATGAGTTGTTGTCCATTACTGGCTTTGGGTTCTACTAGCCCGATCACATCCATTCCCCATATGGAGAAAGGCCATGGCGAACTCATATTATGCATCTCATTTGGAGGTGCGTGCATGGCATTTCCATGGACTTGGCATTGATAGCATCTCCTGACCTGATCATCACAGTCAGCTGAGATCCAATAATGCCCTGTTCTTAATATCTTCTTGGCCAGCAGATGACTGCTCATGTGTGGACCACAAACTCCACCGTGGACTACAAACTCCACCGTGGACTTCATCCATCAGTCTCTGAGCTTGTTCTTTGTCGAGGCATCGTAACATACCTTTTCCAGCATCCCTTTTGTAAAGTGTGTTTCCGCTCAGATAGAACTTCATAGCCATTTTGTGAATCCACTTTCGTCCGGCTTGGCTTACCCCCGCGGGTGTCGATCCATCCCGGAGATATTCCTTGATGTCTTGATACCAAGGTTGTTTGATAGGAGGTATTTCATCTGATACTTCTCCAATGTAATTCCTATATGTCGGGGCCTTTTGGTTTGTGAATTTGATGTCGAGAATTCCCCTCCTACCTGATATGTTAATCAGGGAGTCTAAGGTTGCCAATGCATCTGCAAAGTCGTTCCTTCCTTGAGGGATGTGGAGGAAGGTTATCTCTTTAAAATCTATGGATATGTTGATGACATGCCGGTGATAAGGCAGTAAACGCAATTCTTTGGTGTGATATACCCCGGTGGTTTGTCTGATAGCCAACTCAAAATATCCAAAGACTAATAGACGTTTGATACCCATAGACTGGGTTAATTTCAATCCCATTACGTAGCCTTCATACTCAGCCATATTGTTGATGTTTACAAACTGTAACTTGGTAGCCATAGGATACTTCTCCCCCATAGCATAGATGAGGAATGCCCCAGCTCCAGCAGCTTCCACGTTTATCGCTCCATCAAAGTACATTCTCTAAGGTTGGACTGTATTCTCCTGTCGGATTTACTAAATTGTTATGATCCCATCATCCGGGAAATATGTCTCCAGGGGTTCAAACCCTCTAGACGGAGCTTCGGCTAGTTGATCTGTGATGCCTTTCCCTTTGATGGACTTCTAGGTCACGTAGACAATGTCAAACTGTTGGAGGATCAACTGCCATTTGGATAATCGATAATTCAACAATGGCTTGTTGAATACGTATATTAGTGGATCCAGACGGGATATGAGGTAGGTCGTGTTCCCATGCAGATTGTGTTGCAACCTCATGGCAGTCCATGCTAACGCACATCATGTCTTCTCAATTAGAGTGTACTTTTGTTCTCCGCTGCTAAACCTTTTGCTAATGTAGTAGATAGCTCTCCTTGCTAGTATCATCTTTCTGTCCCAACATACAGCCCATTGCGTTGGCATTAACAGACAAGTACATAAATAGGGGAACTCCATCCCTCGGGGGTACCAAGACAGGCGCTTCAATCAACTGCTTCTTAATGTCAAAGAAGACTTTTTGACAAACTTCATTCCATTTTATGGAGGAATTCTTCCTTAATAGCTTAAAAATGGGTTCATAAGTCGTCGTGAGCTGAGAAATGAACCGGCTAATGAAATTGATTCTTCATAGAAACCCGCATATCTCCTTCTCTGTTCGGGGTACTGGCATCTCCGTGATGGCTTTAATCTTCGCAGGATCCAGCTCAATGCCTCTATTGCTCGCTACGAATCCCAATAATTTGCCTGATTTGACACCAAAAACACATTTGGCTGGATTCAGTTTGAGGTTGTACTTATGTAACCTGTTGAACAGCTTCCTGAGATGGTTGATGTGATCGTCTTCCTTCCGAGATTTAACGATGATGTCATCCATATAAACCTCTATCTCCTTATGCATTGTCATAAAACAGGGCCATCATAGCTCGCTGATACGTGGCACCGACATTAATAAGGCCGAAGGACAATCTCCTGTAATAGAAGGTTCCCCAGGGAGTGATAAAAGCTGTATTCTCCCTGTCTTCTTCAGCGACCATAATTTGATGGTAACCAGCAAAGTAATCCACAAAAGAATACATGTCGTACTGCGCCATATTGTCTATCAGTATATGGATAAAAGGTACTGCGAAATTATCTTTGAGACAAGCTTTGTTCAAATCCTTGTAATCCACGCATACTAGTACCTTTCCTCCGGGCTTAGGCATCGGAACTATGTTCGACAGCCACTCCGAGTATGTTGATACCATGATGATGCCGGCTTTGAATTGTTTGACAACCTCTTTTTTAACTTTTAGACTCCATTAAGGTTTCAAATGTCTGGGCTTCTGCTTGACTAGCTTGAATCCATCCTTGATGGGCAGTCGATGGATAACAATGTCCATAGACAAGCCAATCATGTCTTTATACGACCATGCAAACACATCGTTAAACTGTATTAAGATTTCAATCAGTTCGGTTTTTGGTCTGGGGTGAGGTCTAGTCATATCTGGATTTCTTTGAGGTTTTCTAAGGTTCTGACATTGACAGTGGTGGTTTGATCAAGGTTTGGTTTGGGTTTGTCTTTGACCAATTCTTTGATCTCTTCAGGCAACTCATAGTCATCTTCCTCCTCTTGATCAATCTCCATCAAGTTGAAGTTCAGTTCTACATCAAAATCGTAGTCACTGTGACAGGTTGGCATCTCATCAGCAGGGACAAACAAATCCCGTTCTAGAGTCCTAAAACAAAATATTTTTGCTTTAATATATGGAATGGTTTAAATATACAAAGCATTTAGCAAAGCATGACAAAAGTTACTGCTATAGCTGTGCAACCAAAATAAGCAGTAAATGAAACTATGTTACAGGGCAAATGGACTCTCTACCTTTTACCCTTTTTGAATGAGGCAAGGGACGCTGCTTCAGTTGTCTAAAGTCAAATCCTCATGAATAGGGAGGATAGGGGATTTGTGGTCATCTGCCTCATCTCTGATGATGACTAAGACATCCTTCAGATCAGAGCCGAGGTTTTTCTTTAAATTACCCCCCTTTTCTTTTTTGATGTGAGAAATTTGGGTGTTATCCTCTTCATCACTGTCTGGGATATCATCGTTCATACCCTCGTAGTGTATGGGAACATGCATGTTAGAAAATGGGTCTCGTCCTTCGTACAGGAACTTTTTTTTTCCCTTTTTGCTCTCCCCATCAGGCTTTGGGGCTTTTTTCTCACTTATCGGTATAATTGGAGGGAATAACATGACTGACACAACAGCAGGAATCTTCCTCATTGGCTTTACAAACCCTACATCAGTGAGGTTTGGCAACAGTATAGTGGAAGCATGAGCCTTTTGGATGCTTGTGTGGGTTCCGGTGGTTTGACCCGGATGTGTAGCCCAATCCGGCTTTCCCTGACTGGCTCGGGATCTGCATCGGACTTTTAATACCTTGCTGATTTTTCCCTAACCATTCTCCAGGGTGGAAACCCAAAGATACCATCTCCTGGCCCACTGTCATCACTTCGGGGGAGACTTTTGGTTTCAAGGCAGGTGCCCCAACTGGTAGGTATTGAGTATTGCTCACCTCCAATGCTTGAAAACTTGCAGGTTCAATCCCTGCATCCAGACTGATCACCGGCATGTCCCCTTGTATGCAAACATGGTATTCTGGTTCGGCATTTACCCTGATTAGGTTTCCATTGATAATGTACTTAAGCTGCTGATGGAGGGTGGATTCCTGCCATGTGGATCCATGGTCTTCCCAGCAACAAGTTATATCCGGTGGTAATGTTGAGGACCTGGAAGGATACATAGAAACTGTGGGGACCTATCTCCAATGGAAGCTTAATCTCTCCCACAGCTTCTCGGCAAGACCCATCGAAAGCCCGGATAACTATATGACTGGTTCTAGTCCGGTTTGGGTTAATCTTCATTCTTTCCAAGGGGTCATAGGGACAGATGTTTAGGGACGATCCTCCATCTATAAGCACACCTCTGATCACATACCCTGATGACATCACAGCTATATGCAGTAACTTGCGATGGCCCGTGCCTCCCGCGGGTATATCATCATCAGTGAAAGATATCACATTACTGTTGAAGATGTGTTCTATCACATAACGTAATTTCTCGACATCTACTGTCTTTGGCAGATGGGCTTCTTCCAGTACTTTCACCAGAATGTCGCGATGATCCACCGAGGATAAAACCAGGTCCAGGATGGACATCTGCTTAGGTGAATCCTTCAAGCTTTCTACTACCTTGATCTCATTATGCCCCATTTTGCTGAGAAATTCTTTAATCTTCTCTTCAGCCACATTTTCTTTGGCCTTGATAACTAAATTAATCACCCGCTGAGACAAATACAATGGATTCTCCTTGGATATACTGGCAATATTGTTCGAGGTTGAACTCTCATCATTCCCATAGTTCCATGGGACTCTTTTCAGAATGATCACTGGATATTAGGGTCTAAAAGGCAATATTAAAGGCTCGGGCGCAGCTAATTTCACAGGATTATATGCTTCTTGGACCCCTTTCCCTGGCAGTATTAAGTGTGTGATGGCTAGCTCCTTCTCACAAGAAATAATAGCCACTGTTCCTTGATTCCATGTCATGGGAATAAAGAACGTCTCCTCATCGAGGAGGCCATAATCTTGATTCCCTCTTATCATCTCACCACTTTCAATCATATTCTGAATCAGGTGCCGAAGTCCCTAGCAATCCTCGGTGTCATGACCGGGCGCATTGGAGTGATACTGGAAAATCCTGACAGGCTTGAATTTTTTGGATCGAGGGTTCACCGGGGGTAACAAATCTGTAACCATCCCCTCATTGATCAACATCTGGAGGATTTCCTTTATCGGCTAGTTCAAATTAGTGAAGTTCCTCTAAAAGGCAAACTCCTTATCTGCTTGAAATTTCTCCTCCTTGGCCACCTTTTCGGCCCAAGGTTCATGCTCATTAAACTGATAGTGATCCCTTATAGCGATGGGGTTAATTTCTGGCATAGGAGGACTTGCTTCAGAGTGGTTGGACTGGTTTATCAGCTGCCTGGTTATCTGATGTTGATACATGACCAAATCTGCTAGCTGTCCAATATGTTTCTTAATGGATTTGATTTCATGTTCTATCAGGAATTGCCTTTCTGATAACTCCCAACTGTCTGGGCTACTAGTACTGGATTGATTCACTTCTCAGATATACCGGAGGTATTTGGATCCTTCTCCATTCTTCGTGCTAATCATATTGACATTCTCCTCTTTGTGCTGAGGGAGGGGATTATCCTGCACATAAGGTTGTTCGGGTTTGGTCACCACAACCTCTCCATTGTCTATTAAATCTTGGATTTTGTGCTTGAGAGACCAACAGTCCTGTGTATCGTGGCCCAGAGATCCAGAATGGTAGGCACACTTCTTACTTGGGTCAAAATTCCTTCCCCCGGTACTAGTTGGTGGAAGGAGCTGAACAATATTCTTCTGTGATGTCAACAGTTTCAGCACATTCTCGAGTGAATCCTCTAAAGGGGTGAACGTTCTCTGACGTCTGGCCTCTAAATTTTTTTAAAATGGAGGGCTAGAAGGTTGGGCTGGAGTTTGGAAAGGGGAATAGTTCCTCCTTTGAATGGGCATACTGCTCGACTCGCTCCTTTGATTCTGTCCTTGCAGTACTAAGGGCACTTCTTCGTCTTTCTTCTTATATACTCTCCGGGGATTACTCCCGTAACTCCCAGATTGAATATGCTCGGCAACAGCTTCCATGGCGGTAAGATCTTTTATCTTCCCAGATTTCAGCCCCATTTCTACCATTTCTCCATGTTTGATCCTCTTTGAGAATGGTTTTCCTATGCCTACTAGGACCCTTTAATAATACGGAGCTTCTTGGATGTCGATGAAGGTCATGACTATCTCAGACTCAGTCATAGGTTGGGTGACTTGTGCTGCCACTCGCCTCCATCGTTGGGCATATTCTCTAAATGACTCAGCGCTTTACTTTTTGATTTTGGTGATTTGATATCTATCTGGAGCCATTTGGGACTGAAAACTATATTGATTGAGGAAGGTATGTGCTAACTCTTCTCAGCTGTGAATTTTGGAATTATCCAGATGAGCATACCAGGCTCTAGCCTCTCCAGTCAAACTCTTCTGGAACAATTGCATTCTGAGCTTCTCGTCCTCTGCATATGATCCAAGATCTCCAATAAATACCTTCAAATGGGTGTATGGGTCTCCCAATCCATCGTATTTCTCAAAATCAAGGACTTGAAATTTTTTTGGATAACGAGCACCGGGGAATATGCATAAGTCTGAGCAATTGACACTCATAAATGCCCCAGTCCCTTTGATGGACTGGATGGTCTCTTCCATTTGTTGTACATTTTCAGAATATCACCAGCTTCTTGCTCTTTCTTAAGGATGTTGATTTCAAAGATTTTGTTATTAGGATCCTAGTTATGTGGTTCAGGAATCTGAGGGTCTTTCTTTCCAGTCTCTTGACTGCCACCAGGTGTAACTGGTTTTGTATGACCCTATGCTTGTTTCCCTTTAAGAGCTTTACTATGTTCTCTCAAAAAAATAGCCAATTCGGCTATCTGGTTCTTTAATCCTTCAAACTATTCCCAAGAAACGGGGGTGGATTCTGGTAGAGCACTTAAAGCCATGCCTAGAGTTGGACTTAGTGCTTTCTTAGATTTTGATATGGTGATAGGACCAATTTTTACCTACAACAAACGTAGGAGTGTTAATTTCCTGAATGTAAGTATTAGTCGGATGCATGTCATGCAATATGTTTATTTTTTTAGGTTTTTTAATCTTATCTTATAAAATAGAGGTCAGTTGTTTTAATGACAGGATAACATGATAGGGTTCACAATGAACTGCATATTTACATTATGAAATTGGAATTTTGAAAATGGGCATTTGTATTGAAAGAGGAAGGCATGAAGAGGCTTCCCTTCGAATTTGGTTAATCAGAGGCTAACCTATCTTAGGTTACTCTCACAGCTTTTTGGCATGAATGTCCCCAGATCATCGCAATCTACTAAAGGGGAAATTAATTTGATCTTTCAATTGGAGAGAATCTGAGTGGTGCATTTCCTGAGCCTCGCAGAATTAGTCTTCTTTGAGTCCAGTACTCAAACACCGACGTGTTCGTCTCCTGGTGGAGGAATCACGCAACATAAATTCACATGCATCGCGTCTCACCGTATGAAATGATGACATTTTTGCGAAGCACTAATATAAAGAAGTAAAGCATTCAGTCACATTCATTCAATGCAAAGACGCAACATTTTACACACACGCGGATATAAAAAGAATATTTGAAAAGATTTGAACGCGACCTAAGCCCTCTACTATCCACAGCAAAGTTGCCACCTGTCGACGTCAGAAAAAAATGCGGGTCGAGTTGGACCCGAATCTTTCTCTCTTCCTAAGTTGTGTTTTTCTACCTTTATTTTATCTATTTTATGAAGGGTGAAATTTTTAGGAAAAGGCCAACATGTATCATATCGATGATTTGAAATTTTTACAGAGTCGCCAGTTGGTAGATTTGAAATGGTTGTACCAACTCAACCGAGTTTTATTTTGAAAGTAGGCCCAATTGCTGGACACTGTCAAAATTGAATTTTTAAAATTGAAGTTCTAAGTTCGGGGGCTTAGTTAAGTGGGGGGGAAGGTGTTAGGCACCCCCCAACTCCCGTGAAAACACGGTACCGCATCTTTTCAATATTTCACTTTTTATTTGCAATGTGTGCGTGAATGCTGAAAGAAATTGGGCCTATACGTTTGATTTGAAAGTATGGACATGCTTCGTTGAACCTATATACGAAGGGTTTGATTTGATTTATAAAAGTCCTTTTTAGACAAGATATGGAAATGGTGTTTTGGAAGCAGGTTTTCAAACCCTTACGCTGACGTAGGAATTAAAGTATGTTGATACTTCCATTTTTATCTTTTCAGCCTTTTGGCTCAATTTGAATGGTGAATTGTCGGGCTGCGAAGCATCCTCGACCACAGAATATATACAAGTTTCGGTCTTCTCATGGGCATAACAGCCATCGGAGTGACTCTAGCACGACAAACCATTATTTCATTATGTTTGAAACCTTAAACCCGGACAACCGTTTTAAGGTCTTTCAGAGGTACATTTTATATAAAAACTGGCAGAGTACATTTTTAATGTGGAGTTTGTCCATCATGGGAATCAGATTCTGATCAGTTTGATCATGAATCCCACGATTCCTAGGCTCACATAAGGAGGCCAAGAGAACCCGCACATCATAGATATTTACAGAAAATGTATATTTATACCAATACGTCGCAAAAAACAATGATTCATCAGTCAAATCCTGGCCTACGGGTAGCCAAAACGTCTCGTTCCCAATAGATAGCGATCTAAGGGTCGCGAGGTTGCTTTTAAAATGAATAAGACTAGAAAGAAAGCTAGATTTAAATAAATCTTAGCCATTCTAGCTTTCCGGTTCCGGTTGGACCTATTTTGAACCATTTGAAAGGTAGAAAGGGCTAGATTTTAAAGAAATCTAACTTGCCAAATGAATATCAGTGCCAATTCATATCAAATGAATATTTACAATAAAAATTTAATCACAATGAATAAATAATATATATATATATAATTATATATATTCAAAAGCTGTAAAGGGCGATGGGTTTTCACTCAGTATTGTGACCGGGGCTGAGTTGACATCCCGGTATTGAGACCGGGGCAGAGTTGGCAACCCAGAATTGAGACCGAGGCTGAGTTGACTTCCCGGTATTGAGATCGGGGCTGAGTTGACATCCCGATATTGAGACCAGGGCCGAATAAACATCCCAGTATTGAGACCGGGGCTGAGTTGGCAGCCCAGTATTGAGATCGGGGCTGAGTTGACATCCCAGTATTGAGATCGGGGCTGAGTTGGTAGCCCGATATTGAGACCGGGGCTGAGTTGACATCCCGGTATTAAGACCGGGGCTGAGTTGACATCCTAGTATTGAGACCGGGGCTGAGTTGGCAGCTCAGTATTGAGATCGAGGCTGAGTTGACATCTCGGTATTAAGACCGGGGCTGAGTTGACATCCCGGTATTGAGACCGGGACTGAGTTGACATCTCGGGGTTGTCGCCGGGTGATGAGTTGGCAGCCCAGTATTAGACCAGGGCTGAGTTGACATCCCGGTATTGAGACCAAGGCTGAGTTGACATCCCGGTATTGAGGTCGGGGCTGAGTTGACATCCTGAGGTTGTTACTGAAAGATAAAAGATGGTTTTATCCTCCTGCAGGGTTAGTAACAGGAACAAAAAAATTTTGCGTGTGTACAGGTGCTTCAGCAATTGATCCGCAATTCCTTGAACTTTGACAGACTTTTGAGTCTCGTAGATAATGTCGAACTGTTGTAGGATCAACTGCCATTTGGAAAATCAAAAATTCAACATGGGTTGGCTGAATACGTACTTCAGCGGATCTATGCGGGATATGAGATAGTTTGTGTGCCCATGCAGATAATGTTATAACCTCATGGCGGCCCATGCTAATGCACAGCAGGTCTTTTCAATCAAAGTGTATTTCTTTTCGCCGCTACTGAATCTTTTGTTGAGCTAATAGATAGCTCTTTCCTTGCTTCTATCATCCTTCTGTCCCAGCATGCAACCCATAGCATTGGCATTAACAAACAGGCACATAAACAGGGGAACCTTATCCCTTGGGGGTACCAAGATAGGTACTTCAATCAACTGCTTCAGGATGGAAAGGAATGCTTTTTGACAATCTTCATTCCACTTCGTGGAGGAATTTTTCCTTAACAGCTTAAAGAGGGTTCACACGTTGCCATGAGTTGAGAGATAAATCTTCTTATGAAAATGATTCTCCCCAAGAATCACCGTATTTCTGTTTCTATTCGGGGCACGGGTATCTCTATGAGATCTAGCTCAATGCCTCTGTTGCTCACTAGAAATCCCAATAACTAGCCTAATTTAACACCAAAAGCACATTTGGCCAAATTTAGCTTTAGGTTATACTTACGCAACCTGTTGAAAAGCTTTTTCAGATGGCTGATGTGGTCATCTTCCTCCCGGGATTCGACGATGATGTCATCCACATAGACCTCTATTTCTTTGTGCATCATGTCATGAAAAAGGGCCATCATGGATCGCTGATAAGTGGCACCGATATTGATAAGGTCGAAAGACAAACGTCTATAACAAAAGGTTCCCAGGGAGTAATGAAGGCTGTTTTCTCCCTGTCCTCTTCAGTAACCATGAATTGATGGTACCGGTGAAACAGTCAACAAAAGAATACATGTCATACTGCATTGTGTTGTCTATCAGTATGTGGATAAAAGGTACTGGGAAGTTGCCCTTAAAATAAGCTTTGTTCAAATCTCGGTAATCTACACATACTTGTACTTTCCCTCTGGGCTTAGGCACGTGAACTATATTGGATAACCACTCAGGGTAAGTTGATACCATGATGATGACAGCTTTGAATTTCTTGACATTTTATTCTTTGACTTTCAGACTCTACTCAGGTTTTAATCGCCTGAGCTTCTGCTTGACTGGCTTGAATCCATCTTTAATGGGCAGTCGATGAATAACAATGTCAGTAGACAAACCAATCATGTCTTCATGTGACCATGTAAACACATCATAAAACTGAGTTAAGAGTTCAATCAGGTCTTTTCTTTGATTTGGAGTAAGGTCCATTCCTATCTGGATTTCTTTAAGGTTTTCTGAGGTTCCAATATTAACAGTGATGGTTTGATCGAGGTTTGGTTTAGGTTTGTCTTTGACCCATTCTTTGATCTCCTCGGACACCTCATAGTCATTTATCTCCTCTTGATCAATCCACATCAAGTCAAAGTCCAGTTCTACTTCAAAGTTGTAGTCACTGTAAAAATTTGGCATCTCATCAGCAAGGCCAAACAAATCCAACTCTGGAGTTCTGGAAACAAAATGCTTTCACTTTAATATATGAAACTATTTGATCATACAAAGCATTAGCAAAAGCATGATAAAAGTAACTATTATCACTGTGCAACAAAAATAAGCAGGAAATAAAACCACACTTCAGGGAAGATAGACTTTCTACCCTTTTACCCTTTTCGACTGATGCACGGAGTGCTGTTCCAATTGTCTAGAGTCAAGTCCTCTTGAACAGGGAGGATAAAGGAGTTGATGTCGTCTGTCTCCTCTTCGATGATGACTAAAACAGCATTTCCATCAAAGTCGGTATTCCTCTTTGGGGTACTCCCTTCAGCTCGATTCATACAAGGGATTGGAAGTTGATCTTCTGCATGATCATTATCTGGGATATCATTGTTCATTCCCTCAGTATGCACCAAAAAATACATTTTTGCAAACAGATTTCGACCTCCCCGCAGGAACTTTTCCTTCCCTGAATCACTTTCCCCATCAAGCTTCAGAACTTCTTTTTCAATGATCGGTTTAATCTTAGGAATCAGCATGTTAGCGACGGCAATAGGAATTTTCCTTATAGGCTTCACAAATCTTGCATCAGTGAGATTTGGTAGCAGAATGGTAGAGGAAGGAACCGATGGAAGCTTGTGCAGATTTCGGTGGTTTAATCCATAGGAATAGCCTAATCCAGCCTTCCCTGTCTGGCTAGGGATTTGAACTGGGATTCTGATTCCTTGTTGACTCTTTCCTAACCCTTTTCCAGGGGAAAAACCCAAGGATATCATTTCCTGACTGACCGTCATCACATCGGTGGAAACTTTTGGCTTTAAGGCTGGCGCTCCAATAGGTATATATTGAGTGTTGCTCACTTTAAGAGCTTGAAAGATGATATGCTCAACTCCTTCATCAAGATTGATAACATGCATATCGCTTTGTACATGGACTTGATATTCTTGTTCGGCATTGACAGTTACCAGATTGCCATTAATGATGTACTTGACTTGTTGATGAAGGGTGGACGGAACTGCTCCAGCCATATGGATCCACGGTCTTCCCAATAGTAAATTATATCCTGTGATAATGTTTAGTACCTAGAAGGATACATAGAAAGTATGGGGACCAATCTCCAATGGAAGCTCAATTTCTCCTACAGCCTCTCGCCGAGATCCATCAAAGGCTTTTATGACTACATGACTAGTCCTGATTCGATTTGGATTGATCTTCATTCTTTCTAATGTGTCATAAGGACATATATTCAAGGATGATCCTCCATCTATCAATACACCTCCGACCACATATCCTGAGGACATCACTGCTATGTGCAATAACTTGCAATAACCAGTCCCTTCCACTGATATGTCATCATCAGTGAAAGATATCACATTACTGTTGAAAATGTGCTCTATCACATGATGAAATTTCTCGGTATCTACCGTCTTCGGCAGTTGTGCTTCTTCCAGTACTTTCACTAGAATCTTGCGATGATCTTTCGAAGATAAGACCAAATCTAAAATGGATATATGTCGGGGTGCCTCTTTTAAGCTTAGCACCACTTTGACTTCATTATGTCCCATCTTGCTGAGGAATTCTTCAATTTTCTCCTCAGACGCTCTTCCCTTGGCTTTATTGACTAAGTTGATTACTAGCTGAGGCAGGTACATCGGGTTTTCCTTTGATATAATAACAATGTGGTTTAATGTTGATCCTTCATCTTTCCCATAGTTCCATGGGACTTTCTTCAAGTCGACTACAAGATATTGCTTTCTGAATGGCAATATTAGAGGATCGATCGCATCCAAATTCACATAATTTTTTCCTTCTTGGACCCCTTTTCCCTGAAGTATCACTGGAGTCATGGCTAGATCCTTTTCACAGGAAATGATAGCCATTACTTCTTTCAAATTCCATGCCATGGGAAGAAAGATTGCTTCCTCACCAGGAAATACAATATCTTGGTTTGCTTTTAGTAGCTCACCGCTTTCAATTAGATTTTGAATTAAATGACGAAGTCCCCAACAATCCTTTATGTCATGACCAGGCGTGTTGGAATGATATTGATAGATCCTATCAAGTTTGTACTTCTTGGATAAAAATTCTGTGACTTTCCCTTCGTTGATCAACATTTGGAGAATTTCTTTTATAGGCTGATTCAAATAAATGAAATTCCTTTTGAAGGCGAACTCCCTGTTAGCTCGGAACTTCTCTTCCTTAGGAACCTTCTCTGCCCAGGGTTCATGCTCATGAAATTGGTAATGATCCTTCATAGCAATGGGACTAATCTCAGGCATAGGAAGATTTGCTTCTCGCTGATTGATCTGATTTATCAATTGTTGTGTTCTGATGTTGATAAACTACCAGCTCTGCCAATTGAGCAACTTCTTCCTTGATAGATTTGATTTCTTTTTATACTAAAAATTTCCTTTCTGAATATTCCCAATTATCTGGCATATCCTTGTCTGCTTGGGATGACTCCCCCATATACTGGAGGTATTCGGATCCTTCTCTGTTTCCCATATTGATCATATTGACGCTCTCCTTATTGTGTTGAGGCAGCGGATTGTCTTGAACATGTGGTTGTTCATGTGTTGTCACCACAATCTCCCCAATATCTATCAAGTCCTGGATTTTGTGTTTGAGAGACCAACAATCTTGGGTATCGTGGCCCAATGCTCCAGAATGATAAGCGCACTTCTTACTCGAGTCAAAATTTTGTCCGCAAGAATTGGATGGCGAAAGGAGATGTACAATCTTCTTTTGTGTCGTCAGAAGTTTTAGTATATTTTCCCGTGAGTCCCCTAAGGGTGTGAACGTTCTTCGACGTTTAACTTCTCCGATCTTTTGAAAGGGAGGATTTGAAGATTGTGCAGAAGTTTGAAAAGGGGAATAATTTCTCCTTTGAATGGGCAAGTTTAGATTGCCTCTTTAATTTTGTCCTTGAAGTATCAAGGACACATCCTGCTCCTTCTTCTTATGGAGTCTTCAAGGATTATTCCCATAACTTCCAATTTGAATGTGCTCGGCCACTGACTCCAAAGCGATAAGGTCTTTGATCTTTCCAGACTTTAGACCCATTTCGGCCATTTCTCCATGTTTAATCATTTCTGAGAATGATTTTCTTATACCTGCTAGGACCCTATCATAATATTGAGTTTCATGGATGTCTATGAAAGTCATTACTATTTCAGTCTTTATCATAGGTGGGGTGACTTGTGCAGCCATCCGTCTCCATCTTTGGGCATATTCACTAAAAGACTCATTATTTTACTTTTTGACCTTGGTCACTTGATATCGATTCGGAGCCATCTGAGACTGGAAGCTATATTGACTTAAGAATGCATGGGCTAGCTCTTCCCAACTATGAACCTTGGAATTATCGAGTCGGGCATACCAAGCTCAGGCTTCTCCAGCCAGACTCTTTTGGAATAACTGCATTCTGAGTTTTTCATCTTCAGCATAGGATTCAAGTTCTCCAATGAACACTTTTAAATGAGTGTAGGGATCCCCTAACCTATCATAATTTTCAAAATTTGGGACTTGAAATTTGTCTAGATATTGAGCCCTTGGAAATATACAAAGATCTGAGTAGTTTACACTTCCAAATGCCCCAGTTCCTTTGATGAACCAGATTATTTTTTCCATTTGCTGGACTTTTTTCCTAATATCACCAGTTTCCTGATCATTTCTAAGATTGGTGATTTCAGGGGGTTTTTTGTTCATATCCTTGTTTTGAGGCTCAGATATCTAAGTATCTTTCTTTTTATCGGTATCCTGACTGCCACCTTGTGTGGATGACTCTGTTTAAACGGGTATTTGTTTACCCTGAATATTTTTTCTTTGCTCTTTAAGGAAAATAGCCAATTATGCTATCTGGTTTATTAGTTTTTCGAACTCTTCCCGAGAGACAGGGCACTTGAAGCCATGCATGGAGATGGGCTTAGTGCCTTTTTAGACTTTGAACTGGTAACAGGACCAATATTTTTCTACAATCAAAGTAGGTATGTTAATTTTGATATATATATTAACAGGATGCATGCTATGCAATGCGTTATTTTTTGAAGTTTTTTTTTTAATCTTTTCTTGTAAAACAAAGGTCAGTTGTTTTGATGATAGGATAGCATGACAGGATTTAATAAAATTGACAGGGAATGGAATGTATATTACATTTATTTGATATTTATAGGTAATTTGAAAGTTACATGGAATTTGAAAGGGAAAAGCATGAAGAGACTTCCTTTCGGATTTAGTTCATCAGAGGCTGACCTATCTTAGGCTACTCTCGCTACTTTTCGGCATGAAGGTCCCCAGAACATCGCAATTTACTAGAGGGGAATTTAATCCGTTCTTTCAATTAGAGAGGATTTGAGTGGCACCTTTCCTAAGCCTCGTAGGATTAGTCTCCTTTGAGTCCAGTAATCAAACGCCAACGGATTCGCCTCCTGGTGGAGAAATCACACAACATACATTCCCATACAACGTGTCTCACCGTATGAAATGATGACATTGTGCAAAGCACTAACATAAAGCAGTAAAATATTTATTTACATCCATTCAATGTAAACACAGTATCAACACACATGCAGATAAAAAGGAAATTGAAAAGATTGAAATGCGACTTAAGCCCTCTACCATCCCCAGCAGAGTCTCCACCAGTCAATGTCGGAAAAAATCTTTGGCGATCCCTTTTCCCATGTCTCTTTCTACCCTTTATGCCCTCTATTTGATTTGTTTGATCTGAAGGGTGAATTTTTAAGAAAAGGCCGACATATAATGTCGACGATTTGAAAAGTTTGATTTTACAGAGTCGCAAGTTGGAATGTTTGAAATGGTTGTACCAACTTAACTGAGTTTTATTTGAAAAATTTTGCAAGTTGGCCCAATTACTGGACTTTGTTTTAACTTAGCCTTGGAAACCGTGATTCATAGAGTTCGGAGGCTTGATTAAGCGGGGGGAAGGTGTTAGGCAACCCCGACTTCCGTGAAACACGGTTATCGCGTCTTTTCAATTCCCCTAATTTATTTGCAGTGTGTGTGTATGCTTGCAGTAATTGGGCCTAAGTGCTTTATTTGAAAGCAGTGTTATGCTTCGTTGGACCTATATACGAAGGGTTTGATTTATTTGCAAAGTCCATTTTTAGACAGGATATGAAAGTGATGTTTTGGAAGATGGTTTTCAAACCCTTTCGCTAACATAGGAATTGAAGCCTTTTGATACTTCCATTTTGTTCAGCATTTGGCTGATTCGGATTTTATTGTCAAGATGCGAAGCATTCTCGACCAAATAATATATATACAAGTGTCGGGCTCCTTATGGGCATGAAAGCCATCAAAGTGACCCGAGAGCTACAAACCACAATTTACTATGCTGAGACCATAAATTCGGATAACCGTTTTAAGGTCACTCTGATTTACATTTACAAAAAGACAAGCAAGCCTTATTTACAGTTTAAATTTATCCATTGTGGGAATCAAATCTAGATCCATGTGGTTAATCGTAGATCCCGTGATTCCTAGGCTCACAAAATATTATCAAAAAGCTTGCACATCGGATATATTGAAATAAAATGCAAATTACAATCTAGACGTCGCAAGACAAATGATTCATCAGTTAAATCCTTGCATGCGCGTAGCCAAAGCTTCCCGTTCCCTCTAGATATGGATCTAGGGTCGCGTAGTTGCTTTAATATTTACAAAACTAGTCAAAAAACTGGATTTAAATAAATCTTAGCCATTCTAGCTCAACGGTTCCAGTTTTACAAATTTTTTGAACCGGTTAAAAGTTAGATATGGCTAGATTTAGATAAATCTAATCAATAAAATTTACATTAGAACAGATTTACATCAAATGAACAGTTAAAACAAATATTTAATCACATTAAATAAATAATATATATTACTTATATATATATATATATATATTAAAACTGAAAAGAGCCACGAATTTCCAATCCAGGCGTGACTGATCAATATAAATATATATATCTTATATATATATATTGAAAGCTGAAAAAACCACGGATTAGCAATCCAGGCTAAACGAGTTAGTATAAGTATATATATATATATATATATATATATATATATATATATATTAAAAAGCCACAGATTTACAATCCAGGCATGACTGAGTTAATGTAAATATATATATATATATATATATATATATATATATATAGTTATATATATATTAAAGCCGAAAATGTCATAGATTAACAATTCAGGCTAAATAACACTTATAAATATATATATATATATATATATATATATATATATATATATTAAAGCGATAAAAGCCACAGATTTGCAATCCAGGCCGAAAGAGCACTTATAAAAGTATATAAATACTTATATATACATAGATTAAAGCCAGAGAGGCCGCATATTAGAAATCCAGGCGAAACTAAAATCTATAAATATATATATGTATATATATATATATATATATATATATATGTTAAAGCAATAAAAAGCTTCAGATAAAAAGAAATCTCACAGTGTGCAGCGATAGAGGCTTTAAATCAGTTTTGAAGCTTTAAAACTCTGTTTTCACTGGTTAAAACTTGATATGTTAGTATATATATGTATACAAGTGTTTAGGAAGAGAAATATCGAAGTTTGGAGCACTATAGGTAGGGTTAAGAGTTGAAATGAGCCGAATTTCCTCTCTTTTTCTCTTTTTTCTCTCTTTTTATGGCTGGTGGGGGGTCTTATTTGGAGACCAGGGAGCCGCGGGTCCACCTGTAGTAGGCGCAGGTCCAACTGCGACTGACCTGGGTGGCCCCGATCCCGTGGATCCCGTTGTCTCGAAGTACGTGCACTACGACCAACGCGTTGTCCGTTTAAACCTTCATAACTTTCAATCCGCGAATCCGATGGAGGCATGCTATACCTTTCTGGAAATCCCCTTTCGAGAGCTACACAATGACATGGGATTTGACCTTTTCTAAATCTGGGAAGATGGGTCCATGACCAGATCTTCGAGTCTTCGTAGTCCGTCCGTTGAGCTGTCTTGTGTTGTTTTTCACTCGGGATTGACGTTATGGTTCTGCATGACCTTCATGGCATTGATTTGACTTAATTTGATGTTAAGTTGGCAAAATGACAGTTTTGCCTCTCCGGGGGTTGTCTCTGGGATTGACAGGGTTTTCGACTGTTTCTCGGGGTTGTCTCTGAGGTTCGATCCCAGCCGACTCTGTTCTTCCTCAATGTCACCTTCGGGGGTTGATTTGATATCCTGGGGTTGTCTTTGGGGATTGATTTGATGCTTCGAGTTTGTCTCTGAAGGTTAATTTGATATCCCGGTGTTGTCGCCGGGGTTGATTTGTTGCTTCGGGGCTATCTCTGAAGGTTGATTTGGTCTCCTGGGGTTATCGTCGGGGTTTGACTTGGTCTCCCGGGGTTGTCGTCGGGGTTTGGCTAGGTCTCCTGAGGTTGTCGCCAGGGTTTGATTTGATCTCCCGGTGTTGTCATCGAGGTTCGATTTGATCTCTCGGGGTAATCGCTGGGGTTTGATTTGGTTTCATGGGGTTGTCGGCTGGGCTTGATTTGATCTCCTGGGGTTGTCACCGAGGTTGGATTTGATCTCCAGGGGTTTGACTTTATCTCCCGGGATTATCGCCGGGGTTTGGCTTGATCTCTTGGGGTTATCGCCGGGGTTGGATTTGAACTCCCGGGGTTGTCGCCGGGATTTATCTTGGTGATTTAGACTTCCAAGGTTGTCTCTGGAAGGTAAAAGATGGTTTTACATCGAGGAGAAATGTATTCTAGTAAACTATGTGCAGACACTCGAAATTGGTTAGTAACACTGATGCAAAATTTCGAGTGTCTGCACATAGTTTACTAGAATAAAAATCAAAACACTTCCTTGTAGACTCCCAATACATTGTTTGAATTAATTTGCACAATGATCCAATCTTTTCTCCTCGATGAGTATGATCCCATCCCTAACTTGCACAATAAAATCAACCTTTCCCTTTTCATTGATATTAACACATTCAAAATCAAGTAATTGCATTAATGGAATTAAAAGGTCACATCATCTTCACAAGATAAAAACTCAATTGCATAATTACAATGATCACAATTAAACTCAAGAAGTGCTAAAGAATTTCCCCAAGCGTTGATAAAATTTAGAATATCATCAAAATAGATAATATCAAATTTCCCCATGAAAGAATGCAAAATATGGCTCAATATGAAAAGAGTACTTAATGCATTAGTTAATCCGAATGATTTAACTAGACACGCATATAAACCATAACTCACTCAAATTTGATAATAAACACGTTTAAAACCAATTTCAGACTCATTTGCATTCACGATAATATTCTCTAAATCATGCAGTGGTGATTGCCTGAATGGAAAGACATTATCACAACCAATGTTAACTAATGACAAACCATGTACATATTGAACAATATGAAAACAAGAATACTCATAAGAAAAAATTAGAATGAATAGTATGATAATAAGCACATTTAAAACGAGAATAAATATCATGATCATAAACTAACTCAACAAATATTAAATATACTCCATAGTTTATGATAAAGATGATTCTACCATCAAAATAGCTAACAACAAATTTATCAATAGAAGCATGCAAAAAATGTTTTAATTAACTCATGAAAATACTAGATGCATTATCCAAAGTAACTAACCACATATACAAATCACATGTTAATGCAACTTTCCATTCATCACATTTTCTCATGCTAATTCGATGATGATGACATACTATCTAAGCAAAGAAAATAATACCGATACTTGTTTACCAATTCAAAATCAATGCACATGCTCGATGTTCTATCCCTCTTACCTATTATGATCTCAAGAACAACACACGAACTCATGTTTTCTTCCACGATACCCTTTTCCATCAACTCTCCAACCTGCCTTTGAAACTCTTTTGTCTCCTCAGGAATGCTATAGGCTGATCGGTACGGAATGATAACACTAGGTACGTAACCAATCAGAAATAGAGAAACAACATAACTAGATAAACAAGAGTTAAACTGGTTAGTATTCAAAAGTGCCTCTTTGTACGAACGTACAATCATCAGCTGTTTAAAATACAATTTTCTTTCCAACTCAATCTCTTTTTCATAGTCACTCATTTTTCTCTCTTCTTTCTGCTCAATCTCTCTCAACTATTTCATTCTATCATTTAATTTCAATCTCATTCTTTTCAATCTAACTCTTTTTAATCTCTCTTTTCCTTTCATCCACACTTTCTTCTAATTCTTCTTTTTCACTCACCATCTATTGATCACTTTCTTTCTTTTGATTATTCTCTTGTTTTTGAAAGCAATCTTCATGCACTTGTTTGGGTGTCACGAACACACGAACTCATGTTTTCTTCCACGATACCCTTTTCCATCAACTCTCCAACATGCCTTTGAAACTCCTTTGTCTCCTCGAAAATGCTATAGGCTGATCGGTACGAAATGATAACACTGGATATGTAACTAATCAAAAATAGAGAAACAACAGAACTAGATAAAGAAGAGTTAAACTTGTTAGTATTCAAAAGTGCCTCTTTGTGCGAACGTATAGTCATCGTCTGTTTAAAATACAATTCTCTTTCTAACTCAATCTCTTTCTCATAGTCAGTCATTTTTCTCTCTTCTTTTTGCTCAAACTCTCTCAACTATTCCATTCTATCTTTTAATTTCAATCTCATTCTTTTCAATCTCACTCTTTTTAATCTCTCTTTTTCTTTCATCCACACTTTCTTCTAATTCTTCTTTTTCACTCACTATTGCTTGATCATATTCTTTCTTTTGATCATTCTCTTACTTTTGAAAACGATCTACATGAACTTGTTCGGGTGTCACCAATGGCTCGTCATGGACTTACTCGGGAATCACCAATGTCTCTTCGTTGTACGTTAATCCCTACATGAATTGAAACATAACTTCATAGAAGATTAGGCAACACGAATGAACACAATTTTGATGACTTAGCTTGCATTGATATGGTCTTCCTAACTATGTTGTATTTGGAAATCCCAAATCATATAATCTATCATCTTCTCACGGTTCACTTAAATTGAGCTCCAAAATAAGTATAATTGAATAGATTTTAGCCAAATTACTTAAAATCATTTGATGAGCTCCTAGAACTTGAGTTGAGTGAAGAACGCTTAATGCGACCCCGATCAAGATTGTATGAGGTATAATGTAATCTGTAAAGACATGTCTATTAGCTCCCACAAATATAGGACATAAATGCGATATAAAATTGTGTAATATGTATAGATAGTTATATATAATTTTAACATTAGTTTATGAATCTTATATTAGTACAGTTTTCTCCGTAACAGTTATAAACATGCATATAACTCAAAACTAGCGGTGTACATTGGTCGAGTTGAGTGGTTTAAATAAAAAATTTCAAACTAAACTAATGTCATCGATTTGAAAAACTATAAACTCAGACCTAACCACTACACATATATAACCCAACCCAAACTGTTGTTTACAATTTGGATTGTGTTGGGTTATTCGATTTGAACTTTTATTAAATAATGTTATTTTATTTAATTGTAAGATAATAAATATTAAGTTTGTAAATTTTGCAATATATGTTATTCAAAAACGCTTAAAACTATAGGAATTTATCTAGAGTAAAATATGAAGCTTAGTATAATCTATTATTTATTTGTTTATTTATTTTTGGTTTGATGTGCTCAATTTAGTCTAATGTTTAACCTAAACATAATCAATAATGACTGGTTTATAAACTACAAAACCAAACCAAACTAATTATATAACTTGGTCAAAACTAATTAGTTGGTTTGATTTGGTTTGGTTAGCTTTTTCAGCTTGGTTTGGGTTATGGTCATAATCCACAACTTTTTTTGCAACTTTTTCACAGACAAGTATTTGAAGGACTCATAATAT
Organism: Panax stipuleanatus; assembly: GCA_020205555.1. Classification (NCBI taxonomy): domain Eukaryota; kingdom Viridiplantae; phylum Streptophyta; class Magnoliopsida; order Apiales; family Araliaceae; genus Panax; species Panax stipuleanatus. Next base: position 137,622,394 of record CM035117.1, on the reverse strand, counting down.
GTGGTGCTTTAAAGGTCCAAAACAAATCTGCATATGATCTTGGTTGTCGGGTCCACCTCCCGTTCACCAAGGTCCAAATCTATAAAATTATTACTTAGATCTAAGAAGTTGTTAAGATATTGAGCCAGATTCAAGCCATGGGCAGGGATTGTGCTTGCATATGACATTTATGGTTTTCCAAAAACAAGGTCTAAACCAAAATTAGAAGAAATCCAAAACAAAATAGAAAAAGAGAAGATGATTTAAAGAACCGCAGACCTTGAGTAGGAAAGAGGTTTTGGTAAATAGAGTTCAGTGTTGTTGAGGAGAAAATAGGCATCAGTGAATATGGTTTAGTGGTGTTGGCCAATGGCCATCTTTTTTGCATGGGTCTACTCTATGCATATTTGATGTCCTTTGTTAATATATAACAAATCCAAATGAGGAACCAAAGAAAAATTGATTCCCAGTTCAATTGTTTAGCTAGTTAAACAAATTATAGAAGATTGTGTATGATTCTTGATGATGCTATTTTTCTCTTTCCTTACCACCAAATCTGAGTGCCCTAAATGACTTGAAATAAACAGATGAATAGAGTAGTTTCCTCTAGATCCACCTTTGATGGTAAAGTTTATAAAAAACTATATTGATTAGAAGAATATGAGTGTGTGTGTATAGTACGTACCAGAGGTCTTTTTATATTTATAGTCCAATATTTAGGTTATACTGCCCTAAGTCTTCATTATCTTCGGACGAAACCCATTATTGATAAGTCTAAATATTATTAAATAAGTTTAGATATGAGTTCTAGATATGAGAAATCATATCTTTGTGTGTTTGTTGCTTTGTTGACACTCGGTGCTCAATCCAGAAGGGTCGGGCACGATCCATGCTTCGTTTCCTAGGAAGAGTTCGGGACGTTAGATTGTATTCGGGCCCTAGAGATGTGTTCAAGCCATGAGCTCCTAACAACCTCGCCCCTTAGTCTTTAAGTTTTTTTTATAATGGAGTATGATAGTATTTAAGTCTAGTTTCCAAATGATAATGAAGGTCAGGATAGTTAGAAGTCCCATCATCCCCAAAAAACGTTGCTCTTAGTGAGCCCCCATTATGGATTTGTTAGTCCCCCCCTTTTCTTGAGGACAACAACAAAGGGTGCTATTCCCCAAAGAGTGTGCATCACGCACCGAAGCTAAAGGATGAGACAGTTGAGTTATTAAATATTGGAGACAAAATGATGCACGAAATGAAGGTAGTGGATCTCTCGACACGAGAGCAGATTCTCTGTCCCCAAATTTTTTGTTCTCTTATGTCTCATCACTTAAATATTGATACATATTCTTTTACTTAACACCAATTAATTCTAAAATTAAAAATAATACAAATATCAATATTTAAGTAGTGAGATACAAGGAGACAGGAAATTTAAAGACAGATGATCTACTCTCTCTTGACACGTATTAGAAGAGATGTACCCACCCATTTGGACGTGCTTAAAAAACTCTTGTATGAGAGAGAAATCTTCCTTTTTCATTGTCTCATCTTCGTTAAAAAATTTATTGCTCTCTATCTAATTGTTGCTAAGAAACTTTTACTACAAATTAGTGCCCTTTTGTAGCTTGTTTGTGCTAATCTTGTGAGAGTAAGAATTCTTCGCCCTATTACATCTGTTTGTACCATTTTATTTTCTTATGTTAGTTAGATTTTTTTTGTGGTGAGCCAGCTTTAACATATTTCTTACCAGTCGGGGATAAACATTCATATGATCTTTATTCTTGGGATAAAACCTTTATAGGGTTCTCCATTGGTCTTATACGCCCCTCTCCTGAACTCCTTTTTCACTTCATGATGAGCTCGTGGAAAACTCGCTGGAAGGGCTCATAATCCGTGGTGCTTTAAAGGTTCTGAACAAATCGATATATGATCTTGATAGTCGGGTCCTCCTCCATCTTACCAAGGTCCGAATATATAAAATTATTAACCAGATCCAAGAACTTGTTCAGATCTAGAGTCAGATTCAAATTGGGACCAGGGATTGAGCTCGCATCTGATATTTATGGCTTTTCAAACACAAAATCCAAACCAAAATTGGAAGAAACCTAAACTAAAATAGGAAGAGAGAAGAAAATTTCAAGAACCACATACCTTGAGGAGAAAAGTGTTAGGTTTGTACGTAACACAATCATGCAATCAAATCACATAAATAGGGCGGAAGCGTAAAAAACTAGGTTTTCAAAATTTATACAAACCCATTACCATGATCATTCTTGTGCATCAATTATCAGTGAATGAAAAAGGAGAAAAACAGAATTATACCTTTGAAGATCCAAGCTTCCTCAGGTACAAGTTCTACTCCTTTGATTCCTTTGATTCCTCTGTAGTGGCTCCTTCCCTTGATCAATGTCAGCCACCAAAATGTTTGGCCTCTAACGGTGATCCACCAAGGAAGATGAAGAACTCAGTAAGATGGGTTATTGGCTTAACCCTTGTTTCTATCTCTAGAGAATATGTGTACTCCCAACTCTTGAAAAATTCACGTACCTTATTTCTGATATAAGACTCTCTTATATAGATATTAGGTTAACCCTCCTAATCCAATTAGAATAGGGTTTTATTTAATTAATTAATTAATTACTTTTAATTAATTTATATCCTAATCTTTATTAGGATTGAGAGAGAGTACTGATATTATATTAATTTCTAAACTCCTTTAGAATTAAAATAATAATAATAATAATAATATTAATAAGACTCCTCTTATTAATTTATATTTAATATTTCTAAAATATTAAATAATAAACATTAAGCTATTTAATTTATTTTATCATCATAGATTAAATTAATTATACTTAATGCATTATTACTATCATGCCATTTTCTTCTTAAATAATTCTTCTTCCTTTTATGGTGTGACCCTTTAGGTTCTCCATATTAAACCGGTTGTGAATAAATCAATTAGAACAATTCTAATCTTATTTAAATAAACAAATTAAACTAATAATCTATTTAAATAAATAAAATTTATTCTACAATAGGGGTAAGCCTCCCTAGCGATCAACGACTTTCCAGATAATATAGATTTCAACATTAATCATAAAAGAACCTGTGAGTTAATAGTTACCGTACAATTCAATCCTTCCACCATACAATGTCCCAATTAAATATAAGACATGGATTTACTGTCAAGTCTTAATTTATTTAATCATATGTATTTCGATTAGAAAATGCACAACTTCAAATAATGCAAATTAGAAACCTCTTTCTAATTTCATTCTACCTTGGCCAAGAATTCTTGAGTTGTCATTTAACGAATCACATAGGACATATCTCCTCTTTTACTAGAGATGGTAGATTCTTTATTGATCATTCATTACCTCCATATGTAACTCATTACACCCAAGCATACCCTATATATGCCTTAAAAGGCCTTAAGGAATTAGTCAAAGTATAATTTGTTACATACAAGATACTATGATGATCTCAAGTCCAAGGATCACATGTACTACTATCACATTAGGAATTCCTATTGACAGGCGAGTAAAACTCCATTAGGTATTCCATAGCGAGTCACGTTCAGTGAACTTATTCTCCAATAAGCACCTACATACTTGATTTAGTGTCTCCACACAAATGACCATGAGATCAGTCATCCTCATCCAATGAGCAAGCAACATATGTACCAATCTATCCGGATTTACTAATCCCCATTTTAGTAATCCCACAATTGGGAACTATTTTAGTTTTTAAGCTTTCTAAGAATTTAGATCTCATTATCATGATCTCATCATGATTCTAAAAGCATTGCTTAAAACTATGGGTTATTTACATATTATAAAAATAGCACCATGTAGATAATTATATGCCTTAAATGAATATTTTATTAATAAATAAATAAGATTGTTTACAAAGTATGTGCTTTGTCATCATACAAGATTGGCTTGTATGCACACTACTATCAATCTCCCACTTGCACTAAAGCCAATCGCCATGGTATCTCATACCCATCTTCTCTAAGTGACGATCAAACTGCTGTTGTGTTAAAGCTTTAGTAAATGGATCTGCAATGTTGTCTTGAGAGTCCACACGCTCCAAGGTGACGTCTCCTCTTTCAATGATCTCCCTGATCAAGTGAAATCGCCGCAACACGTGTTTAGATTTCTAATGAGACCTGGGTTCCTTAGCCTGTGCAACCGCTCCGGTGTTGTCACAGTATACGGGAACTGCTTCTCCAATGCTAGGAACCACACCAAGTTCAGTTATGAACTTCTTCATCCAAACAGCTTCCTTTGCAGCTTCACTTGCAGCTATATACTCTGCCTCTGTCACTGAATCAGCAACCGTTTGCTGCTTGGAACTCTTCCAACTCACTGCACCTCCGTTCAAGGTAAACGCATACCCTGAAACAGATTTACTGTCATCTTGGTCTGTTTGAAAACTTGAGTCCGTGAATCCCTCGAGTTTTAATTCAGACCCACCGTAGACAATAAAAATATCTTTAGTCCTTCTCAAGTACTTTAGGATATTTTTCACTGCCTTCCAGTGCTCTTCTCCTAGATCCGACTGGTATCTGCTTGTTACACTAAGTGAGTGAGCAACATCCGGTCCAGTACATATCATACCGTACATGATAGATCCTATTGCAGAAGCATAAGGGATCTTACTCATACGGTCTCTCTCCTCAGGTGTCTTTGGGGCCTGTTTCTTGGAGAGATTTATTCCATGGCTCATCGGCATGAGACCTCTTTTGGAATCTTCCATGCTAAACCTCTTTAGCATCGTATCAATGTACGTTCCTTGGGATAAGCCGAGCATCCTTTTAGATCTATCTCTATAGATCTTTATCCCCAAAATATAGGATGCTTCACCCAAGTCCTTCATGGAGAAGTTTTTAGATAACCAGATTTTAATGGATTGTAACATAGGAATGTCATTCCCTATCAGTAATATATCATCAACATATAATACAAGGAATGATACTGCGCTCCCACTAACCTTCTTGTATACACATGGTTCATCCTCATTTTTGATAAAATCAAACTCTTTGATTGTCTCATCAAAACGAATGTTCCATCTACGAGAAGCTTGCTTCAACCCATAAATGGATCGTTGTAGCTTACAGACTTGATTTGTTCCAACTTTTGAAATAAATCCCTCTGGCTGTGTCATATACACATCCTCCTCAAGTTTCCCATTGAGGAAGACCGTTTTCACGTCCATCTGCCAGATCTCATAGTCGTTGTAAGCTACAATCACAAGCAAAATCCGAATGGACTTGAGCATGGCTACTGGTGAGAAGGTTTCATCATAGTCAACTCCTTGTCTTTGTTTGAAACCTTTTGCAACCAGTCGGGCCTTATAGGTCTCTACCTTTCCGTCTGCTCCAGTCTTTTTCTTAAAAACCCATTTACACCCAATAGGTTTAATACCTTCAGGTGGTGAAACCAAAGACCATACTTTGTTTTCATACATGGAGTCCATTTCGGATTTCATGGCTTCAAGCCATTTCCCTGAGTCTTTATTACTCATAGCCTGTTCGTAATTCAATGGATCATCATCATTCATGATGTGTACCTCATCGTTATCCTCTATAACGAATCCATACCTCTCAGGTATCTTCGGTACTCTTCCAGATTTACGAACAGGGTGTGGTACAGTAGGTTCTTCTACTTGGTTAGGTACCTGACTTTGGTCCGTGGTAACTTGTGGTTCTTGAACTTCTTCAAGATATATCTTGCTCCCACTGACCCCTTCATGGATAAACTCTTTCTCCAAGAAGGTAGCATGTTTCGCAACAAACACCTTTTGATCAGTTGGATGATAGAAATAATACCCTACGGTTTCTTTAGGGTATCCCACAAATCTACACTTATCGGATTTAGTCTGTAGCTTATCATTTTCAAACTTTTTGACATAAGCTGGACAACCCCAAGTCTTAACATGCTTAAGATTTGGTTTCCTCCCTTTCCACATCTCATATGGAGTCTTTGGGGCGGATTTGGTAGGTACCTTGTTAAGTAGGTATGCAGCCGTTTCTAGGGCATATCCCCAGAAGGAAATTGGAAGGTCGGTAAAACTCATCATGGATCGAACCATGTCCAACAGTGTTCGATTTCTCCTTTCAGATACTCCATTTAACTGTGGTGTACCTGGAGGAGTCCATTGTGAGATTATACCATTTTCTCTGAGACAATTGAGAAACTCACTGCTTAAGTATTCTCCACCTCGATCTGATCGAAGTATCTTAATACTCTTGCCCATTTGTTTCTCTACTTCACTTCTGAACTCTTTGAACTTTTCAAATGATTCTGATTTGTATTTCATTAAATACATATATCCAAATCTTGAGTGATCATCAGAGAAAGTAATAAAATAAGAATACCCACCCCGTGCACTTGTTGTCATAGGTCCACAAACGTCTGTGTGAATCAATGCCAACAACTCTGTAACTCTCTCTCCTTTTCCACTAAAAGGAGATTTAGTCATTTTACCCATGAGACAAGATTCACAAGTTGGATATGATTCATAATCAGATAGCTCGAGGAGCCCATCTTTATGCAACTTGGATAATCTTGTTTCATTGATATGACCGAGTCTACAGTGCCACATATAGGTATAATTAATATCATCTCTTTTCCTTTTCTTAATTTGTTCAATTTGAAATATATTTTCTTGTAAGTCAAGTGTATAAAGTCCATTTCACAAATTTCCAATACCATATAAAACATCGTCTTTATAAATAGAACAACCATTGTTCTTTATAATAACGTCAAAATCTTCCATATCCAATACAGAAATTGAAATAATGTTTTTAATAATATTCGGAACATAATAACAATTATTAAGATAAATGGATTTGCCCGAAGGCATTGCTAAACAATAAGTTCCTACAGCTAATGCAGCAACTTTTGCTCCATTTCCCACTCGTAGGATCACCTCATCTTTGTTCAGCTTTCTACTTCTGACCAGTCCCTGCACAGTATTACATATATGAGAACCACAGCCGGTATCCAATACCCAAGTAGAATTATGACTTTCAGAAAAATTAATTTCAATCATAAACAAACCTTGATTGGAAGTCGAAGCTTCTCCAAGCTTCTTCTCTACTGGAAACTTCTTGCAGTTCCTCTTCCAATGTCCCGGCTCATTGCAATGAAAGCACATTCCTTTAGCTGGTTCAGGTTTCTTTTGCTCCTTTTCTTTCCCTTTTCCCTTAGCCTTCTTAGATTTCTTCTTTTCAGAAGACACCTTGGGCCTCTTCCTTTTATTGGAAGAATCCACCATTAAGACATGGTTCTTCTTGGATGAGAAGTGACCTTCTGCAGTTTTCAGCATGTTAAGCAGCTCAGGTAAGCTGACATCTAGCTTATTCATGTGAAAATTAACCACAAACTGCGAGAAGGTCTCAGGGAGTGACTGCAAGACCAAGTCTTGACTCAACTCCCCATCCATGACGAACCCAAGCTGTCCAAGGCGTTCAATCAAATTGATTACCTTCAAAACATGAGTCTCGACGGCAGTGCCCTCGGTCATCCGAGATCGGAAGAGCTCCTTAGATATCTCATATCTAGCAGTCCTACTCTGTTCACCATACAACTCCTTGAGGTGAAGCAGCATAGCAGGAGCATCCATTTTTTCGTGCTGACGCTGAAGCTCGTTATTCATGGATGCGAGCATGATGCATTGAGCCACAGATGCATCATCTTGCCACTTATTGAAAGTGGCAATCTCTTCCTCAGAGGCTGTTTCTAAAACAGATTCAGGGATAGCGGAATTTAGGACATAAGAAATCTTTTCAGCAGTGAGAACAATTCTCAGATTTCTTAGCCAGTCCTCATAATTCGGGCCGGTAAGCTTATTTGCATCAAGTATGCTTCGTAGTGAGATTAGTGATTTTGATATTTTTAAAATTCTGCATGTGAAAAGACAACATTTTAGCAAACATTCCTTTTATTAACTTTGCATACCAAAATAAATTTAGGTCTTTATTTTAAATTGGTATCTCCCACTATTTTCATCAAACTATATTACCCTCACTCATATAGTTCGGCAACATCTAATTAAAGATTTGCTAGCGAGATTAAGGATCCCATTTCAAATGTATATAACCTTGTGGATAGCACAACAAGCGATATACAAATAAATAGGTAGACAACTCTTGTCAATTACATCACCATGTAACTCCTTTTATTTTGCCTCTTAAATCATAATGGTCATGTGTGTGCACATCCGAACTAAAATAATTTAAGTTAAGTCCAGCCTAGCACTTCCATAAATTCAAAAAAGAAAAAATTTCGTCCTTGTGGATAGCACAACAAGACTAGATCGTTCAATTTTCTTGATAAGCATCAAATGTGATTAATTAACATCTTAAATATTCAATACTCGCCTTGTGGATAGCACAACAAACTCATATTAAATATTTAATACTCTATTAACTAATCATGCTAGAAGGCGACGTTCGATATTCCAAATATCATTTGAACGCTTCAGACTTAATATTATTTCTTTGAGGGGTTTGTTATTATTTGTCTCATCTTTTTAAGCGCACATGCACATATATATATAAAATACGCGTTATTTTATTAAACATGCGAAGCATGTTTGTATAAAATATAATATATATAATATTTAGCATGCAATATAGAATACTATATTCTACCCGGATTGATTATGGATTTTTATTCTAGTTTGGTTCACTAGAGCCACCAAGTGAACCAAAAGGTCAAACCTAGGAGTGCAAGAATTTAAATTTAAATATAACTATTACATTTAAACCCTGGCTCCATACAAATGAGTCTTCACGCGTTTCTTGCTCCTTGGTCTCCAATTTCTTCAAAATAATTCTAACTATCTCTATTACATTAACTATTTAAAATTAAATAGAAACCTTGATCAGCAGTCAAGGGGAAGTACATAGAAAGGAGATAGAATTTACATCGAGAATAAAACTAGAGAAGACGAGGTACGCAGACCCCATTTTATAAAACCCATTCATTCAAGCATTCAACCAAAATAAAATCCAATCACATTGGTCATAGTCCATAATCAATCCCTTTTATTACCATACATATCATCATACGTATCAATAAAACTTATTCATCTCATAAAAATAAATTCATTCCATATATTTATTAATATCAGTTAATGGGCAAAAGTTTGCTAAACTTTGTTTTTGGAAAAATAAACTCCTTTATTTCATTCAAAAACAATTCCAAATTAAACTCTTTAATTTTAGCAATTCTGAAATCTCATTTTATATAAAATAAACATCTTTATTTTAAACCTTTATTAATTAAATAAACCATTCATTTAATTAAATAAAACAAAAAAAAATTCAGTTCCTGTCCAGTGGCGCAGCTACGCCAAGAATGTAAAGGGAACCGGTGCAGCTGCGCAGCATGAAAACCAGGAACAGCACCCAGCGCAGCTGCGTAGCAATATTGCCTTGTAACGGCGCAGCTTCGCAGAATCTGAAAAATTTTTGTTGCCCAGAACTCGATCCAATCGCATATCATACATGTATGGAATCACATAGACTAATAATTAGCACAAGATTGGCTCTGATACCACTGTTGGGTTTGTACGTAACGCAATCATGCAATCAAATCACATAAATAGGGCGGAAGCGTAAAAAACTAGGTTTTCAAAAGTTATACAAACCCATTACCATGATCATTCTTGTGCATCAATTATCAGTGAATGAAAAAGGAGAAAAATAGAATTATATCTTTGAAGATCCAAGCTTCCTCAGGTACAAGTTCTACTCCTTTGATTCCTTTGATTCCTCTGTAGTGGCTCTTTCCCTTGATCAATGTCAGCCACCAAAATGTTTGGCCTCTAACGGTGATCCACCAAGGAAGATGAAGAACTCAGTAAGATGGGTTATTGGCTTAACCCTTGTTTTTATCTCTATAGAATATGTGTACCCCCAACTCTTGAAAAATTCACGTACCTTATTTCTGATATAAGATTCTCTTATATAGATATTAGGTTAACCCTCCTAATCCAATTAGAATAGGGTTTTATTTAATTAATTAATTAATTACTTTTAATTAATTTATATCCTAATCTTTATTAGGATTGAGAGAGAGTACTGATATTATATTAATTCCTAAACTCCTTTAGAATTAAAATAATAATAATAACAATAATAATATTAATAAGACTCCTCTTGTTAATTTATATTTAATATTTCTAAAATATTAAATAATAAACATTAAGCTATTTAATTTATTCTATCATCATAGATTAAATTAATTATACTTAATGCATTATTACTATCATGCCATTTTCTTCTTAAATAATTCTTCTTCCTTTTATGGTGTGACCCTTTAGGTTCTCCATATTAAACCGGTTGTGAATAAATCAATTAGAATAATTCTAATCTTATTTAAATAAACAAATTAAACTAATAATCTATTTAAATAAATAACATTTATTCTACAATAGGGATAAGCCTCCCTAGCGATCAACGACTTTCCAGATAATATAGATTTCAACATTAATCATAAAAGAACCTGTGAGTTAATAGTTACCGTACAATTCAATCCTTCCACCATACAATGTCCCAATTAAATATAAGACATGGATTTACTGTCAAGTCTTAATTTATTTAATTATTTGTATTTCGATTAGAAAATGCACAACTCCAAATAATGCAAATTAGAAACCTCTTTCTAATTTCATTCTACCTTGGCCAAGGATTCCTGGGTTGTCATTTAACGAATCACATAGGACATATCTCCTCTTTTACTAGAGGTGGTAGATTCTTTATTGATCATTCATTATCTCCATATGTAACTCATTACACCCAAGCATACCCGATATATGCCTTAAAAGGCCTTAAGGAATTAGTCAAAATATAATTTGTTACATACAAGATACTATGATGATCTCAAGTCCAAGGATCACATGTACTACTATCACATTAGGAATTCCTATTGACAGGCGAGTAAAACTCCATTAGGTATTCCATAGCGAGTCACGTTCAGTGAACTTATTCTCCAATAAGCACCTACATACTTGATTTAGTGTCTCCACACAAATGACCATGAGATCAGTCATCCTCATCCAATGAGCAAGCAACATATGTACCAATCTATCCGAATTTACTAATCCCCATTTTAGTAATCCCACAATTGGGAACTATTTTAGTTTTTAAGCTTTCTAAGAATTTAGATCTCATTATCATGATCTCATCATGATTCTAAAAGCATTGCTTAAAACTATGGGTTATTTACATATTATAAAAACAGCACCATGTAGATAATTATATGCCTTAAATGAATATTTTATTAATAAATAAATAAGATTGTTTACAAAGTATGTGCTTTGTCATCATACATGATTGGCTTGTATGCACACTACTATCAAAAAGAGGTATTGGTAAAAAGAGTTCACTTCTGTAAAGAGGCGTCGGTGAATATGGTTCAGTGGTGATGGCCTATGACCATCTTTCTCACATGTCTGCTCTATGCATATTTGACGTTCTTTGTTAGAATATAGAAAACCCAAATAAGGAATTAGAGGTGAGTTCCTTCCCAATTCAATTGTTTAGCTATTTATGGGCTCAAGTGCAAATTAGGGTTCATATGTTCTAATTGAATTAAATACACAATAAGGGGAAATTAAATGAAGACGAAAAAGTCAAAAATAAAGAGGCGAGGCCCGAGAGAAGCCTCCACATGTCCCGAGGCAGAAGGCTCGTTGAGGCAGCTCGTTTTGAAAATTAATTGAGGGATTGGATTGGTGACTAGAAGGACAGAACGATATGGGCATTACTCTGATGATTAAATGGTATTTCTAGAATTTTTCTGAAGGCATGTGTCTGGCACATGACCATTTTTCAGAAAACCCTATAAATATCCCTTCCATTCCATTGGGAAGGGGACCACTCTCCAGGCTCAGGACTTGGACATTCTCTCTGAACCAGAAGTACTCAAGAAGGCTCTTGGAATCCCAATAACCCTAACAAGGTTTTCGAATTCTAAGAGTTCTGTCACGTGTCGTTGGAGTAATCGTCTACCTGTTCTTCTCTCCTCTTCAATCAATCAATCAATTTCGTGCTCTTCGTGGATTTATCTCCTCCTCAGCCAACACGAAATCCTAACCCTAGCAAGGTACGATTTCCTTGCCCACATTTAATTGGCGACTCTGCTAGGGAGGTGCAGAATTCGTGAAGGGTATGCCCACAACTCGAAGCGGAAGAACTACAGGACGAGCTTCACCTACAAATAGCATTACTTCACCGGATCCAGTTCCAAGGCAAGCAAACCAAGCTTTCCAAGGCGCAAATCTGGATCTTGATCAACCAATTATCAAAGACGCTTCGGAAAGGAGTTCAACAACACCATACATGGCCAATCAACAACAAACGAACGTCAGGCAAACCGGCACAGGAAGGCAAGGCGAGGATGCAAGCGGAGAGTAGATGAACGTTGTGCAACTGGAGATGCTTAAGGCATTGAAGGAAGCACGTGAAGGACAAGGGATGATGATGGCTATGATGCTGGAAATGCAGAGGAAGCAAGAGGAAATGGGGAATTTCTGCCAACAGTTGATGCAGATCCCCACTTTCAAGTCCATGTTCCCAAGCAATTCGCAGAAAGAACAAGCAGGAATGGAAGACAAAAATAATGGCAGCAACAACAAGGAGAACCAGATTGTACCTCCATTGACGGAGAATCAGTCAGCTCCAATCATCAACTTGGAACCCCAGAACAGTGGTGACGCCACAACTTAGATTGGAAGCAAGCCAACCTCAGATAAACATCATCCCGACTACTCCCCTCACATTTTCACAAGTGCAGATGACGACCATTCCAGACCCTTTCCAGCGAATGAGCCAACAACTACCACCAGCGCAAGCGTTGCACGATGCAAGTGTACACCAACCAATTTATTTACAATACATACTGCCAATGCAGCAATACATCACAACACCACAGAGAGTCTGTGCCACGAGCCAGTACGTGACGAAGGATGATATGATCGACGTGATTAATCAACTTCGCAGGCAGACATCCCGACCTTCGAAGTTAGACTTTACTCCACCTTACCCGGCACACATTCGGAGGCAGCCTTACCCAACAGGGTATATTGAGCATCCCCCACACTTTCCAAAATACAACGGCAAGAAAAGAAATGCTAGGGAGCATATTGCCAGGTTCGTGGAGTCGATGTCTCCGTGGCTAGGGTATGATGAAGTAAACAACCACAACTTGTTGATGAGGGAATTTAACAAGACTTTAACGGATAGTGCCTTCAGTTGGTACTACAATTTGGAGAAGGGATCAGTCCATGATTGGGATGATCTAAAATTATAATTTTTTAAGAAATTTTTATATGTGCAAAAATAGGTAACCATTGCAGAGCTGATGCGATTCAAGCAGAAGCCAAGTGAGGAGTTGTAGGATTATGTGGACAGATTCAGGGCCCAGGCACAGAAGTGCGCAGAGCCAATCGAGGAAAAGAACTTGGTCAGCATATGCAACAATGGTACTTTAGACTCCTTCAAGCCCCATCTCATTACGAAGTCATGTGATTCATTTACGACCCTCTCATCTTTTGCACAAGACTTGGGAGGAATCATGACATTGCCCACCAACCATGCGACGGTTACATGGAGGGACAAGAGGACAGCAACTGTGGCTTTGGCTGACTTTCAATCAAAACCACAAAGGGTAAGAGAGAGAAGAATGAGAGAAATTTTGATCAGAGTAGAGGAAAGCTCGGACACAAATATGTAGGAAAGCTAATTCCGGAGACTATTACATGCAGTGAGAAGGCATTCAAGGTTCTATATGAACAATGGATTGAGCATGGAGTGGTGAAACCTCCAAAGCCCCGGTTGGTTGTGACGGAAGAGATGAAAAAAAGACCGAACTTCTGTGTATACCACCAATACACAGGACATTACACTATGGACTATTACAGTCTATGGAGGATATACTATAAAAAGCTGGCGGCCGGAGAGATTGAACTAAGAAAAGAAACGTGTAACACTATCACCCATGGTGCAATCCCGAAAATCAAGATGATGGACAACCCAAATACTGGCTCTACCATCGAAAGAACTCTGAACTATAAATACAAGAATTTACAAAATAAAAATCCACCCAAGATGGTGGTCCACCGAAAATGGTGGTTGAAGTCCTCAGGAGTATCCCTTCCCAAGAAATTGGATGACCAAGGGAGGAGGCACAAGAATTGATAAAAAAAAATCCACCCAAGATGGTGGTCAAGTCCTTGTAAAATACACTTGCCAAGAAATTAGATGACCTAAGTGACGAGGCACCCAATTTCAAGTCCTCGTAGATCACACTTGCCAAGAAATTGGACGACCTAAGTGACGAGGTACCCGAGTGTTACACTTTATCATCAAAAGTGAATGAGGCACCTGACTATAAGTCCTCAGACCCGAAAAGTTATACTTTTAACTTCAAAAGTAATTGAGGCACCTGACTATAAGTCCTCGGAAGTTATACTTTCAACTTCAAAAGTAATCGGAGCACCTGACTATAAGTCCTCGGAAGTTAACACTTTCAACTCTAAAAGTGATTGAGGCACCTGAGTATAAGCCCTCAACCCCGAAAAAAGTTACACTTTATCTTCAAAAGTGGTGAACGTTATGCTTTCTCTGACAAAAGCAAGATTTATTTGCTTTTATGAAAATCTGAACGTTATGCTTCTCGTTAAAAGCAATCTGATTATCAATAAAATGTCAAACTTTCACTTATACTTGAATAATTTTCTAATTTTGTTTTTAAAATTTTTTATTATAGATTCAAGTGTTGGTTTGCATGAAATTGAAAAAAAACATATACGCATTATTGTCATAGAGTATTGATTTGAATAACTTAAGATTCAATGTAAAACATTGGATCTCGAGGAAAAATTCAAGTTAAAGGCAATCGATAATGTTAAAAGAAACTTTATTTTGATAAATGAAATATATGTAAATGAGTTTTCTGATACAGGAAATGGAAAAACTACAAAAGTTTATGATCTAAAGGCCATGACATGTCGGACTGAAGGGGGGTATGCATAGCTAAAGCCTCCAACTCCAAGTCGACAATGACGGTATCCCGAGCCTTCGTGTTTCAGGCTATCAGTTTCGTAAGGTCTTGGGCAGATGACTCAATTTCTCAAAGCTTGGTCTTCAATTTATCCATGACATCTTGAAGCTCCTGAAGCTCGACATAAAGTAAGCCATTCTCAAAATTATGACGTGAAGTGACCTCCGAACAAAGTGTAACAACATGATAACTGGAAGTAAAGAGATCCAGCCTAGCACGAAAGGAAGAAATGTCAAGGCCCAAAGAGGATCGAGAAGTCATCAATCTCACAACTAAACCTATCTAAGTCCTCTGTTCATAAATAATAGAGAGACTGTGCATTTTGAGAATAAGGCTCACAAGACGATCTAGCAAAATGGCTTGGAGGAGGGCCTTGTGAATATGTATCCTACCAAGTATACATGGGAACCAAGATAGGAGACGTCCAAGATTCACCTTTAAAGATGAAAAATGAAAACAATGAAAGAAGATGCTAAAGACTCCTAGGGTTCGACCCCTAGGGTACGAACACCTAGAGAGGCTCTCCCCTCTTACCTTTGACTTCTTCTAGCTCGATGATCAAGTTCCCGAAATGAAGCCGCCTAGGGTTCGGCCCCCAAAGTTCGGCCACCTAGGGGAAAGATCTTCATCTTTTGTTCACCCCGATTTGAAGCACGCTCACTTGATGCCTTCTCTGAAAGTAGTATGCATACAAGCCAATCATGTGTGATGATAAAGCATATACTTTGGAGACAATCTTATTTATTTATTAATAAAAATATTCATTTATTAAAGGTATTTAATTATCTAAATGGTGCTATTTTTATAATATGTAAATAACCCATAGTTTTAAGCAATGCTTTTAGAATCATGATGTTGATCATGCTAATGAGATTTAAATTCTTAGAAAGTTTAAAACTAAAATAGTTCCCAATCGTGGGATTACTAAAAAAGGGATTAGTATATCTGGATAGATTGGTACATATGTTGTTTGCTGATTGGATGAGGATGATTGATCTTATGATCATTTGTGTGGAGACACTAAAGCAAGTATGTAGGTGCTTATTGGAGAATAAGTTCACTAGACGTGACTCGCTATGGAATACCTAATGGAGTTTTACTCGTCTGTCAATAGAAATTCCTAATGTGATAGTAGTACAAGTGATCCTTGGACTTGAGATCATCATAGTATCTTGTTTGTACTTTGACTTATTCCTTAAAGCCCTTTAGGGTATATAAAAGGATATGCTTGGATATAATGAGTTACATATGGAGATAATGAATAATCAATAAAGAATCTACCACCTCTAGCAAAAGAGGAGAAATGTCCTATGTGATTCGTTAAATGACAACCTAGGAATCCTTGGCCAAGGTGGAATGAAATTAGAAAGGAGTTTCTAATTTGTATTATTTGGAGTTTTGCATTTTCTAATCGAAAAACATATTATTAAATAAAATAAGACTTAACAATAAATCCATGCCTTATATTTAATTAGGACATTGTATGATGGAAGGATTGAATTGTACATTACTCACAGGTTCTTTTATGATTAATGTTGAAATCTATATTATCTGAAAAGTCGTTGATCGCTAGGGAGGCTTATCCCTATTGTAGAATAAATATTATTTATTTAAATAGATTATTAGTTTAATTTATTTATTTAAATAAGATTAGAATTATTCTAATTGATTTATTCACAACCGGTTTAATATGGAGAACCTAAAGGGTCACACCATAAAAGAAAGAATAATTATTTAAGAAGGTAATGGCATAATCGTAATAATGCATTAAGTGTAATTCATTTAATCTATGGTGATAGAATAAATTAAATAGCTTAATATTTATTATTTAATATTTTAAAAATATTAAATATAAATTAATAAGAGGAGTCTTATTAATATTATTACAATTATTATTATTTTAATTTTTAAAGGAGTTTAGTAATTAATTTAATATTAGTACTCTCAATTATTCCTAATAAGATTAGGAGACAAATTAATTAAATAAATTTAATTAATTATTCCCAATGTAGTGGGAAGCCTAAATTAATTATTTAGAGTTTAATTAATTAAATAAAATTTCATGTCTAAAAGGATTAGTAGGGTTGACCAATATCTATATAATAGGAGTCTTATAATAGATATCAGTTAATGCAATTTCAATTATTGGAGAGTACTCCTTTTCTAGAGAGGACAGAAAATTAAGCCAACCACCCTCCTTCTTGATAATTTCTCTTCCTTGGTGGATCACCTCTAGAGGCCAAACACTTGGGTGGCTAACGTTGATCAAAGGAAAGAATCTAACCCAAAAATTCAAGGAGATCACGAAGAACAAGGAGTTGAACTCGTACCTGTGGAAACTTCGTTCTACAAGGGTATGATTCTATAACTTCATATTTATCGTTTTAAATTAATAATTTGCATAAAGGATGATCCGGGTAATGGTTTTGTAAAAAAAAATTAAACTCTGATATACAATGCTTCCGCTAATTTTTGCAATTTGATTGCGTCACGATTTCGTACAAACCCAAAAGTGGCATCAGAGCCAGCAATTATTAATTGTTTTGATTTCATATACATATGGGTATGTATTTAGAATAATTTATTGGGCATAATTAGTTGTATAAAAAAAATTATGAGTGAAAGAAAAAAAAATTAACGGAAATAATTTTTTTTTCTTCTTGGTTCGCTGTGTCTGCGAATTGATCACAAAATGGTGATTGTCGATTTTTTTTTTAGAAGGGAACCTGCCGAATTTGTTTTTTAAGAGCTGACTCACGTTGCCTTAGAAATGGATATTAATTGTTTTAAATGAAAAGTTATTCAATTCAAAACAAAAAGGTTTCTGCAAGCTTTTTGAAACGTGTAGGAAGTTTTAAAAGAAAGGTAACCCATGATTACCTTAATATATATATATATATATATATATATATATATATATAATATTCTTAATAATTTTATAATTAAAATAAAGAGTTTATTTTAATCTTGAAATTGGATTTCATACAAATTAAAATTGCCCATTAAATGATACTCATATATATATGGAATGGTTTTAATTCATGAGATGAATATTTATTTATTTATATATATGGCGATATGTATGATAATAAATAGGGATTGATTATGGGACTATTGACCAATGTGATTGGATTTTATTTTAGTTGATTGCTTGAATGAATGAGTTTTATTAAATGGGGTCTGCGTACCTTGTCTTCTCTGATTTTTTTCTCGATGTAAATTATATCTTCCTCCTATGTACTTCCCCTTGACTGCTGATAAATATTTCTATTTAAATTAAATAGTTTAATGTAATAGAAATAGTTAAAATTATCATGAAAAAATTGGAGACCAAGGAGCAAGGAGCGCGTGAAGACCCATTTGTATGGAGCCTGGGATTTAAATATAATAGTTATATTTAAATTTAATTCTTACACTCCTAGGTTTGACCTTTTGGTTCACTTGGTGGCTCTAGTGAACCAAACTAGAATAAAAGTTCATAATCAATCCGGGTAGAATATAGTATTCTATATGTGCATGCTTAGTATTATATATATTATATTTTATGCAAACATGCTTCGCATGTTTAATAAAATGACGCGTATTTTATATATATATATATATATATATATATATATATATATATATATATATATATATATATATGTGCATGCACTAAACAAGATGAGACAAATAATAACAAACCCCTCAAAGAAATAATATTAAGTCCGAAGAGTTCAATGATATTTGGAATATCGAACGTCGCCTTCTAGTATGATAAATTAATAGAGTATTAAATATTTAATATGAGCTTGTTGTGCTATCCACAAGGAGAGTATTGCGTATTTAAGATATTAATTAATCACATTTGATGCTTATCAAGAAAATTGAACAATATAGTCTTGTTGTGCTATCCACAAGGACGAACATTTTTCTTTTTTGAATTTATGGAAGTGCTAGGCTGGACTTAACTTCAAATATTTTAGTTCGGATGTGCACACACTTGACCATTATGATTTAAGAGGCAAAATAAAAGGAGTTACATGTTGATGTAATTGACAAGAGTTGTCTACCTATTTATTTATATATCGTTTGTTGTGCTATCCACAAGGCTATATACATTTAAAATGGGATCCTTAATCTCACTAGCAAATTTTTAATTAGATGTTGTCAAACTATATAAGTGAGGGTAATATAGTTTAATGAAAATGTGGGAGATACCAATTTAAAATAAAGACCTAGATTTATTTTGGTATTCAAAATTAATTAAATGAATGTTTGCTAAAATATTATCTTTTCACATACAGAAATTTAAAAAATGTCAAAATCACTAATTTCACTGCGTAGCATACTTGATGCTAATAAACTAACCGGACCAAATTATACGAACTAGTTAAGGAATCTGAGAATAGTTCTCACTACTGAAAAGATTTCTTATTTTCTAAATTCACCTATCTCTGAACTGTTCCAGAATCAGCATCTGAGGAATAAATTGCCACTATTGTAAAGTGACAAAATGACGCATCTGTGGCTCAATGCATCATGTTCGCATCTATGAATAACGAGCTTCAGCGTCAGCATAAAAACATGGATGCTCCTACTATGTTGCTTCACCTCAAAGAGTTGTATGGTGAACAAAGTAGGACTGCTAGATATGAGATATCTAAGGAGCTCTTCCAATCTCGGATGACCAAGGGTAAGGTGAACATAAATGAACAAAAGAAACCTGATACAGCTAGCAAAGGAATATGCTTCCATTGCAACGAGCCGGGTCATTAGAAGAGGAACTACAAGAAGTTTCTGGCAGAGAAGAAGCTTGGAGAAGCTTCGACTTCCAATCAAAGTTTGTTCATGATTGAAATTAATTTTTTAGAAAGTCAAAATTCTACTTGGGTATTGGATACCGGCTGTGGTTCTCACATATGTAATAATGTGAAGGGACTGGTCAGAACTAGAAAGCTGAACAAGAATGAGGTTGTCCTACGAGTGGGAAATGGAGCAAAGGTTGCTGCATTAGCCGTAGGCACTTATTATTTAGCACAGCCTACGGGCAAGTCCATTTATTTAAATAATTATTATTTCGTTCCAAATATCATTAGAAACATTATTTCTATTTCCTTATTAGATATGGATGGATTTGACATTATAATAAAGAACAACAGTTGTTCTATTTATAAAAGTAATATTTTATATGGTGTTGGTAATTTGCAAAATGGACTTTATATACTTGACTTGCATGAAAAT
This sequence comes from Panax stipuleanatus, assembly GCA_020205555.1. Lineage (NCBI taxonomy): Eukaryota > Viridiplantae > Streptophyta > Magnoliopsida > Apiales > Araliaceae > Panax > Panax stipuleanatus. Next base: position 137,602,115 of record CM035117.1, on the reverse strand, counting down.
ATACTTCAAATAGAACAAACTAAGAAAAGGAAAAGAGATGATATTAATTATACCTATATGTGGCACTGTAGACTCGATCATATTAATGAAATAAAATTATTCAAGTTGCATGAGGATGGGCTCTTAGAGCTATCCGATTATGAATCATATCCAACTTGTGAATCTTGTCTCATGGGTAAAATGACTAAATCTCCTTTTAGTGGAAAAGGAGAAAAAGTTACAGAGTTGTTAGCGTTGGTTCACATAGACGTTTGTGGACCTATGACAACGAATGCACAGGGTGGTATTCTTATTTTATTACTTTCACTGATGATCACTCAAGATTTGGATATGTGTATTTAATGAAATACAAATCAGAATCATTTAAAAAGTTCAAAGAGTTCAGAAGTGAAGTAGAGAAACAAACGGGCAAGAGTATTAAGATTCTTCGAACAGATCGAGGTGGTGAATACTTAAGCGGTGAGTTTCTCGATTGTCTCAAAGAAAATGGTATAATTTCACAATGGACTCCACCAGGTACACCACAGTTAAATGGAGTATCTAAAAGGAGAAATCGAACATTGTTGGACATGGTTCGTTCCATGATGAGTTTTACCGATCTTCCAATTTTATTCTGGGGTTATGCCCTAGAAACGGCTACATATCTACTAAATAAGATCTCCACCAAATTCGTCCCTAAGACTCCATATGAGATCTGGACAGGGAGGAAACCTAGTCTTAAGCATGTTAAGATTTGGGGATGTCCAGCTTATGTGAAAAGGTTTCAAAATGATAATCTTGGGACAAGATCTGAAAAGTGCACGTTTGTGGATATCCTAAATAATGTTTGGGATACTATTTTTACAATCCTATTGAACAAAAGATGTTTGTTGCGAAACACGTTGCCTTCTTGGAAAATGAGTTTATCCTTGAAGGGGTTAGTGGGAGAAAAATAGATCTTGAAGAAATTCAAGAACCACACACCACTACAGATCAAGTGGATGAACCTGTCCAAGTAGAGACACCTACTGTACAACACCCTATTCGTAAATCTGAAAAAGTACCGAAGATACCTAAAAGGTATGGATTCGTCATAGAGGATGACGATGAGGTACACATCATGGATGATAATGATCCATTGAATTAAGAACAGACTATGAGTAATAAAGACTCAGAGAAATGGTAGATGACCATAAAATCTAAAATGAATTTTGAAGCTATGCTCAAGCCCATTTGGATTTTTCTTGCGATTGCAGCTTATTTTTACTTAATCTGGCAAAATGGACGTGGAGACGCCCTTCCTCAAATATACATTATTAGAGGAGAATGTATGTATGATATAACCAGATAGTTTTTTATTTCAATTGTTGAAGCAAATCATGTATATGAGCTACAACAATCCATTCATGGATTGAAGCAAGATTCTCGTAGATGGAACATTCGTTTTGATGAGACAATCAAAGAGTTTAATTTTATCAAAAACGAGGATGAACCATGTGTATACAAGAAGGTTAGTGGGAGCGTTATTTCATTCCTTGTGTTATATGTTAATGATATATTACTTATAGGGAATGAAATTCCTATGCTAAAATCGATCAAAACAAAGTTGTCTAAACATTCCTCCATGAATGATTTGGGTAGAACATCCCACATTGGGGATATAAATCTTTATTGATATATTTAAAAGGATGTTCTGCTAAACCCAAGGAAACGTATATTCATTAGATGCTAAAGGCGTTTAGCATGGCAAACTCCAAAAGGTGTCTCATGATGATGAGTCATGGAGTGAATCTCTCTAAAATTATCCTCAATAAAAGAGAGATCGCATGAGCTACTATCATGTATGCAATGAAATATACGAGACTTGATGTTGATCAGTCATATTCTGGAGAAGATCACTATGAGACAGTGATAAACATCTTAAAGTACTTAACTGACACTAAGGATGTCATCATATCACATGATGAGTCTGAATTAAACTAGAGTGCTAAACAGACTCAAGTTTTCAGACTGACCAAGACGATATCAAAGCCACTTTAGGGTAAGTCGTTACCTTGAAAGATGGTGTAGTGAATTGAAAAGGTTCCAAACAACAAAAAGTTGCTGCTTTAGTGACAAAGACAGTATATAACTGTAAGTAAAGCTGCAAGTTGATGTTTCGGATGAAATGTTCATTACAGAACTAGGAATAGTTCTTAAGTCTCATCTTGAATCTAAACATGTGTTGCGGCACTTTGATTAAAGAAATCATTGAAAAAGGAGCATATAGACTCTCAAGATAATATTGCATATCCATTTACTAAAGCTATAACACAACAGCAGTTTGATCGTCACGTAAAAAAGTTGGTATGAGATACCATGGCGATTAGCTTTAGTGGAAGTGGGAGATTGAAAGTAGTATGCATACAAGCCAATCATGTGTGATGATAAAGCATATACTTTGGAGACAATCTTATTTATTTATTAATAAAAATATTCATTTATTAAAGGTATTTAATTATCTACATGGTGCTATTTTTATAATATGTAAATAACCCATAGTTTTAAGCAATGCTTTTAGAATCATGATGTTGATCATGCTAATGAGATTTAAATTCTTAGAAAGTTTAAAACTAAAATAGTTCCCAATCGTGGGATTACTAAAAAGGGGATTAGTATATCCGGATAGATTGGTACATATGTTGTTTGCTCATTGAATGAGGATGATTGATCTCATAATCATTTGTGTGGAGACACTAAAGCAAGTATGTAGGTGCTTATTGGAGAATAAGTTCACTGGACATGACTCGCTATGGAATACCTAATGGAGTTTTACTCGCCTGTCAATAGAAATTCCTAATGTGATAGTAGTACAAGTGATCCTTGAACTTGAGATCATCATAGTATCTTGTATGTAATGAATTATACTTTGACTTATTCCTTAAAGCATTTTAGGGTATATAGAAGGGTATGCTTGGATATAATGAGTTATATATGGAGATAATGAATAATCAATAAAGAATCTACCACCTCTAGTAAAAGAGGAGAAATGTCCTATGTGATTCGTTAAATGACAACCTAGGAATCCTTGGCCAAGGTGGAATGAAATTAGAAAGGAGTTTATAATTTGCATTATTTGGAGTTTTGCATTTTCTAATCGAAAAATATATGATTAAATAAAATAAGACTTGACAGTAAATCCATGTCTTATATTTAATTGGGACATTGTATGGTGGAAGGATTGAATTGTACGATAACTATTTACTCACAGGTTCTTTTATGATTAATGTTGAAATCTATATTATCTAAAAAGTCGTTGATCGTTAGGGAGGCTTATCCCTATTGTAGAATAAATATTATTTATTTAAATAGATTATTAGTTTAATTTATTTATTTAAATAAGATTAGAATTATTCTAATTGATTTATTCACAACCGGTTTAATATGGAGAACCTAAAGAGTCACACCATAAAAGGAAGAATAATTATTTAAGAAGATAATGGCATAATCGTAATAATGCATTAAGTGTAATTAATTTAATCTATGATGATAGAATAAATTAAATAGCTTAATGTTTATTATTTAATATTTTGGAAATATTAAATATAAATTAATAAGAGGAGTCTTATTAATATTATTACAATTATTATTATTTTAATTTTTAAAGGAGTTTAGTAATTAATTTAATATTAGTACTCTCAATTATTCCTAATAAGATTAGGAGACAAATTAATTAAATAAATTTAATTAATTATTCCCAATGTGATGAAAAGCCTAAATTAATTATTTAGAGTTTCATTAATTAAATGAAATCCCATGTCTAATAGGATTAGAAGGGTTGACCAATATCTATATAAGAGGAGTCTTATAATAGATATCAGTTGATGCAATTCTAATTATTGAAGAGTACTCCTTTTCTAGAGAGGATAGAAAATTAAGCCAACCACCCTTCTTCTTGATAATTCCTCTTCCTTAGTGGATCACCTCTAGAGGCCAAACACTTGGGTGGCTAACGTTGATCAAAGGAAAGAATCTAATCCAAAAATTCAAGGAGATCACGAAGAACAAGGAGTTGAACTCGTACCTGTGGAAGCTTCGTTATACAAGGTTATGATTCCATAACTTCTTATTTATCGTTTTAAATTAATAATTTGCATAAAGGATGATCCGGGTAATGGTTTTGTAGAAATTTTTTAAACTCTGATATACCATGCTTCCACTAATTTTTGCAATTTGATTGCGTCACGATTTCGTACAAACCCAACATTCTTGATGACTCCTTGATTTTGAAGAAGAGAAAAAAACATTCCGAGAAAGAGTACTATTTGGAAGGATGGCATAGAAGATTTTCCATGATGTCCAGGGAGAGCTCCTCTAGAGGTCACCCCCTAGGGTTCGGCCCCCTAGAGGTTTCCTCTCCTAGGACTTTGATCTTCGAGTCTTGGAAAATCGAGCTCTGAGAATTGTTTAAAAACTTGAAGTAAGACTTAAACACTTGAAATATTTTGCACGATCGTCCCACCAAAGGCGTGACTCATGTGCAGGGGGCAAAGGTGAGCAACTTACTGGTAGATGGCATATGCATCCTCCAAAGTAGGGGTGAATTTCCCCCAGGAAGTGACAAATATGCAAGTAGAGGAGCACCATCGTGAGATCAATACAGTAAGGGGGTAATGGTCCTGGTGGATACGCAGGTCTCTACATAGCTGAACACAACGAAGGATGTTAGCAATCTTGAGTATGTCCATATAATCAGCGTTCCCTAGGATCTCGTTAGTCCAATCCTACCATCCCTGAATGCGGCCAGATGAATCGGACAGAAAACGAAGAGGGCTGAATAGGTACTCTTGTTTCTCCATGCTTATGCAGGGAATGCGATCGGAATGGGAAAAATCATCCCAACATTCGCAAGTCGCTGCGTATAGAAACAAGTCTTCCATCATAGCTGAACTGGACGGCCATAAAGTCTGAATTTTCTCCCAAAAGACATCGGAAGGACCAAAAGAGGGATGCCCTTCCCCAATCACTGAGGAACGGGGCCTCCTTGGCGATTTTTGGGACTGCAGAATATTCAGCGGAGAGGGCCTGCAAGCAAGAAGAATTCAGCATAAGGGTTCTAAAAAGCAAGGAAATGATGACAAAGAAAGCATTGGGACTTAAGTTCTTATCATGACAAAGAAGAAAGTCTGAGATTTAAGCCTAAGGACACCTGAAAAGTAAACAAAAAGCAAAAAAATTACCCGAGGATCGGCCCTCTAGGGCTCGACCCTTGGAGTTTAACCCCTTAGGATTCAGCCCGACTACCTAGGGTGGTCAACGGCAAGGTCCTGCTTCATTCGCGGTTCGTTGTTTGGTCATCGGAGCTAAGCTCCATTTCGAGTTTCCAAAAGCATCGATCTTTCTTTATTATCCGAGGGAAAAAAACCAAGATATGATCAAGGTAATGGGGCTCGAAAGACAAAAGAAATATTGGAAGTACCTGCGAGAAAGAGCAAGAAGAAAACACAAACAAAAGAAGAAGTCATTTGAAAAAAAAATGGCTTGGCCCCTATAGGGTTCGGCCTCTCCATAGGGTTTGCTCCCTTATAGGGTTCGACTTCCTAGGGGGGTTTTCCCCTTTATACCTTCGAGGTCCTGTTGCTCCACAAACCAACTGCTCGGAACGAATGCTCCTTCGCCGCGAAAATTATAGTATTTCTTTGATAATATTCGAGGGAAAAACCAAGATATGATCAAGGTGATGGGGCTCAAAAAATAAATAAATACTACAATTACCTGAAAATATATATATATATATATATATATATATATTTGAACAATCACGAAGAATTTATTGAACGAAAATCAGATTACTTATTCCAATGGTGATGTATTAAGAAATATTTATGCCTTGGATTGAATTTGGTCTGATTCACAACAATATGAGATTAAGAAAGTGTGGATTATTTTCGTGTTCTTTGCCTTTCGAACCCTCCAAATTCTCACCTGAAAAGCCTTCGGAGAAGATCACAGGATTATGACATGAAAGGGCAGGGTAAAGAGAGCTTAATGGACTGCCTCATATTCATAAATAGCTGCTGCATCAAATCAGACAATTCCACAAAGGATGTGAAAATTCCATATTATGCAGTGCGTATGATCAGCAAGCAGATGGATTCAACATGGCTTTTTGCAGCTGTAAGGTCCAAAACATTGAACATTAATTATGTCACTGGAGTGCACAAATCGTGTCGCGATGATGATTCTGAAAGTGGCTATGAAGAAGATTACATACACCATGAAGTGATGGGAAAGACTTTTGAGAACAAGGTTTCTATGTCAGTGAAAAGGGGAAAGAATATTAATAAGAGGAAGAAAGCCATTGATTTGATAAGGCAACAACTTCAGCAGCTTAGGACTTATGGATTTGAAGATTGTAATGTGGAGCTTGTTGCTGCTGTTATTGAGCTCGTGGGTTAGTTATGGTACAGCCTCTGTATCATATGACCATAAGGCTATTATTGTTAATAGCCAAAGGAGAATCCTTATTTTTGGATCCATTCACTACCCAAGAAGCACTCTTAAGGTATATCCATGTCAATGTACTTCACTAGTTTATCAAGAATCCTATTTTTTTCCATCTCTTCCCGAGGCCATCATATCAATTCCTCCATTAACAAATAAAATATATATATATAGGAGATATCTCTTCCCGAGGCCATCAATTCCTCCATTAACAAATAAAATATATATAATATATATATATATATATAGGAGATATTTAATCCTATAACAAAAGATTTGATCCTGTTTTCAAAATAAAATAAGAAAGAATTTAATTTCCAAAATAAAATAAGATTTATTTTATTTTGTAATACATATTTTCCAAATTTAATTTAATTTATCTTGATTTAATTTCCAAAAATTAAGGAAATTAAGAATGAGTTGATTTTCTTTCCAAAAAATAAGGAAGGATTTGATTATATATATATATATATGATCTTGTTCCCAAATAAAAAATGATTTGATCTTGTTTTAAAAATAAAATAAGATTTTATTTGGTAATATAATTTATCTTGATTTAGTTTCCAAAAATTAAGGAAATTAAGAATGAGTTGATTTTCTATCAAAAAAATAAGGAAGGTTTTGATTTTATATATATATATATATATATATATATATATATATATATATATATATGATCTTATTCCCAAATAAAAAATGATTTGATCTTGTTTTAAAAATAAAATAAGATTTTATTTGGTAATATAATTTATCTAAATTTAGTTTCCAATGTATATATATATATATATATATATATATATATATATATATATATATATATATCCGCCAAGCTAGCTATATGCTGTGTATTGTCAACGATTTCTACATAAGGCTTCTCCATATTACTGTATCTCTAGAGTCAATAATTTTATCATTGTGGGTATAATGGTAGAAATTGAAATATATATATATTAACTAAGGAAATAAAGATTGAGCAAGATTTTCAGAAGATTTTCCAATATGTCCAAGTAAGAGCCTCGCTAGGTTTTGCCTCCTTATGGTTTAATCCTAAGGGTTTGGCTCCCTAGGAGTTCCCTCTTCTAGGATCCTTGTCTTCGAGACTTGTAAAGTGGAGTCCCGCAAAACCATTCAAAAACTTGAAGTATTCTTGCACGATCGTCTCTTTGGAAACGCGACTCTCACGCGGGAGGCAAATGTGGGCCCAAGTGCAAATTAGGGTTCACATCCCCTAATTAAATTAAATGCACAATTAGGGTTCCACGACCTAATTCAATGAAGACGAAAAAGACAGAAATAAAGAGGTGAGACCCGAGAGAAGCCTCCACGTGTCCCGAGGTAGAAGGCTCGTGGAGGCAGCTCGTTTTGGGAATTGATTGAGGGATTGGATTGGTGGCTAAAAAGACAGGACGATCTGGGCATTACTCTGATGATTAAAGGGTATTTCTGGAATTTTCCTGAAGTTATGTGCCTGACACATGACCACTTTCCAGAAAACCCTATAAATACCCCTTCCATTCCATTGGGAAGGGGACCTCTCTCCAGACTCAGGACTTGGACATTCTCTCTGAACCAGAAGCACTCAAGAAGGCTCTTGAAATCCCAATAATCCTAACAAGGTTTCTGGATTCTAGGAGTTCTGCCACGTGTCGTTGGAGTAATCGTCCACCTGTTCTTCTCCCCTCTTCAATCAATCAATCAATTTCGTGCTCTTCGTGGATTTCTCTGCTCCTCAGCCAACTCGAAACCCTAACCCTAGCAAGGTCTGATTTCCTTGCCCACACTATTTAAACAAATTATAAGAGTTTGTGTATGATTCTTGATGTTGCTATTTTTCTCCACCTTAAACCACCAAATCTGAGTGCTCCAAATGACTTGAAATAAACTGATGAATAGAGGGGTTGACTTTAGAACTGCCACTAATGGTAAAGTCAGTAAACAACTATAGAGTTTATAAGAATCTAAGAGTATGTGTAAAATACATATGAGAAGTTTTCCAATATTTATAATCCAATTTCTAGGACATGCACTGACTTAGGTCCCCGTTATCTTTAGGGCCCATTATTGATAAGCCCAAATAAAACTCAATCAGTCTGATGAAGTAGGATTGTAGTTAAGTTTGGTTACCAAATGATAATGAAGGTCGAGATAGTTAAAAGTCCCATTATCTAAAACAAAGCGCTATAGATACTCGAGGACAACATCAACGGGGGCTATTCATCGAAGTGTACACGTCAAGCGTTGAACCTGAGGGCATACAATGATTGAGTTATTAAATAATGGAGACAACTTGGCGCACAAAATAAGGGTAATAGATCTCGTAACACGTGTCATAGGACCCCTAATCTTAATTGTTCATATGTGCTTATAAAATCTCTATAGGAGAGAGAAAGCTTCCTTGCTTCATCTTATTTAAAATATTTCTTGCCATCCCTATGTCTGTCACTAATAAACCTTTCCTATAAATTGGTGCCCTTTTGAAGCTTGTTTGTGCTAATCTCATGAAAGTAAGTACTCTTTGCCCTATTACGTCTGTTTATACCATTTTAAATTCTTAATTTAGTTCATTTCTTTTTATCATTTTGTTGTAGATAGTCAACTTTAACATATTTCTTACCAGTCAGAGCAAAACCTTCATATAATCTTTGTGTTTAGGATAAAACCTTCATAGGGTTCTCCATTTAATAGCCTTTATGCCCATCAAACAAACTCTATTTTCCCTTTGAATCGTAGACAACCCTCTACTAAAGGTCCATCTCAAGGTCTCTTCCCACAAAACAAAATTGGAGTCTTTAGAGTATTGTAGGGACCAGGCATATGAAGGACTAAAATTTGTGGTGCTTGAAAGGTTTAGAAAAAATCTGTTTATTATCTTGACCTTAAGGTCTTCCTCTAGCTCACCAAAGTTCGGATCTATAAAATTATTATCCAAATCTAAGAACTTGTTCGGATTTAGAGCCATATTTAGGTTAGGGCTGTGACGCCCCCAAATTCGGTTTATCTTCAAAATCGAATCTGGTGCTTCACTGATGCTTCTCATTCATTATATACATCATTAAATCATTAAGATTAACAATATATCTCATTAAATCCCAGATTCTATTACCTTAAAATCTTCGTTCATTACAAATAATGGCAATTACATTATTCTCTTACTACCTTAATACAATAAGGTTTAACATCTACTTTATATTACAAGTCTTCGCTTGATCTTCACACTTATTCATATAATGAATAAGGCTCGTGGTACTTGCAACCGTAGCACCGCACAATGGCACCCATCAGCTTGATCTTTACTAGATCCTTCATTACATTCTACCGTCGTTCACTGAAAATATTTTTATTTAAAGCAAGTGTGAGCATTTAATTTCTCGGCAACTCATAGCAATTGAATAAACAACAATTCAAGAATCACATATTCTTTAAAACTTCAATAACCGAACAAAGGTTATGAAGTAGTTCAAATAATAGGAATAAACTCTGATTCCTATCATTTTAAAAAATTAATAACATCTACTTTCACATATCTTTACATTCAGTCCAGCTAAAATCATTAGCACAGATCTAATCTTAACAGTTCACAAATGGAACCACTCCACATTAAACCGTTCAATCACAGAACAGTTTATTTCACAAAAACATATAAGTGTTAAAAGTTCAACACATGGCCTCATGCATACACACCTTGCACAAATATCACACATTTGCACATAGGTAAAACTTTCCCAATTTCAACATCTGAGAAAGTTTAAGAAACTAGCATTCATTTAAAATATGAATGAAGTAGAAACTTGCATTAAGCACAACTACAACTTATAGTTTACGATGAACTGTTCATCGTAATCCCTAAACATTTCACATCCTTCATAAAGACCATGAACTCTCACTTGATTTACCAGTATTTCATCGTAAACCATTCTTTATATTCCCAATACATTTACAATCACAAAGAAGGTAAACTACCTTTTTCGGTACATTAGGTGATCATCATATCCCAAAATCCCGGGGTTTGTTCTCCTCAGACTTACATATCAGATTCCGCACCAAAATAATTTGGTTCAGCATAACTTCTCAAAGAAAGCTCAATTTTCTTTAAACATGACATAGCATTCGTCTAGCCAAATCAAATAGCTAAGACCATACCAATAAATTGGACATCAATTGACAAATTTGTCTAGCCACTTTAAAAAAGGGCATCGACTAACCTTTAAATATTTCACAATACATCAAAACGTTTTATGACGTCATGATACCGCACTGCTTCACAGTACGTTGAGGACTTCGTCAATTTGTAACTTTGTCATTCTACATCATACCATAGTGGGTTAATAATCCAAAGATCACATCCAACACTAGGTTTAAATATATTAATAACTCCATCTTTTTACCATCTATGCATCAAATGCACTGATGATATAAAAATTCACTTTGATATTTCAAACCAATTTCTGTTTAGTCGAAACGATTAGGATAGACATATAAAGAATAGTTCTTTAAAAATCCATTGGTTCAAAAATCTGATCCAATATTTTTCTTTCTAAAACATACACATCATCACGATGTTAATAAACTTCAAAATCTGGCATAACTAGAAGACTTGGAATTTCTATTTTCTTCTTCTTCCTTCATTGTCTTACTTGCAAAAATTCTATCTTCTTCTAGCACCTTCAATGCTATTTATGCTAAATATAACTTGTTTTCAGTCTACAACATTCCTATACCTTAGTATAGTTCATCAACTTACCACATTTTATGTGCTTAGAAAATTTCCACAATAATATGTGCTTACAAACTTGTCCTAGCAATATGTAATCCAAAAACTAATTAAGGACTATCCATACGCTTAAGAGTTCAAAAACATAGCATATAACTATGAGTCAAAAACGTTCATAAGCATGAGTTTTAAGAACCCACACCTATTTAATACTTTCTTACTATCCAATATACACATGAGAAATGATTCACCTTCTCGTCATATACATATTGATAGCGCGACATTACTATTCCAATGCTTATCACTGTAATATACAGAGTGGTTATTACACCAAGCACAAACTCCTGCCCATAACTAAAATCGTACAACTCGGCTCTCACATGAATCCTTAATTCAAATTTACAACATTCTTACTTTCTCATTCCTTAATATGAATTTTCATTAAATCATAATATATTCTCTACAACTCTTCTGAGTTCTTCTTCTTGTACTACTACATAGTACCATTACGTTATAGCATTTAGCTATAACTCTTCCATCGTTTAACAGAAAATCTGTTTACACGATTTAATATGATCACGTAGTGATCATCTTCCTTAACCATTTTACGTAACGATTTTCTTACTCTATGATTGCTTCATTCCTACTATCTTGTTACTCTCAAGTTATAGCCTAAGGTACATATACCTAATGTTTATAACCTATCAGCTTTGATACCAACTTGTGACGCCCCCAAATTTGGTCTATCTTCAAACCCTAATCTGGTGCTTCACTGATGCTTCTCATTCATTATATACATCATTAAATCATTAAGATTAACAATATATCTCATCAAATCCCAGATTCTATTACCTTAAAATCTTCGTTCATTACAAATAATGGTAATTACATTATTCTTTTACTACCTTAATACAATAATGTTTAACATCTACTTTATATTACAATTCTTCGCTTGAACTTCACACTTACTCATATAATGAATAAGGCTCGCCGTACTTGTAATTGTAGCACCGCACAATGGCACCCATCAACTTGATCTTTACTAGATCCTTCATTACATTTTACCGTCGTTCGCTGAAAATGTTTTTATTTAAAGCAAGTGTGAGCATTCGATTGCTCAGCAAGTCATAGCAGTTGAATAAACAACAATTCAAGAATCACATATTCTTTAAAACTTCAATAATTGAATAAAGGTTATGAAGCAATTTGAATAACGGGAATAAACTTTGATTCCTATCATTTTAAAACATTGATAACATTTACTTTCACATATCTTTACATTCAATCTAGCTATAATCATTAGCATAGATCTAATCTTAACAGTTCACAAATGGAACCACTCCACATTAAACCGTTCAATCACAGAATAGTTTATTTCACAGAAACACATAAGTGTTAAAAGTTCGGCACACGGCCTCAAGTTCCTCAAGTTCAACATCTGAGAAAGTTTAAGAAACTAGCATTCATTTAAAATATGAATGAATTTAGGAAACTTGACTTAAGCACAGCTACAGCTTATAGTTTACGCTGAACTGTTCATCGCAATCCCTATATATCACATTGTGAATCGCGCATACCTATTAGTCACATATTTGACCTACGCATTAGTTTAAACTTAACTTTACTTCTTATGGTTCGCGTTCTTATAGCTTAAGTTCTCATTACCATTCTTCTTTACCGTTTTACGGCGTTACGACATACGAAGATGTCTTAATTCTTATAATCATTATCTACAACAGATTTACATTTTCTTTTCCTTCTTCCAGCTCAACTTGTTCAAATCATTACAACTGTAATGTTCGTTAAGTCAATTATTATTCCTCTTTATGGCTTTCTGACAAATAAATGTCATACCTCAGGATTATTCATTACCGTCTAAGTTATACAATCTTGTGTATGCTAAGAACAACATTCAATGTTAAGACTATGAGTTCATAGCTTTTACACATTTTACATTATCTTATCTTCATATCTTATAACGTTCAGTTCATTTGACTCGGAACGTTATCCAAGATATAATCATTAACTCAGCTTCTTAACGTTATACGTCAATCATTACTCTTCATTACCTTACATTCAAACCATACATGGTGCGTAGGTTAAGCACATTTAACTTTTGCGTACACTTAATACCTTTATTTCAGTTTAAGTGTTTAACGCTTACGTTTCTTTCTAACATTCTTTATCAGATTCAAACTCGGACCCTCATTAACTCCATTATCGTTCATTACGGTTTTCTTAAAAATTACATATCATACTTACTAACATTCATCGACGTCTAAGTCATACAACCCAGGTATGCTTAGAACGTTCGTTTTACACGAATACGGTTTGCTATATATCTTAATAAAGGGTCCCGTATTCGATTACGTACTCTGCGTTCACATTGCTTTTATATTATTTAACCTCCGTTATGGCTTTATAATACTTCCATGTCATAAGTTACTATCTTCGTACAACATCTAGGTATTACAACCTATGTAAACCCAAGACGTTCGTCCGACACGAATACGATTCACGAATATCATTTATGTATTCCGCGTTCACGTTGTTCATTTTTTAAACCTCCATTCAACCTATACTTAAATTTTTAATCACTTTCATTAGTGATCTATCATCTCTTAATGTCTAGGTCATACGGTTTGTTGTATGTTAAGACCGATCGTCCAACGCAATTACTTTGCGTTTACAGCGTTTACACGCTTTACACTTAACTTTCATTTTTTCCTTAGAACATTGAAATGTTATTAGTCACCATCTTCATTTAACGTTCAAGGAATTAGAATCATTGCAATCCTACACGTTCGTTTAACGCGAATATGGTCCCCTGATATCGGTTACGTATTTTACGCTCGTCGTTTTATAACCTTTATTCAACGTTTAATCATCAAACTCAAGATTTTACTCATCATTCAAGATGTTTTATTTCATGAATATTACATTCATACTTGCCCCTTAACTATCACCCAAAAAGTTGAGCAATAAAAATTTTGTCGGAGAAATTTTCTCCTCAAGGGCGTTGCGGCGCCATTCTCTTTGTTAAAACTGGCACTGCAGCGCCATTTCCTTAGTCTTGGGAGGCGCTGTGGCGCATTTGGTAAAACTTAGAAATTTTTTTCTAAGTTTCAAACCCGTACGAATCACCTACTTTGCAATCTCGTAACTTATTCATTATTACTCGGAACGAGGTCATTCCAATGCCATTTTCTTCCTTATCTTAAGTACTTCAATTTCCCCCTGACAAAATTTCATTCTGAATTCGTTAACATGCCATTCAATTGGCTTACAATTTCCACGTTCGTTCGTCGAACGTTCTTGGCGTTTTTCATTCGTTCGTTCGTTCGTAACTTACTCATCCGATCTAGGAATGAGTTCGTTCTTGAGTTCACGACTCACGTTTCCTATGTTCTTTAACATTCTTATGAAACCCTACTCATTCGGCACTAGTAGAAAAAAATAAATAGACAACGTTTAAAAAGCGTTGTAATAGGTTCCCCAAAAGTGTCGTGGTTAGCAGTATCATCTATTAAACACAAATAGACAACGTTTAAAAAACATTGTCTTTTAACACATTAGACAACGTTTTTTTCAAAAAAGCGTTGTTTATTTGTCAAATAGACAACGTTTTTTAGACACAAATAGACAACGTTTAAAAAACGTTATCTTTTGACACATTAGACAATATTTTTTTAAAAAAGCGTTGTCTATTTATCAAATAGACAACGTTTTTAGACATAAATAGACAACGTTTAAAAATCGTTGTCTTATGACACATTAGACAACGCTTTTTCAAAGAAACGTTGTCTATTGGACACATTAGACAACGCTTTTTTTAAAAAGCGTTGTCTATTTGACACATTAGACAACATTTTTTTCTAAAAGCGTTGTCTATTGTAGACATTAGACAATATTTTTTTAAAAAAAGTGTTGTCTATTTGACACATTAGACGTTTTTTCTAAAAAGCGTTGTCTATTTGACACAATCCACAACATTTAAAGCCAAAATGTAAGCATTATATGTTTCAAAATATCATACATTTCAATAATACCATACGTTTACAATTTCAAATTCACTTGTCAATATAATTACTACGACGTACATTGAATTGCGAATTTGACTACATCCATAAAATATACCAAACTATCCATAAAATTAAGATGTTGGCCTCTTCTTGTGCTAGCTCCACTGTAGTCAGCTTCTCTCTCAGCATTTCATTCTCCTCTGCTATCCTCCTAGTTGAAGCAAGTTTGTTGCTATATCTCTCCTGTGCTCTGAATTTTAGTCTTTTAGCCTTCACCTACAAGTTCAAAAACACACTCACTGCCTCTCTCAATATTTCATTCTCCTTATTTGTATTCTTCAACACTCTTACCCTGCACAAAAGTCAATCCCTACATGAAAATTTTGAATATCTACAGCTTTATAAACACAGTTCTCTTAACAACCCACTAAGCAAAAGCGCAAGAAATTGAACTTAAAACTTTATTGTCCTATTGTAATTGATACCTAAATTTTCCATACAGCATAGGTGTTCTCTTTGGTATTTTTGCAAATCATTAATAATGTTTGCAAATCATTAATATATATTACAAAGAATATATCTTCAGTAAGCCAAACACAAACTAGTTATGCTAGCTTTTACAACAGTTAGTTTGTATACTGTAGGCGTTGAGTTGATAAAAGATCACATATAATTGCAGTTAATAAATACAATTGCGTTATATGGTTCCCGCCATTCTGTAATACTACTATTCCATAACTAAGGGGAGATTTACAGACAAATATCTGAAGGCCGCCCTCTGTTTGTTGATAAGTAGTAATTTACTATTACCTCCTCCTCCTCCTCTAAATAATTCTACAGCTCAAAGCCAAAAACTGCTGCTAACGTATTTGGTAAACTGAGTGGTTAAGTATCAACACAAAGTACCACTTATGCTGCTTCCACTTGCTGACTAAATCAGGTAAAGTTTAGAATACATATCAAATATATATAAAAAATGCTGGGTCAGAGCATGCTTGATAATATCTATGGCACATGGGATTTCCCACATTAACTTCCTTAAAAAATCAAAAGGACAGCTATTAGTCGCATTAATAATGCGGGAAATCGTCACAAAACAGTAACATATAGATGTCTCTAAAAAAATTATTCAAATGAAGAAAAAATACTATACTACTATACACTAAAATTAGTTGGTTGAGATGCACCTACCTGGAAAAATACATAGACATCTGCAAGAAAAATATATTAATTTACAAACAAGAAACATAGCACATGTCACCAATGACATGAAAGTATGTCTACCTAATTCAAAGAAGGGAAGTAACCATACTATTTAGGCAACTATGTAAACAACTAATACATTTCATAAACAACTAAGCTCGGAAATCATGTAGAATAACAAAAGACCATACACTGGCAACAAGAGATGGGAACCTGTCTCAGAATTCAGCAACAAGTACCCACTAAGACCGTGGGAAGACAATGTAATTGCTAGGCTCAAGTGGAAAATATAGTCCAGGTAAATACTAAAATTCATCCTGGTAACCAAAAGTAATTACAACTAGGGTACACATTTATAAATCATGGCCCCACAAGGATAGTTCAAACACATGCTCTCTCCCGTGTTTCCAGGATTGTTACGCGAACCTTGTTTTCCCTGGCATAGAAGTTAAATTAAGCAAAATGCCAACTGATATATATAAGCCATACCATCAAGATAAAATTAAGAGTACCTGTGTGTCACGTGTTGATTTGAAGAAATCACCATCATCACGCATAGGCCAACCCAAAGAGAAGCAATCGGACGACCTAGACAACATCAGACATAATCATAAATGACAAAAAATGATTATAAAAAGAGATAGTTCATTCCTACTCCTTACATACCAAAAATACTCATTTAGAACATCATAATTTCACCAAGCTGTGTGAGGGGCTTTTCCATTTTTGCTCTTCTTGGCTTCCTGTAATATCATAAGCATCAATAATTTCTGAAACCTAAAGCCAAAACTTTAAAAGTAATGTGCATGCTTTCACTAGAAAATACGTTGTCAATTACTCTATAAATAGGTGTTATAACCTTCCGCGGGAAAGACTCATCGTCCCCACCATAAGAAGGCTTAATGTTTTCCCCAGTAACTATACTGACATTTCCAGCCAATAGGCCATGGAGTTCGTATACCATCTAAACATATCAGCACAATGCCGTGAAACATTAAATACTGTATATATAACAGGTAATATAATTCAATGAACAGAAGATGTAAACTACTATACAGATACCAGTATCCAGATCTAGACAAATGAATGAGATGTTCACATTATGAAAAATGTAGCATAGGCATTCTGGCATAAAGCGCACATTAGCTGCTTCACCCCAAATGAGAAGATAGAGACCCATGTAAAGTATCTTTCTTTGTTGGACTTCTTGTTGCCATTGAGGGAGCCTGAAAGCAATGAGATTCTTACTTTTACGCTCATAAGCTCAGGATCATACTGAATATGCACCATAAGAACCTTTCAAATATGAAGTTAACATGAAACCCAGGAAAGTGTATAATTCATTTAAAGGGTGGATTTATAACAGGCGTAAGTTACCTAACGCTGAAATCATAAAAAAAACAAAAATCAGAATACAAAGTAGTTATAGTTTGACACGTGAAAATGGAACACGCCTTGTTAAGTGGCCCGGGCTTGGGATTAAGCCTTATATGAACATTTGCGAGCAGCAACGTCAAATGTTCCCTCTGGTTCCTGACATTGTCTCTCTGTAGACACCAAAATAAACCAAAAAGACAAATCATTACAACCCAAATTCAATATAACAATCAATATCTCATTTTAGGAATCAAGATACATGCCTGAAATCCAAACTATAACTATGCACTTATGGTACCTCTTCGAACTGCATAATGGACTGTGACCCCCAGCAGAATCCAGTGGAAGAATGCTATAGGGAGCATAAATTTCCTTCTTTGCCTGGACATCTTTTGTCGCAGCAATAATCCGCTTATCAAGTTATATATTGCTTAGCTCCCAAAAACATCTAACTGTCTTTTATAGACTCTAGATATACATAAATATACACCATTTAGCAAATTGCACATAATGAATCAATACCAGAAAAAGCAATCAAACATTACTAACCTCGGGAGCAACTTTATATTGCTTAGCTCCCAATACAATCTAATTATCTTTTAGACTCTTGATATAGATATACACACCATTTAGCAAGTTGCATACAATGAATCAATACCCGGAAAAAGAAATCGATCATTACTAACCTAAGACACCACTCAATAAGGAGCTATGCAGCCTAATCATAAGAAATAATCAAATGAGAAAAAGCAGGACTGGAAGAGGAAAAGAATATTAAAAAAAATGAGATACTAATACTGCAGAAGTAATTTGCATGAAGATAAGAGAAGAGAAGAGATGAGAAGAAAAGAGAAGAGAAGAGAATTAGAGTAATTTGATCGATGAGAGAGCGAGAGTTAGTAGCGATTAACAGCCTTCCGTATTTTTTTAATAGACAACGTTTTTTTTAAGAAAACAATATAAATTTAAAACCAAAAAATGGCCCTTGTGAATTCATAACGTTTTTTCATATTAAACTACAACGTTTTCTCAAAAAACGTTGTGGAAAAAAATACCACAACATTTTTTATAAAAGCGTTGTCTATTAAGTGTCATCTATTTACTATTTTGTAGTAGTGAACCAAGATCGGTCTGTAATTTAAAATGAGTTCTTGAATGAGGTCCCTAATTACCCGTGCTCAAGTAGCTTGGGTCACTGTACAGTCCTACCAAAATTATCACAAGCATGATAATAATTCTAAGCAAATTGGCATCTCCTCTGCCTCAAAGACATTATTGTTCATTCAGAGGTAGTTACACTTGAACAAACAAGAAAGAACTGCCTCCCAAATTTTCTCCCATGGCTCCTCTGCCTCAAAAGGACCACCCCAGTAAACGGTTCTTTTGACTAAGGATCCCGCGCAACACCTTTACTTGAGAAAGTAAATATATTTGCAACCAACCTTTGTCCAGACTTCTTTCTGCAACAAAAGCCTCTAGAATTCTGACCTTATTTAAACTTCAAACAACCAATGTTCTAAAAGGCGCTAGGCGGGAGGCGGGCGGCCAGGGGGGGCCTAGCGCCTAGGGAGCCTAGGCGGGGCCTAGGCAAAGCCTAGGCTGAATTTTTTATTCTAAGCCAATTTTAATATTTTATCTTATATTTATCCAAACAAAACAATAATATAAAACAAAACAATCTATAATAAAGATAATAAAGGCATTTACTTAAAGTTCAAACACATATCCATATTGTCAATGTCAAAGTTCAAACACAAACATGCAATTGTTCAAAGTTCAAGCATATCTTTAACGTATTAGTTTTATTCATAAACAAGATTGTTATTAAATAATAAAATTTAAAATTTCAAGAATTCATTTCAATATTAAAACTTAAGAAACTAAATATAAATTTAAGAATTATATTGAATTAAACTAAATATTACAAATGTATCATCATTTATATAATTTGAAGTTGATACAAATTCAAAAAATTACAATTATAATAAAATTATCCATTTTGATTTGATCTTGTTCACTTTTTGTTGTGATTTGATATGCTACAAACTGCACTATGAATATGGTAAATCATTAGAAAAATAAATATATCAAGATCTGGTTTGGGTAGTTATTAAAATAAAAAAAAACCTCTCCGCCTAGGCCCCGTCTAATTTTCTGGAGGTTTTTTTAGCCGCCTTAGGCCTAGGCAAGGCGCCAGAAGAACCTAATGCCTAGGCTAGGCGCCAAGAGGGGGCCTAGCGCCTAGGCGGGGCGCCATGGGGAGGCCTAGCGCCTAGTCGGAGCCTAGGCGGACCTAGGCGGGGATTTTTAGAACACTGCAAATAACTTAAACTAGAATTCCCATAACCCTTTCATAGTTATCTTCCCAACACATCACCTCCCATGAGAATTACTCCCAAGCTCCACTCCTATGTTGACAAATTACCACTTTCTTCCACATGTCATCAGTTTCCGGTTTTCACGTCTTTGGAAGCCAATTCCAACTTATCAAATGAGACTAATGACCTATGCCCACCTATAAAAATTCTTTAATCTATTAGTCAATTATATTTACTAATTCACCAAAGTCAATCTTGATGTGACAGGTATCCTTAATAACTCTTCTTTTCACAATTCTACCACCAAGTGTCTCACTTATTTGAATTGAAATGAACTCTACAAAAACCAAACACAAATAAAAAGGCAGCTATTTTGCACTCAGGCTATTCAACCAAATACCAGAATCAGTTTGCTCTTCCTTTGCCTTAAAGACCAGGCCGCACAACCAGGAAATACAACAGGACACACGAAAGTTATTTTACTTTTCCTCTTTCACTCCACATAGAAATTATACTATCATGAGCAAACAATAAAAATGAGAAACTGCTGCCTATTTACTTAATTCAGTCTTGGTTGTAGTATAACATAAATTATAAATGGTAATATAACTAATTGCAACAGCCAGTCAACTATAAAGATAATTTAACTACTAAAAGTTATCTTTTATGAAGGTACAATGGTACATAGAAAGGTACCATCACTGAAGCATGCAGAGCATTTTCCTTATCTTTCTTATACCTAGCGAGGTGTTTTTGATACTCTTCAAACTCAAAATTTGAGAGCTCGAACATATGTAAAATAAATGGATGAAATGGAAAATGGAAATCAATTGGATGGATAATTACCTCCAGCTTTCTTGCCGATATCGGAATAGAGACCTGGCCCTTTCACCATCTCTTCTTCTTCCCAGAAAATAAAAGGAAAATTATCGAGAGAGAAATGTTTAGATGGAGATGGGAAAATGTTTTTTTGTTGAACTCAGAAGGCTGTACTCTTCGTCTAAGGCTTAAGCTCGACCTTCTGAGAACAAATAGACATATCTAAGGCCCGAAGGTTGTACTCTTCGTCTCTTCGCCGTAATCGCCTAGGGCGTCCAAAATCTGAGATGAAATTGATGGACCTGGAAGGCTTGAGAGGGCTAGGGCTTCTATTAAGAGGTATGTTAAGGTATGAAATCACGCTAGGGCTTCAATTAAAAGAAGAAAGAGCAGACAGAACAAGAAGAACAAGAGAAACCTCCGTGTTTTTTCAAGCCTATACAAATCAAACCTCCGTATTTTTTTAAAAGACAACGTTTTCTTTAAAAAACGTTATCACTTTAAAACAAAAAATTACCCTTTTCAAATCCACCACGCTTTTGTATATCAAATCACAACACTTTCTCAAAAAAAAACATTGTGAAAAAATAAGTCACAACATTTTTTATAAAAATATTATCTATTAAATATCATCTATTTACTATTTTGTAGTAGTGCGGATTCATTTATTTATTTTTTATATTTGTTCGTCTTTTATGAAATTTTGTCATAACTTCGTTATAGGCTAATTTCAATTCGTTCTTCATGAACATTTCTTTCAATTCTATTTCTCCTAACCAATCACATATCAACAAATATATATATATATATATATATATATATGATTTTTTTAAACTGTCCATCAACAACAAGCTCTAATTAGGATGATTTTCAATTTGTCCATCAACAACGTTCTTCGCGTTCTTCGCGTTCTTCGTCCGTTCTTCGTTTTACATCAATATTTTGATTACGATTCACTTATTACACATTATTTAACGTTATAAGTTTGATAATTCTTCTTCAATCTGAGCTATCTAGCTCTTTCTCTTCCTTATTGTTCTCTTTCTCTCGATGAGTTTTCTCTTAAATTTCAAATCCAATAGAATGAGCTAGTATGTATAGATTTTTAAGGCTAGGGGCATTTTGATCATTTGGCGACTTTTTACTATTTTAACCCCACCTCCTTACTATTCACAAAGCTTAAGCTTCTTTTTGAAGCTTCGCTTAGCTTCTCCTAAAAGCTTCGTTGTTCCATAATTCGGAATTCGTCCGACAGTTTGAAAAATTGTGATTCTCCGTTTTTAAATATTTTTGGATATTCTGTCTTTCCTCTATCGATTAACTTTAAGGCGTTCTTCGAAAAATTGAAAAACTAAAAAACTCTATTTGATGAATAGTGTTTTTCGTCATGTTTTCCTAAAACGTAGTTAAACGAATAAAAAGTACATAATCATATTTTTCGTCGTTTTTATTTCGTCTGATTTCTGCACGTTTTTTGAGAAAAACTTTTACTAGCTAATATGATTTTTCACGACATATTACCAGCAAATCTTCAAACGGAATGTCATTCTGACATATTGATCTCTCAAAACGACTTGGGTTATTAATCGAGTGAATAGTGCTTATTTCATCTTTTTCTCAAAAAATTTAATATCCTCGAAAAATTTTTATTTCTGTCTTAAAAATTCTTACTCATTTATTCTAACTCGTTGCCAAAATACTGACGTTTTATAATCATCCTAGGTTATAGGACGACTAATAAACACATAACATAGAATATTAATAATAAAAATCTATTTTATTAATTAATAATTCTTTGAACTTAACTTTCTGGACAATCTGATTTTCTGGATTGTCACAAGGGCTAAGGATTGGGCTCATATATGATATCTAGTATTTTTCAAACACAAGACCCCAAACAAAAATAGCAAGAAGCCTAAACTAAATTGGAAGAGAAAAGAAGATTTAAAAAACCATAGGCCTTGAGAAGAAAAGAGGTTTTGGTAAATAGAGTTTAGTGTTGTTGAGGAGAA
Source organism: Panax stipuleanatus (assembly GCA_020205555.1). NCBI lineage: Eukaryota > Viridiplantae > Streptophyta > Magnoliopsida > Apiales > Araliaceae > Panax > Panax stipuleanatus. Next base: position 137,579,191 of record CM035117.1, on the reverse strand, counting down.
AAGAGGCCGCAGTAAATATGGTTTAGTGGTGATGGCCTATGCCCACCTTTGTCACATGGGTTTGCTCTATGTGTATTTGACATCCTTTGCCAAAATAGAGTTTACTCAAATATGGAACTTTTGGAGAGTTCCTTATCAATTTAGTTGTTTAGGTGTTTAATCAAATTATAAGAGATTGTGTATGATTCTTGGTGATGCTATTTTTCTCCACTTTTGTCATCAAATCTTAGTGCTCTAAATGACTTGAAATGAACAGATAAACAATGGGGTTACCTCTAGATCCGTGTCTAATGGTACAGTCAATAAACAACTATGGAGAGTATAAGAATCTAATAGTATGTGTAAAATATGTACTAGAGGTCTCCTCATATTTATAGTTTAATATTTAGGTCTTATTCTGACCTTGGTCTTTGTTATCTTCGGATATGATCCATTACTGATAAAACAAAATATTACTTAATTAGTCTAGATAAGAGTCCTAGACATGAGCAATCTTGTCTCTGTGTGTTTGCTACTTTGTACACACTCGACGCTCAATCTACACGGGTCAGCTGTCAAATATGGTTTTGGGTCATATGAGCCATTTGGGACGTTAGGTGTAATTCAGGCACTAAAGACATGTTCAGGCTAAGAGCCCTTAACAAGACCCCACTCTCCTAATTCATTTATAATGGATTAGAAAAGTAGTTAATTCTAGTACCAAATGATAATGAAGGTCATGATAGTTAGAAGGCCCATCATATCCCATCATCTAAACAAAGCACGAATTTTAGTGATCCCCAAATATGGATTTGTTAGTCCCCCCTTCTTGAGGATAATGGCAAATGGGGTTATTCCCCAAAGCGAGTGTAACTCGCGCTGAACTTGAGATGTGTTATCCTTATTTCATATCAACTACATTAAATAACTATGGTGTAATAATAATGAGGAACGATTAGAGATAATCATAAATATAACAAATAGAGAATTATGGATTTAAAACCCTAAATTAATCAATGATTAGGCTTGTGGAGGCTCGAAGGATTAATGTTTGTAATTTTGATAAATCAAAGTTTTGAGTGGTGGAATGAATGTCTTGAATGGATTTAAAGTGATGGAAATAGGTCGAATGAGCATAGTTAAAATTTTGGTATAGAATGACCAAAAATGCCCTGAAGGTTAAAATCCCAATTTGAGCTTGAAGTTGAATTTTGATGCACGAAATTCACCATTGACTCCGGAATGTCGAATTTAGTAGAAAAAGACTATAAACACGATGGGATGTACATAGGAGTTGACTTTTATGGTTAAAAGCTAACAGTTGACTTTTAGAATATAAAGTCAAAATTTGAGTTTAGAGGCAAATTTGACGAAACAAATGCCATCATTATGGTCGAGACATCAATATTAGTAGGAATCGGCTATAAATATGATGAGAAAATTTTGAAGGAAATATAATAAAATAATAAAAAGTCAAAGTTAAATTTGACTTTAACTATTTCATGAAAAGCATAGCTCTCCCATATCTCTTTTCTCCTCTTAGTGTGGCAAGCAGGAGGTGGGATATTTTTAAATTATGGGCAGGAAGAGGTGGTGTTTAGGTGCTGCTGTAACTATATATGCATACATATATAACATATGTATATATATATATGTCTATACATGATGTGGAAGAAAATAAGAAAACAAAGAGAAAACAAAGATGGGAGAAAGAGGGAAGGAGAAAAAGGAAAGAGAAACGAACGAAAGAAAGAGAAGTGCATGAAAATAAGCTTCAAGAGGTAGTTTTCTTCCTATTTATCCTCAATATAAGTGTGTATAAATTAATATAGAGGATTCTTATGGATGAAACTATGGTTTAAACATTATATAGGGTGGCAAAGTAATGGTCATGATCATGACTAATGTAAACTTGGGGGTAACGATTGTATATGCTTTTAGGTTATAAAATAGTTGATATCGACAGAGGACTATCGCAGAAGCATATTCAAACAAAAACAAAGGCAACATAGTGGATTTTGTCACAAATCGATGTTATTATCACTCGCCGAATAACATTTTCGAAATGACGTTTTGACGTTAAAACTTAATTATTATCAAAACAAATCATATGGTTGGACTAATGGGTTTAAAACGAATATAGGCAAGAAAAATGAGAAGAAAAAAACTCTTCGAAAACCTGCACAGTCGTCGGAGAAGACGACTGGTGCCCGTTGTTGGTGAACTTTTTTGACATAGCCCGTTTAGGGCAGTTAGAGGAACAAATTGAGAAAATTTTGTATTATCAATTTGTAGAGAATTAAATTTTGTATGGAATAGACATATCATTCATAACTTTAAATAAGCAGATTAATTATTATGAAATTTTTAAATTTTAGAACATTGAAAAATTAAAATTAAATTTTTGGAGATCGGTTTGAGGTGAAATTTGTGTGAGGAGCTTCTATTTGATGCTCTACTAATTGTTGGATAGGTTTTGTGATTTCGGAGAATACATAGAATTAATTATGAATTTTCTAAGCTATAAACTGTAGAAACTATGAATAAATATTGAGAAATGATTTAGAGCTAAATTTTTTACAATAATCTTATAATATTATTTAGGAATTACTGACAAAGTTTGATGAATTATTGAAGAGTAAAAGTATTTATCGTATTTTTAAGATAATTAAAGATAGTTTAAAAATATGGTGATTCACAAAACATTATGTGAATGCTGGACAATTATGAAACATGATGAAAATCTTATAATAATATATAAGATAAATGAGTTTCTTTTGTTTCAAAACTAGATCTCTAGAAAATTTTTATTGCCCATTAAATGATATCAACATATATATTGAATATTTATTTTTATTGATACATATGATAATATGTATGATAATAAAGAGGATGATTATGGACCATTGACCAATGCGATTAGATTTAATTTTAATGGATGCTTGAATGAATGTGGTTTTCATAAATGGGATCTACGTACCTAGCCTATCTAATTTTCTGATGTAAATTCTATCTCTTTCATATGTACGTCCTCTTTACTGCTGATTAAGGTTTCTGTTTTATATAAATAGTTTGTAATAGGATTTTATAGAATTACTCAAGAAATTGGAGCTAAAGAGCGGGAGCATTGAAGACCCATTTGTAATGAAGCCCGGGTTAAATGTAATAGTTATATTTAAATTTTATTATTGCACCCTATGTTTGACCTTTTGGTTCATGGTAGCTCTAGTAAACTAAAATTAGAATTAAGTACATAATTATCCTATTAGGTTTGTAAGATCAAAGTAGAATGTAACAAATACATACATAGCAACGGAAACATAAATATAGAGTTTTAAAATTTTGCAAACCATGAATCCGAATCATCCTTTATGCGCAATCATTAATTTAATCTAAAGAAATAAAGAACAAATCATACCCTTGAAGATTCGTGCTTTCTCACGTACGAATTCTACTCCAATCATTTTCTTGTTCGACTTGAATTTACCAGGTGTGATTCCTTCTTTTGATCAACGTCAGCCACCCAAGTGTTTGGCCTCTAGAGGTGATCCACTAAGGATGAACAAGTATTAAGAAGGTGGGTAATTGGCAAAATCCTAGTTTTTTCTCTCTCTAAAAAAGGTGTGCTCTCCCAACTATTGAAACTGCATTAGTCCTTAATCAAAATAAGACTCCTCTTATTTATAGATGTAGGTAACCCTCCTAACCATTTTAGGATTTAGGTTTCATATTAATTAATTAAACTCTTTTAATTAATTAGGCTTCCTAATCTTATTAGGAGCAATTAATTAAACTCTTTTAATTAATTTACCTCCTAATCTTATTATGAATATGGGAGAGGACTTTTATTTATTAATTTCCAAACTCCTTTAGGAATTTAAATTAATAATAATAATAATAATAATATAAGACTATTAATTTATATTTAATATTTCTAAAATTTTAAATAATAAATATTAAGCTTATTAATTTATTCTATCACCATAGATTAATTAAATACACTTAACTTATTATTACAATTATGTCATTTGCTTCTTAAATAAATATTCATTCTTTTTATGGTGTGACCCTTTAGGTTCTCTATATTAAACCGGTTGTGAATAAATTAATTAGAACAATTCTAAATTTATTTAAATAAATAAATTAACTATTAATTCATTTAAATAAATATATATTCTATAATATGGGTAAGCCCTTTAGCGCTCAACGACTTTCCAGATAATATAGATTTCAACATTAATCATAAAAGAACCTTTGAGTAAATTGTTATCGTACAATTCATTCCTTCTACCATACAATGTCCCAATTAAATATAAGACGTGGATTTACTATCAAGTCTTATTTTATTTAATTATATGTATTCCGATCCTAAATGCACAAACTCCGATAATGCAAATTAGAAACTACTTTCTAATTTCATTCTGCCTTGTCCAAGGACTATTGAGTTGTCATTTATCGAATCACATAGGACATTCACTTCTTTTACTAGAAGTGGTAGATCCTTTATTGATCATTCATTATCTTCATGTATAATTAATTATACCTAACCCTTTGATATACCCTCAGGGGCTTAACGAACATGTCATATTATAACTCATCATACATAAGATACTATGATGATCTCAAGTCTAAGGATTACTTGTACTACTATCACTAAAGGAATTCTTATTGATAGGCGATTAAAACTCTATTAGGTATTTCTTAGCGAGCCACGTTCAGTGTATTTATTCTCCAATAAGCACCTACATACTTGCTTTAGTGTCTCCACACAAATGATCATGAGATCGATCATCCTCTTCCAAAGAGCAAGCAACGTATGTACTAATCTATCCGTGTAAGGACTGAGAATTTTATACGACTATATTTTTACGAATGAATTTTTTTAATTATTATGATTATTGTTATCAGTAATACTTTGAACAAATGCAATATGATTAAGCAAGTTAGTCAATTTATTGATTATAAGTTGACTAAGGAGGGAAACCAAGATGAATAACTGATCAAAACCCTAATTTGAACTACGAATAGAGATTTGAATATTAAATACATTTACTATAATAATTGTATTTAAAAGTATGTATGTTTGAATTATATGATTAAACAAATTTCATTAATATATAGTTCATGCATTTTCATGTATATCTATGTAATATATAATATTACATTTAAATGTAATTATTGTGGATATTATGTTTTATATGATAAACATAATATGTATGTGATATATATATATATATATGGTTTATATGGAAAGTAAGAATTGTTAGTAGGGACTGTAATAATAATAAATTTATTATTATATTTGTACTTGGAGGTAGGTGTATTTATATTATGTGATTAAAGTTAAGTGATTGATTAGATGAAATATAATTAGGAAACCCTAATGTAATTAGGAAATCCTAATTTTCAATTAGGAAACCTAATTAAAAAATCCTAAATCTAATTGGCAAAACCTAAGGGTTAAAATCTAAGGGTTAAAACCTAAGGAACATTAGAAATTACAAGAATGCCATTAAAATTGTGGGCTAAATGACCAAAATGCCATTTTTTTCTTTCTTTAATAAAAGAAGAGTGCAAATCTTGCCATAATCTAGTGAGTCACCAACTTGAGATCTCACATGTGCTTGATATCTTTCCAATAAGCCAAATATGGACATCTAGCATAGCCAAATTCAATTGATCAAAAGATTAGATTTGTAAGAAAGAGAAAAAGATAAGAAACCCAAAAATTACTTTCTAACCATAGCTAAGTCTCTCTCTCTCTCTCTCCAAACCCACGAAATTTAGTAAGAAACTCAGTCTAAAGAAAAGCCAAGAACACCCCATAACTATACAAGATCAGATCAGAGAAAAAAGAAATCTAAATTTTGTTCAAGAATGTATAAACCCTAACCCTAAGCTAGATCTTGCATGCTTAAGTAGATTTTATGTTTTTGTGTTTAAATATGTTCTATGTTATGTTATTTAGTGATCTGGGTTATTAGATCATGGATCCATAACCTTTAAATGCATGAAAATGGAGATTTAAAAAAACTGAATGAACCCTAAAAATATAGTTTGACAATCAAATGTCAGGGCCTGTAGATCTTGATCTGTTAATGTTTACATTTGCTAAGTGTATACTTGCTGTAGTATGCTATAAGTTTAACAAACGGGAAGTGGAATCATGACCATAGCATGTCTAGATTTCAAGTTATTCATGGTCAAACATAGTTGACCAGTCATGAAAAATAATTTCTGGAAAACCCAGAATTCCCAGAAAGGCCTGACAAGATTTTGTAGAGCTCAGATCTTTCATCTGTTATGTTGTTAGCTCATGTAAGTGTATTACTTTTATACCATGACATATGTACTACAAATTCATGACTTCAAAACACCTAAATAATAACCAGGATCCAAGTTATTAATGGTCAAAATGGGTTGACCAAGCACATAATATGATTTTCTGGAAATTCTAGAAAATTGAAGAACAAGTTTCTGACAACAGTTTGACAAGGATAGATCTTGCATTTGTGATGTTGTTAGGCTAAGCCGGTGTATCACTTTTGTAGCCTAACATGTCTACTACAAGAGTGTGACACTGGATCACTTAGATAACACATAGAATCAAAGTTATTAAAGCTCAAAGTAGGTTCCTCAACACTGACTGCATTTCTGGAATTTCTCAAAATGAAGAACAGCCTTAGGTGGGTGGTTTGACCATCAATAACTCTCAGTTATGTTGTATTTAGACCACAAAATTAGTATATACTTGTAGTATTACATCAATACTACAACACTGATATACTTACCTGCCCAGAAAATTAACCAAATCAAATCTACACCCGGTCAAAATAGGCTCCTCAGCATTGACCAAGCTGTTCATCAGAGGCTGAAGAACACCTATAGCGACGGTTTCTGTCGCTATAGGCCTTACACGACAGAGTTAATTAGAAATAATTAAATTAATTTAAATAAATAGAAAATAATTATTAATAATTCATAATTAAGTTTTAAAATTATTTTAAGTTATAAAAATTAACTTTTAATATTCTGACATAAATTTTATTAATATTTTAATTTATTTAAATATTAATGTTAATGAATTTATTTAATAATTATATTAAATAAATTAGTTAAAAATAATTTTAATATATTAAAAATCATTTAAAAATGATATTAAGGTATTAAAAAATATTTTAAGTTATAATAAATAACTTTTAATATAAATTTCATTAATATTTTAATATTAATGATAATAAATTTTATTTAATAATTATATTAAATAAATTATTTAAAAATGATTATAATGTTTTAAAAATGATATAAAGGTTTTAAAAATATTTTAAGTTATAATAAATAACTTTTATTATTTTGACATGAATTATATTAATATTTTAATATTAATGATAATTATTTAAAAATAATTTTAATATTTTAAAAATTATTTAAAAGTGATATTAATGATTTAAAAATATTTTAAGTTATAATAAATAACTTTTAATATTTTGACATGTATTTCATTAATATTTTAAATTATTTAAATATTAATGATAATAAAATTATTTAACAATTAACTCATTATAAATGATATTAATGTTTAAAAAATCATTATAAATGATAATAATTATTTGCAAATTTATTATGAGCTTCCGAAAAATATTATAAATGATAATTAAATTATCTAAAATAATATTTAAGCTTTTAAATAAAGTTTTATTAAAAATAAACTCGATAATTATCCAATAACGCATTCGGGACATCGAATTGATACCAAAATCAAACCAGATTGAAATAGTTTGACTTGATAATTGTTCTTATATGTTCTAACGACTGTTATGAATACGTGATAATGTGTTTAAGCTGTATGATAACTGTAAATAGCAGTATTATTCGTTATGATGTATTATTCTAATTGAAAGAATAATCTTATTAATAATAGGTCTTTATATTAAAGATTAAAACTAAATTGTGTATCGGTAAGCAGCGATCAAAGCAAGTATCCTAACCCCTTGCATTTACTTTTTGCAATGGATATTGTAAGCAAGTTTCTTAACTCTACTTTTATTGAGCATGTATCTGCACTTTTGCATTTATGCAATGACTCTTCGATTCAACAAGTATTCTTAAGTCATTTATATTCATGCAAGTTCTCGAATTTTATCCGATTCGTTCATTGATTACATGTATGATCTTCATGTGACTCATATATACTCAAAGATTGTTCTTTGTAAGTTAAGTTTGTTTATGCAAGTGTCCTCACTTGAATGAACTGCTGTATTTGAACAAGTATTCTTGAATTCGAGATTCTTTGATATGACAAGTTTTGATGCATACTATTCAATATTGGTATTTATGCATGGTTTAAAACTTGCCTAAGCTATTTGACTCGACTAAACATAGTTTAAAATGTATCATTGAATATTATTGTTTATAATAAAGTCGTCCAACTGAATTGCTTTAGTTTGGACTCCAAACTGAGTTTCAACATCCCGTAATTGGGAAATTTTTATGCTCAAAAGGCGGTTATGATGAATGTAAATGTCGTTCTATTAAGTAGTGTTGATCAATACAGGGCATACGGACTGATCACCCAACGTGTCCGTAAGTCATGACGGTTTGCAGATGAATTTATGTACAAACCTTTTCAAACTTGAAAATAATGGTTCATTGTCTATTGACCGCTCAGCATTTATAGTCACTACATCGTTTCAAAATTATAAACGGTTTGATATGTTATTAAGAATTGTTTCAAATGGCTTCACAACTATTGATTCGTTGTAGAAGTATACTTCAAAGAAAACATTTATTTCTTTCAACTAATGTTTATTATCTGTTATTACTTGCTGAGCAATTAAATGATCATTCTTGCTTTAAAATTAAATATTTTCAGCGAAGCATGATATACCAAAAGGTTCTAGCAAGGACAAAGGAAAAAGAAAGCTGAAGGAATAGTTATAAGGTGTTGGTTGTAATATTTAGAACTTTGAATTATGATAATATGTTATCTATCATGTAATAATGTACTTAAAGGTCGTCGTACCTGTGGATTTAGACAACTCTGATATAGTTTATAAGTTTGTAATATATTAATTAGTTTAAATGAATGGTATCGTGTAGCACCAAGTATGGGTTTCAAGTACTCGTATTTGGGGGCATCACAACTTGGTATCAGAGCTTTAGGTTAGAAACCTTAGGTGGGAATACCTTAGGCTAGATAGAAGAGTTGAAAAATAAATAGCTCAAATAGAGTTTTAAGGAGATGAATTAAGGAAAATCGTCGTAAAAGAAATAAAAGTAACTTATATGAAACTATTATTTGCTATGTGTATATAATATGTACTAATTAAGATAAATAATGTGTAGATGTCAAACGAAAAAGGATTAGTAGACTCTCATATAGTGAAGAAAGAGAAAATTACTCTACCTGAGCTAATATCTAAGACAATAGCTGAAATAGAGGCCCACATTGAAATCAACTCTATTGAGGTGATCATTTTGGAAAATATAGTACCAGAACCAGTAACGGTGGTACTGACATATAGTGATTCGGACACGGGAGTTGGAGCTGATCAGGCATCGACTGAAGCGCAGGATTTAAAGAATAAAGTTTCTTCTTTGGAAAAGTTATGGGTGTTAGGCTTGTAAGATTTATGGACATAATCAAATTACTTAAAATAAGTGGAAGCATGGTAAATCGGAGTTCTAAAATTTTACAAACCATATACCCGGATCATCCTTTATGCACATCCTTTATGCACAGTTATTACTTAAACGAAATAGATGGAGATTATATTCATACCCTCGTAGAAACTAGCTTCCTCAAGTACGAGTTCAACTCCAATTCGTTTCTCGTTTAACTTGAATCCACCAGATTGATTCTTTCCTTTGATCAATGTTAGTCACCCAAGTGTTTGGCCTCTAGAGGTGATACACCAAGAAAGAATAAGAATTCAAGAAGATGGGTGTTTGGCTAAACTCTAATTTCTATCTCTATAGAAAAGGTGTACTCTCCCAACTATTGGAATGAAGTGTGTTACTTTGTTCCATAATAAGACTTTCTTATTTATAGATGTAGGCAACCCTCCTAAACTATTTAGGATTAGGGTTTCATATTAATTAATTAGCCTTTTAATTAATTAAGCTTCCAAATCTTATTAAAAATAATTAATTAAAATCTTTTAATTAATTAGTCTCCTAATCTTATTAGAAATATATATGAGAGAGTATCTTATTAAATAATTTTCAAACTCCTTTAGGAATTAAATAATAATAATAATAATAATAATAATACTCCTCTTATTAATTTATATTTAATATTTCCAAAATATTAAATAATAAATATTGAGTTATTTAATTTATTCTATCACCATAGATTAAATTAAATATACTTAACTTATTATGACGATTATGTCATTTGCTTCTTTAATAAATATTCTTCTTTTTATGGTGTGACCCTTTAGCTTCTCCATATTAAACCGGTTGTGAATTAATCAATTAGAACAATTCTAATCTTATTTAAATAAATAAATTAAACTAATAATTCATTTAAATAAATAACATTTATTCTACAATAAGGATAAGCCTCCTTAGCGATCAACGACTTTCTAGATAATATAGATTTCTACATTAATCATAAAAGAACCTTTGAGTAAATAGTTACCGTACAATTCAATCCTTCCACCATACAATGTCCCAATTAAATATAAGACATGGAATTACTGTCAAGTCTTATTTTATTTAATTTTATGTATTTTGATTCCAAAATGCACAACTCCAAATAATATAAATTAGAAACTCCTTTCTAATTTTATTTCACCTTGGCCAATGATTCATGGGTTGTCATTTATCGAATCACATAGGACATATCTCTTCTTTTACTAGAAGTGGTAGATTCTTTATTGATCATTCATTATCTCCATATATGACTTATTACACCCAAGCATACCCTTTGATATACCCTAAGGGTCTTAAGGGACATGTCAAAGTATAACTCATCATACACAAGATACTATGATGTTCTCAAATCTAAGGATCACTTATACTACTATCACTACAGGAATTCTTATTGACAGGAAAGTAAAGCTCCATTGGTATTCCTTAGCGAGCCACGTTCAGTGAACTTATTCTTCAATAAGCACATGCATACTTGCTTTAGTGTCTCCACACAAATGATTATGAGATCAATCATCTTCATCCAATGAGCAAGCAACGTATGTACCAATCTATCTGAATTCAGTAATCCCCTTTTTAGTAATCCAACGATTATGAACAATTTTAGTTTTAAGCTATCTAAGAATTTAGATCTGATTAGCATGATCATCATCATGATTCTAAAAGCATTGCTTAAAACTATGAGTTTATCACATATTATAATAACATCATCATGTAGATAATTAAATGCCTATATATAAATAATTATTTTATTAATAAATGAATAAGATTGTTACAAAGTATATGCTTTATCATCAAACATGATTGGCTTGTGTGCATACTACTTTCAATCTCCCACTTGCACTAAAGTCAATCATCATGGTATCTAATACCCTTCTTCTCTAAGTGACAATTATCCTACTGTTAGATAAGCTTCAGTAAATGGATATGTAATGTTGTTCTTTAGAGTTCACTATCTTTATAGTGACTTCTCCTCTTTCAATGATTCCTTTAATTAAATGAAAGTGCCACAACACATGTTTGGATCCAAGATGAGACTTAGGAACTATTCCTAGTTCTGTAATGAACTTTTTATTCGAAACATCAACTTGCAGCTTCATTTACAGCTATATACTTTGTCTTTATCACTAAACCAGCAACCTTTTGTTGTTTAGAACCTTTTCAATTCACTGCACCGCCTTTCAAGGTAACACTTACCCTAAAGTGAATTTGATGTCGTCTTGGTGTGAAGCCCCCAAATTCAGACACTCATATCTCAAATTTGGTGCATCACGTGATAATTCTAATATCACACTAAAATCGTCAACAACGGAATAATAGAATAATTTACATTGACATAATATTAATATTCTCGACCCAAGGTCTCGTAACCGTTACTAAGACATATTACATAACTTAAGTTCAAACATAACTTAGTACATATTATTAAATAAGTTTCATTACACCATAATAATAATAATAAACTACTAGCGTAGAGGACTAAAGCTAATCCATAGCATTGCCCTTTTCCTTATCTTTGTCTGAGGGTCCACATGGTTCTGTCTTAACTAAAATATTTAAGGAAAACAAGAATGAGCAACAAATTTGCCCAGAAAGAAATATACCAATAAGGGTGAATAATATAAAGTTTGAATCTCAAAGATATATATAACAGTAAATGATAGTTCAAGAATAACAAGAAGTATCAATAGTTCCTAATAAGTGTCACTATGGACTGAAAGATATCAACAAGATTCAAAGGTTTAATCATTTCAAGGTTCAAGAATAATGAACACTGAGCAGTCGCTAGGGACTAAGAACTCCTACTAGAATTAACAGTATTATACTGAAAATCCAATATAAACAAGTACAACAGGTGATCAGCCTAAAGTACCCTACATTATGCATAACATTCAAACATGCTAGTATGTGCACACGTCGGTTCCCCGACAGTTATATAATTTCCCCGACAATGAGGTTTGTTCATCTCAGTTGATTTATAAGAGTCTGCACCAAGATAATTGATTTGGATAGCTTTCTAACATATGATAATAGTCTAGCCAAATCAAATAGCTTAGATGACTTTTATAATGCAATTCGAAATGATAAGTTCAATACTTGCAACAACATCAAGATATATAATTGATTTCAGAAGAGTAATAAATATTTGCTTGATGTAAATATGGTTGATATAACAACGATTCGGATTTACACAATTTGTAAAGTTAAGAAGGTTAGGAAACTTGCCTTTTGTGTATATTACAAACCTAAAGCTTAACGTCACCACAAGGTATTATAGTATCCTATTTATGTATATATATACACATTAGTTATGCAAACTCAATACATAAACTGACGATCCTACACGTACTCCATTACATACTTTAAACACACACATTACATAATCAGATTATATGTTACTACATAATCAAACAACATAACTTTGTAATCGCCATTGACTTATCGTTTTGAAAGTTTTAGAAACACTTATCAAATCTTGCTTTCCTATAGTCAACATATACATGAACACATAAACATCCTCTTATTCATGTATTACAGTTTTAGGACATCAATATAAACATGCATCAAGTTTCAGATTAAGAATAATATAAACAGATTACACTGCAGGGCGGCGCGGCCGCGCTGGATTTAGACTAGGGAGTGGCGCGGCCGTGCTGCTCCTTGTCCAACCCAGTATTGAAAATCAGTTTGCATGATTTTAGCTCACCTAATAACATATATTGATGATGATACATGCAGAACATACATGTTATGAGGTTTATGATTAGGTTTGGTCTCTTCTAGGACCATTCCAAGATTCTTTTAATGTTATGATTTTGTTTTAGAACAATTTCTATTTTAACAAGGCTAAATGAAACCAATTCTAAAAAGGCTACTCATGTTTAACCATTATACCACATAATGAGGTTAATAAACCTTAAATACATGCTTAAGTTATTCTACTCATGTATTCCAAATTACCATAGCTTTACTTCTTTAGAACTCATTTGAAACTATGCTTGCCTAGTTCGCAACATACTTAGCTAGATGGGTGCACATATCAATCATATCTATATGCATAAAATGTCCTAGCATGATGGTCCAAAAGTTCAGAATATAAATAGGGTATTTCCCAAAAAGGTTGGTTTTCAACTTCAATATTTTCTTAAAAATCTCATGTTAAATCAACTAAACATGCAAGACACTTTGGATTCATATATCATAACTATTATATACCAAAATAAGCCATATAAGCATGCTAAAAAGTCAGAACTTAAAGTATACCAAGTCCGTCAAGTTTCATTTCCGAACGTTATATTTCTTTTAGAATTCAAGCTCACGTAACTCATATCATGCAAAGGGGCTTTGGATCACATGTGATACTCATTCACATACATTTATAAGTTACTTACACATGCTCAAAAAATCAGAATACAAGTAAGATTATCTTCATCAAGGTTTGTTTTTCAAACTTATAAGTTTTCTTAACGACTCCAACTAAAAGCTAGTTAAGGTGAGTGGCTACAAATAAAGTAACTTATGTTAGCATGTCAGGGACATTTATAACCAGAATCAAGTCAAAATAACATGCTCAACATAAGAAAAAGCAACAAAATTGGATTTCATAACTATCAGGCAGAGCGACAGCACTGTGTTTGTACTGGGAAATGGCGCGGCCGTGCCACTTCGGTACAGACACATACTTGGCCTCTGCTTCTTACAGGAATCCAACCCATACTCAGAAATCATTACTTAACATGCTCAATATCAATCACATTACTACCGTATATTTATATAAGCTCAGCTAGTATGTTGATAACAATTCACAATTCAAATCATCACCAACTTAGGATAATTCTAACAATTCTTAAAGCTTGAGTATGAACATTACCTTTGTGAAATGAGTTTGCTGGTTGTGCTTCAAATTCTCAGATTCCTCCCCAAATCAATATACTCACACTCTATATAAACTTAATAGAAAACTCAGCAATTTGAACTGAGAAGAGGGAGTCCTAATTTATAGAAAATCTAGTACCTATACAAAAGCTTTGTCCATGATTTTTGTTTAAGCAGGAACAAGAAGAAGTTGTTGGAAAATAATAGTTTGGTAGCACAGTTGTAATTTACTATGAAGGCCACTCCCCATTTCATCATTTGATTTTGTTGAGTTTGACATTATAGACGTAGCATAGGCCATTGGTCTGTGCATGTGTATTGGAGGAGAAGATGGGACTAAAATTATGGGACAAGGCTCAACAATGTAAATGAATACCAACATACTTGGGTTTTATTCCCTTTTTGACTTACAATGTAATTTTGATGAGTTATTATTATTACCTTGTGGTAATTTATGGATTATATAATTCATATACATTAGGTTAATTCCAATAACATTTACAATTGGTCTGAATATAATTTAGTTGGGTATTACCAACCCATTATTTTCATAAAACTTTATTATTTCAATTTAATAATAAATATTTATTTATTCAAATTTAATTTCTCCTATAAATTTAAAATACACTTTTAATTTACCCACCACACATCATGTTGTCACATAAGCTCATTTATGTAACTTAGTAGAATTATATGATTCACCTAATTTTATCATATAGTTTTATATATCATGTAATCACATTGTAATGTCATACCTTATTTTATATTAAATGGTTGTAGCAATTTTATAAAATATGATCACACATTACATATTATTGTACATAGCAATAATTTAATAATAATAAATATTAGTCTATCATATCATTTACTCATTAATTTAATTAAATAATTGCTTAATCTACCATTATGCCACACAAGACATATTACATAAGCTTAAATTAAGCTTTACATTAAAACCTCCATATTCCTTTTCGACGTTGGGAAAAAATTGCGAGTCGAGTTAGACCCGAATCTTTCTCTCTTCCTAAGTTTTGTCTACCCTTATTCTTTTTACTTGTGAAAAAGGTTTTGAAGGATTTTTTAGGAAAAGGCCAACATGTATCATGTCGACGATTTGAACGTTTTACAGAGTCGCCAGTTGATAGTTTTGAAATGGTTGTACCAACTCAACCGAGTTTTGTTTTGAAAAATAGGCCCAATTGCTGAACACTGTCGAAACTTGATCTTTGAAACCGAAGTTCTAAGTTCGGGGGCTTGGTTAAGTGTAGGGAAGGTGTTAGGCACCCCACAACTCCCGTGTAAACACGGTACCACATCTTTTCAATATTTTTCTTTTAAATCTGCAATGTATGTATGTGAATGCTGGAAGAAATTGGGCCTACTCTTGATTGATTTGAAAGTATGAACGTGCTTTGTTGAACCTACATACGAAGGGTTTGATTTGATTTGCAAAAATCTCCTTCTTAGACAAGATTATTAAGATGATGTTTTGAAAGCAGATTTTCAAACCCTTGCGCTCACGTAGGAATTAAAGCATATTGATACTTCCATTTTTTATCTTTTCAGCCTTTTGGCTCAATTTGAATGGTGATTGTCGGGCTGCGAAGCATCCTCGACCATAGAATATATACAAGTGGCGGTCTTCTCATGGGCATGATAGCCATCGGAGTGACTCTAACACGACAAATAATATTTCACTATGTTGAAACTTTAAACCCGGATAACCGTTTTAAGGTCTTTTTGATGTACATTTTTACATAAAAACTGGCAGGGTACATTTGTAAAGTGGAGTTTGTCCATCATGGAAATCAGATTCTGATCAGTTTGATCATGAATCCCACGATTCCTAGGCACATAAAGAGAAACCAATAAAACCTGCACAGTTCAAATATGCATAGAAAATGTGTATTTATCCAGATGTCGCCAGAACCAAGGAGTCATCAGTAAATCCTGGCTCACGAGTAGCCGAAGCGTCTCGTTCCCACTAGATAGCGATCTAAGGGCCGCGAGGTTGCTTTCATAACTGAAACTAGAAAAATTGCTAGATATAAGTAAATCTAAACCATTCTAGCTTTCCGGTTCCGTCTGGACCTATTTTGAACCGTTTGAAAGCTAGAGTTGGCGAGATTTAAAGAAATCTAGTTCGCCCAAAGAGATGTCAGTGCCGATCCATATCAAATAAATATTTAAAGCAGTAATTTAATCATAAATGAGTAAAGAAATATATATATATATATATATATATATATATAAGTATATATATACATACGAAAGTTGTAAAGGACGATGGGTTTGCACTCCGATGTCCGGACTGGAATGTAAATATATATATATATATATATTTATAAAAGCTGTAAAAAGCCACAGAGTAATCCAGGCTGGACAGAATGGAAATATATATATATATATATATATAAGTTGTAAAAGAGCCACAGAATGATCTAGGCTCGACAAAATTGAAATATATATATAAAAGCTGTAATGAGCCACAAAATTGTCCATGCTCAGCAGAAAGTAAATATATATATATATATATAAAAATTGTAAAGGGCGACGGACATTCTATCCTTTGTCCGGACAGAAATGTAAGTATATATATATATATAAAAGCAGTAAAAAGGCCACAGAATGATCCAGGACAAACTGGAATATAAAACGTTAATATATACAGTTAGTGTATATATATATATATATATATATATATATATATATATATATATATATTAAAGCAATAAAAAAATCATGAAGTAGAAATTCAGCCCCAAGGAAGTCAAAAAAATTTATATAAATATAGTTATATATATAAAAGCAGTAAACTACCACAGATTTGACATCCGGGTTTAACAGAATTGAAAAGTTAATATATATAAAGTTAAATATATACATTAAAAAGCCAAAACCGGACTGAGAAGATAACCCAGTCCAGCGAAGTTGCTATAAACGAAGATATATATATAAAAGATGTTAGAAGCGATGGATCGACGATCCGAATTATAGAATTTCCAGAAAATGAGTTTATGCACGAAAATGTACAAAAAGTAAGCAAACACGGCCACGAAACTGAGTTCCGGGCATAATCAGAAAGTGAAACTTAACGTGCAAGTGTATAAAAGTGCAATGAAGTAATATAAACTTTCTGATCGTAAAAAAACTCACAATGGACTGCTACACGGGCTGTTTGAGAAATCGTAGTCTTTAAACGTCCGTTTCTACTTGTTAATTTTTGATATGTGGTAATATATGAGTATATCTATGTGTTAGAGTAATAAAATTTGGGTTTGGAGTACAAGAGTGGGGCTGAGAAACCAAACGGGCAGAGGTTCAGAACGTTTTTCTATATAAAATGAGCTAGGGTGCAATCATATATATACACCCGGTGGAAGAGGCTCTACCTGCTGCAGCCGTAGGTAGAGATGCGGCTCCACATGGCAGGGCCCACGTAGTGGGTCCTGTTGCATCGAAGTATGTGCACTCCGAGCAATGCGAGGTCAGATTCAAAACTTTTTAACTTTTGATCGGAGCGTCCGTTTGAGGCGTGCTATACCTTTTCGGAAAGCCCTCGCCGAGAGTGTCGCAATGACATGGGAGTAAACCTTTTTTGAGTCCAAAAAGATGGGTTCATAACCATTTCTTTGATTCTGCACAGTTTGTCCGTTGCTGCCTTGCGCTTTTTCCACTCGGGATCATTGTTATGGTTCTTTCTGACCTTGGTGGCATCAATTCGGCTCAAGTTTGACCGACTCAGATTTTAGTTAGTAAAATGACCATTTTACCCCTCCCGAGGTTGCCTCCAATGCTGGCATGGCCTTCAGCTGACTTCCCAGGGTTGTCTACGAGGTTTGGATCCTAGTCGATTCAGTTTGTCCTCAAGGTTGTCTCTGGGCTGACTTGGTTCTTCCAGGTTTGTCTCTAGAGAGGATGTGAGGCTTCTGGGTTGTCTTCGAAGTTGAGTTTGAATTCCCGGGATGAGACCGGGGATGACCAGTACCTCCCGGGATGAGACCGGGGTTAACCTGTACCTCCCGAGTTGACACAGGGCTGACTTGTACTTCCCGGGTTAAGACTGGGGCTGACCTATACTTTCTGGAATGAGACTGGGGTTGACCTATACTTCCCAGGTTGAGACCCGGGCTGACCTGTACCTCTCGGGTTGAGACCGGGGCTGACCTGTACCTCCCGGGTTGAGACCGGGGATGACCTGTACTTCCTGGGTTGAGACCGGGGCTGACCTGAATTTCTCGGGTTGAGATCGGAGTTGACCTGTAATTCCTGGGTTCAGACCTGGACTAACCTGTACTTCCCGGGTTGAGATTGGGGCTGACCTGTACTTCTCGGGTTGATACCGGGGCTGACCTGTACTTTTCGGATTGAGACCGGGGTTGACCTGTACCTCTCGAGTTGAGACCGGGGCTGACCTGTACCACCCAGGTTGAGACCGAGGCTGACCTGTACTTCCCGGGTTGAAACCGGGGCAGACCTGTACTTCTCGGGTTGAGACCGGGGCTAACCTATACTTCCCGAGTTCAGACCGGGGCTGACCTGTACTTCTCGGGTTAAGACCGGGGCTGACTTGTACCTCACAGGTTGAGACCAGGGCTGACCTGTACTTCCCGGGTTTAGACCGGGCCTGACCTGTACTTCCCGGGTTGAGAACGAGGCTGACCTGCACCTCTCGGGTCGAGATCGGGGTTGACCTGTATTTTTCGGGTTGAGCCCGGGGCTGACATGTACTTCCTGGTTTGAGATCGGAGTTGTCCTGTACTTCCTGGGTTAAGACCGGGGCTGACATGTACTTCCCGGGTTGAGACCGGGGCTGACCTGTACCTCCATGGTTGAGACCGAGGCTGACTTGTACCTCCCGGGTTGAGACCAGGGCTGACCTATACCTCTCGGATTGAGACCGGGGCTGACCTGTACCTCTCGGGTTAAGACCAGGGATGACCTATACTTCCCGGGTTGAGATCGGGACTGACCTGTACTTCTCGGGTTGAGACCGGGGCTGACCTGTAATTCCCGGGTTGAGACCGGGACTGACCTGTACTTCCCGGGTTGAGACCAGAGCTGACTTGTACTTCTCGGGTTGAGACCGGGGCTGACTTGTATTTCCCGGGTTAAGACCGGGGTTGACCTATAATTCCCGGGTTGAGATCAGGGCTGACCTATACTTTTCGGGTTGAGAATGGGGCTGACCTGCACTTCCCGGGTTGAGATCGGGGCTGACCTATACTTCCCGAGTTGAGACCGAGGCTGACCTGTACTTTTCGGGTTGAGACCGGGGCTGACCTGTATTTCGTTGGTTGAGACCAGGGCTGACCTGTATTTCCCGGGTTGAGACCTGGGCTGACATGTTCTTCCCGGGTTGAGACCGGGGCTGACCTGTACCTTCTGGGTTGAGACCATGGCTGACCTGTACCTCCCGGATTGAGACCAGGACTGACCTGTACCTCACGGATTGAGACTAGGGCTGACATGTACTTCCCGGGTTAAGACCGGGGCTGACCTGTACTTCCCGGGTTGAGACCGTGGCTGACCTGTACTTCCCGGATTGAGACCGAGGCTGACCTGTAATTCCCGGGTTGAGACCGGGGCTGACCTGTACTTTTCGGGTTGAGATCGGGGCTGACCAGTACTTCTCGGGTTGAGATAGGGGCTGCCCTGTACTTCACGAGTTGAGATCGGGGCAGACCTGTACTTTCCGGGTTGAGAACTGGGCTGACTTGTACTTTTCGAGTTGAGACCGGGGCTGACCTGTACTTCCCCGATTGAGACCAGGGCTGACCTGTATTTCCCGAGTTAAGACCGGGGCTTACATATACTTCCCGGCTTGAGACCGGGGCTGACTTGTACTTCCCGGGTTTTGACCGGGGCTGACATGTACTTTCCAGGTTGAGACCGGGGCTGACCTGTACCTCTCAGGTTGAGACCGGGGCTGAGTTGAAATAGACGATTTTGCCCTCCTGCAGGGTTAGTAACAAGAATGCAAAAACAATTCGAGTGTCTACAACAGGACTGAAGAAAATTTTGAGTGTCTACATATGCCCCTCTTTATCATGTTCATGAAATGAAGTGGAATGAACAGGATAAATATTGATAGACACTAGAAATGCAAATGCAAAGGCAATGCAAGGCATGACATGACATGATATGTGATGAATGTTAGATGCCTTTAAGGGGTTAGGGTTATCATTGAATGTTTACGTTATTTTCTGCTGGAGATAACTTTATTCATGATAACCCTTGGGGCAACAATGTCAGGCGGTTACTGGTAGGATATCACTGATAGGCTATCTTCAATTGTCCTCGTCACTTTCTGCTAGGGATGGTGTCATTCATGATAGCGTTGTCGACTCTGATAGGGATAACATTATTAATGCTACCTTGGTTTAAAACCAATGGTTTCCCACGTCTGTCAATACTCTCCGTAAGGCATATTTTCCTTTAGCTGATGTCGTTGTACATTTCTAAAGGCTCCTCCGCTGGGGATTTATCTCGGTTACTGAGTTACCTTAATGGATGCTTTCGATGCCTATCCTGACGATAATTTACATCGGTAGTTTTCAACAGGGGGTTTAATCACCAATTCTTCTTGGTGCTCCCTCTGAGGATGTGTATAACAGATACCATCATCTGTCCTTTGTGGGGAAACATTGATATACCGTTTTCACCACCGGTTCATTCCCGATGCTTCGCTGGAGTTGAGCCAACGGTCCGACGCTTCGTTAGGGTTGAGACAACGGCTAAACTGTCACCGATTAGTACACGACACTTCGTTGGGGTTGTGCCAACGGCTGAATTGTCATCGGTCAGTACCCGACGCTTCGCTGGGGATGTGCTAACGGCTGAACTGTCATCAGTCAGTACCCGACGCTTCGCTGGGGTTGTGTCAACGGCTGAACTGTCATCGGTCTGTACCCGATGCTTCATTGGGGTTGTGCCAACGACTAAACTGTCACCGGTCTGTACCCGACGCTTCGCTGGGGTTGAGCCAACGACTGAACTGTCACCGGATTGTACCTGACGCTTCGTTGGGGTTGTGCCAACTGCTAAACTGTCACTGGTCTATACCTGATGCTTCGCTGGGGTTGAGCTAACGACTAAAATGTCATCAGTCTGTACCGACGCTTCGCTGGGGTTGAGCCAACGGCTGAACTATCACCGGTCTATACCCGATGCTTCGATGGGGTTGAGCCAATGGCTAAACTATCACCGGTCTGTACCCGACGCTTCGTTGGGGTTGTGCCAACGGCTGAACTGTCACCGGTCAGTACACTATGCTTCGCTGGGGTTGTGCCAACTGCTGAGCTGTCATCGATCAGTAGTCGACGCTTCGCTGGGGTTGTGCCAACAGCTGAACTGTCATCGGTCAGTACCCGACGCTTCGCTGGGATTGAGCCAACGGTTAAATTTTCACCGGTCTGTACCCGATGCTTCGCTGGAGTTGACCCAACGGCTGAATTGTCATCGGTCAGTACCCGACGCTTCATGGCAGTTTTCGACAATTTTGTGCAATTTTTTGGCATTTTTTTAGCAGTTTTCATCATTGGTCCCCGGATATTGATTTGAGATGATAACCCATGGTTTTCATGAAGTTCCTCTTTCTGTCAGTACATCGCTGCTTAAAAACGGGATTTCAGGCCAACCCGATCAATCTCGTAGCAGTTTTTTCTCAGATTTTACTTATTAGATCATGTAAACTCCATTTTAACTCAAACTAGATCGAGCCGAAGGGAGTGGGACCCACCCCAGGGAGCCGCAGGTTGGGGTGCGGCAGCCGCAGGTGGGCCCGCTCTTTCCTGCAGATTTATATTAGGCAGCGGGGAGCTCATAAACACATTTTTAGTTTTGAGTTTCAAACGAAATCCGATTTTCTTTTTTAGATCTACGGAGTTCGGACAGTTTTTTCAGATTCCGTCAGCGGCCACGCAATCTGCACATCTCAAGTAACATTTACATCCTTTCTTTTCAAGTTTTGACCGTTAGAAGTATGTAAACCACGTGGGGTGCTTTTAAACGCAATGTATCAAAAATGTATGCTTATATGACTTGCTAAAAAATTTCTGACTTCATAAGTATGCATATTTTACTGCAATGCACGTTTTGATGTAAAAAAATTTGAATTATAAGACAGTCAATTTTTACTCTTTTTATTAGTTTACTCATCCTTTTTGAGGCCTAGCAAGCCTGGATTTTCAACTAAAAAATGTCCATGGTAATTTGGCTACCATGTGAAGTTTATTTTTGAATTTTTTTTCATAAATACGAATTGTTTCTATTTTTGGGAAGGTGTGCTACTGAATGGCCACCTAGACATGCCTGTATGCATATGGACAGTCCATTTTACAAAGGAGACTCTGACGAAATTTTTTCAAAAGCCTGAGCATTTAATAAACATGCAATTTTGACTCTACTAAGGATTTTGACTGACCCATGCATGTTTTAAGATTTAAAAATGCATAAAATACTGATTTAAATTAATAAGCCACATGTTTTAGGTTTACCTCACCTTTTCTGAGGTGATTTGGAGAATGTGTCCAGGTGATGGAGCCAGATAGACCCGGCAGTGCTAGTAGGGTCGTTTCAGGAGTTAGACGGAGGAGAGCCTCTGATGTTCCTCAGCTACAGCTAGTCTGGCCGCTTGGTAGATTTGCTGAGTCAGTGATCTGTCTAATTCAGGCTGAGCCGCCGGTAGACATTGATGATGAGGAGGCTCCATTTGCTACTCCTGTCCCAACTCAGGCTCCACGTGCGGAGCTCCAAGGCATTGTTGTGCCAGTCCAGGATCTGCTGGGAGATTTAAGTCACCATCCATCGAGGTTCCTTCACGCCAACGAGGTGACCGAAGTTTCCTTCTTTCTGGATTTTCTTTCTTTCTTTTTCCATTCTCAGAGCACATGTTTGATATGAGTTGATTTTTGATGCAGGTTCCTGACTTCACGCAGCCTCGAAGGAACTGGTTTAATGTGCATTCTTTTTATCACACTCTACACCAGGATTACAGGGACATTGTTGACACCTGGGGGTTTCAGGCGTTCTTTTCTATTCTTCCCCGCCGTTACCCCTGGGGTTATATGAGGGTTTTATCTGAGCGCTGGTTCCACCAGACTCAGTCTCTCCACTTGCTGGATTGCGAGGTGATGATGACGCCAATGAATTGGAGGTTCATCACCGAGATAGAGTTTGAAGGTGAGCCAGTCACTAGTAGAAAAAAGTAAATAGACAACGTTTAAAAAGCGTTGTAATAGGTCCTCCAAAAGTGTCGTGGTTAGCAGTGTCATTTATTAGACACAAATAGACAACGTTTAAAAAACGTTGTCTTTTGACACATTAGACAACGTTTTTTCAAAAAAACGTTGTCTATTTGTCAAATAGACAACACTTTTTAGACACAAATAGACAACGTTTAAAAAACGTTGTCTTATAACACATTAGACAACGCTTTTTTGAAAAAACATTGTCTATTTGACACATTAGACAACGTTTTTTTAAAAGCGTTGTCTATTGTACACATTAGACAATATTTTTTTCTAAAAAGCGTTGTCTATTTGACACATTATACAACATTTTTTCTAAAAAGTATTGTCTATTTGACACAATCCACAACATTTAAACCCAAAATGTAAGCATTCTATGTCTCAAAATATCATGCATTCCAATAATACCATACGTTTACAGTTTCAAATTCACTTATCAATATAATTACTACTACGTACATTGAATTGCGAATTTAACTACATGGATGTCTACAAATACCATTGCTGCATGGTGAGTGGCCCCAATACCAGGTCTTCCGTGCTTAACTGGCTTGTATGAAATTGAGAACTCAGTCAGATAATGACCGATCATTTCAGGCTTGATCTCTATTTGATTGAAAGTCTTGCCATTGTAGACCTCGACAACACTTCCAATCATCTCAGGTACAATGATCAATATTGCGGAGGTGGGTCTTGACAAGTTCTGGCTTCTCACCAGGAGGGGCCTCACGTTTCTGATTCAAAAAAAACAAAAAAAATCAATTTAATTATTGAACATGGCAGAAAGCACTACAAAAAATTATTCAAAAACAAAAAATTTCGATCTATTTTGTAATTGGAGAAATATATCACTGTATTCACTTAGCACCTTGAGAAAGATATGAATGTAAATACTTCAAGTACCCATAATATATGTGCTTCACACCAATACCTCAAGTACCAATGCAAACCAGCCAAAAGCTCCACTCCAGTGAGCCCTTTAATTCTAGTTAAAATAAAATCAAAAGGTTCACGTGTTAACAAAGTGTCACAGGATTATTCTGTAACTTACCAATGATACATAATATCCCTTTTTGTACGAAAACAAAAAATAATGTAGCAAACATAATAACATTTGAGCCTGGCCAAATTCACTAAGAGTGAATACTAAACAAAGATTCAATACTCAGTTTAACAACTCCACCTTGCCGATAATACCACCAAACACCCAAAAGAGACCTACATGTGAAATTTTCTGTCGCTTCAAGTATAAAGTAAAAATACATTTCAAACTGAATTCTCAAGTTTGTATGAAGCAATAAAATTGATATGAAACATACAACTAGTAAGTGATTGAGACCTACCAAAAACGAGGCTCAAGAAACCATGGATGCTAATGTTTTTTTTATTAAAAAAAATTACTACCATAGCTGCTAATGGAACCTACTGTTAGGTCTTAAAATTTGAGATAGCACATTAAGAATATAATGAACATAGAAACTATACATACAATATTTTAGGAGTGCCACGTTTACTGAAAGAAGGATGATTGCTTATAGAGAAGCAAGATTCTCCACCACAGCGTTCCTACAAACAAATATTGAAACTATAAAAGCCTTTCTTCAATTTCAAAAATATATGAAGTTAGAACAAGTTGACCACCAAGTATTAGGAACACCAATATTTAACTTCCTACAGCACAGCAGCCTAATACAAAATAAAATTTCAACAAAGACTGTTGAACCCAAAAAAATGAGAAAAGTTAACTAAACATGGAAGACATTAACCTTATGATTATTCGCATAATTCTTAGGTTTTTACCCCATATAGAATACATCAATGCTAAACCCCATGTGCACCTGGCCTTACCTTTGCTTCATATAACTACATCAACTGGCTCAATCTTTTGTTGCTCACAGAAGCTAAAATTGTAGCAAGTAATGGTTCATACATTGTAGAATGTTATGTCAAATTAAATTAGTTTGATTCAATCTAACAGCATTTGTAGTTCAATTTTCAAAATAGATCGAAATTACAAATGGGGAAAAAAACATTGGAAATGAGAATATATCAATCTAAAAGTTCTGGTCTTTAAAATTTTTACCACTTCGAATCATCTGAACCTGGTTTTTTTTTAGAAGTTTTTCCTATTATATAGGCAAATTAAAATAGTTGAAAACTGTGTAATTGGGCAGAGTTTAAGATCAAACTACTGTAATTCATACCCCTTTTTCTTAGTCTGATCAGAAGGCACCAAACACATGTTGAATGCGCCAGGTAACGATTGGAACCGGGACCTTAGCATACCCAGAGTTCGTATCTGTACGAAGAAATAGAATATGAGGATAGACCAGCAGAATGACACTATAGATAACAACAAATAACCAGAAATTTGAAAATGTTTAACTCAATATGAACTACAAAACCAAAGTGTTTAACTATACAATATTACTAAAAGAATGATAGTTGTACACCAATTGTATCTTAGTACAATAAGGATTTGCATCACTAGCAAATGAAAGTGTGGTCAGAATATGATAGGATGTTATATACATACAAACCGAAAGGGTAGAATGATTTTTGTCAATCCAGTGCTTCCCCCCCCCCCCCCCCCCAAAAAAAAAAGAAGAAAAAAAAAGCCCCAGGTCTCGCCTTACTGACCAGACAAAAATAAATTTCATGGAAAATATCAATTTATTGAGTACAATTTTTAATCATCTTTAATAGGTCTAATGTAGGAGTTGAGATGCAAGTTTACTGAACTGGAAATGAAATTATAAATTAATCACAGAACTTTCGAAGTCTAATGTCCTTCAGAACTGGAGTAACATTTCTCAGAACCTTTTACTTTCTCAGCCCGAGGCAAAATTCTAAAGTATGAAAAATACGCTACAGTGAATCTTTCCCTGCACCGAAAATGACAGTGCAAGACAATTTAACATGAGGCAAGAATTCATGGAAGTAGAAATGGAAAACAAGTTTATTGGGGAAAAAAGTGAAGATGGTTACCTCTCCTAGCCGCTCAAAGGCCTCAATGACACCACCTAATAGAGTTGAAAATATCGCATACCAAATTTGGGTGTCCATAAAATATACCTGGATAAAAGTTATATATTCTATGAGATACATCATTAAGCAAAAACTGACCTTATAACTTCTCTTAAAATCACTTCTGTTAAAAATTGAGAATAGAAGTAATAGCAAGTATATGAAAAAGTAAATAAATGATATTGTACTACATACCAAAAGTACTGGTAACCAGAGTGAAGCAACAGCTCCATAGTGATTCCTAACTGCATTGACATTAACCTTTATAACATGAACACTAATTTTTAAAGAGACAGAAGAAGAATTTTAACATGAGATTATAGTTGAGAAAAAACGCATGAAAGAAAGAAAAAAAGTTAGAGATGTGCCTTCTGGGAAAAGTTCATGCCAAGCATAATGAACACGTCTAATATTCATTATATCTTTTGTTGGCTTCAAAAGAGGTTTTATCTGCAAAAAAATACACAATATGGTCAAAGGATAACCCAACTATTCATCATATCTTATTTTCCATGAAATATAAATTCAAAATGAGGCGTATACCTGGACAAAAAAGCTAAATGTGAATTTGCAACACAGAAGTAGCACCCAAAATAGAGTATACCTGAAATTTATAAGTACATTTAAGCAAAATGTGAACTTAAAAAATTAAACAAAGAAATTTATAATAAAAAATTCAAAGTTATATGCTCACTTAATAAGTGCAGATTGACTTTCATGCATTCCCCTTCCAACGTAGATCCTTGGCTACAAAAACGCACATGCATTCATTTAAGGAATGAGACATTGTTCAAAAATTTAGGATAGAAATTTGAGAGAGAGAGCTGTGGAACTATAATCATAAATCAGAAATTTTGACATGTTCTAGAATGACTCATGTTATCTCAAGTGACAATATGCTAACTATGTCATGCTATAATAATGAGAGTCCATCACTTGCCCATATATGCACAAGTCATAAACTTTATTTTGACAAAAGAATATAGCTTTGCTATATTCTTAAACAAGTAACTCAAACTATATGTTTTAATGTTTATTTCCAAAGACAGAGAAAAAAATATCCCAATTATCTACGTATACACCAAATAACTAGCCATCGGTAGCATACCCACCATAGCACTCCCAGCTCCACCAAGACTCGAACGAACACCAACCAACCTATTAGGATCTACATCCAAAGATAACTAACTATTATATTTTTATAACCATAACAAATTAAATACAAATCTACAAAGAATTTTTGGGCTAATCTCCAATATTATATAGTAAAACAATAAGCCACACATGAGAACACAGAAATAGTGACTGCAACACTACTGAAATATATATATATATATATATATACATACATACAAGTACATAAACTGTGTTTACAATTAAGGCGTTTGATATATAAAACTGAACGAACCTTAATTTATCACCGACCTCCTTCTCCAAAGTCAGGAACCTTAATTTAATTGTAAACTGTGTTTACAATTAAGGAGTTTGATATATAAAACTGAACGAACCTTAATTTATCACCGACTCTTAGAGCAGTACGAATACCATACAAGCCAGAACAAGGAAGTGTAGAGCATCTAAGATTACAGTTAAGATAAGGCTGAACAATATTATTCTACTGACTAGAGCAAATGAACTGAACATACCCTTTGAATTTCAGAGAACAACATCTGAAAAATGCGTGGAACAACACCCTGATTACTACTAGTTGAGTTCCTTTCAAGCATTGTACTTGGTAGACCCCACATTGTGTAAGTCTTGCCACTTCCAGTCTAGTAAGAACTCACCCAAAGTTACTTCAACAAACAACATACAATTAAAGCATCTTCAATAGAAATAACATCTTCCAGCTTCAATAGAATATTTAAAGCATCTTCAATAAAAATAAAATCTTCCAGCTTCTTCCTGCCCCCCAAAAAAAATAAAATTCAATCTATAAACAACTCAATCATATACCAACAGAGCAATCACAACCACCTAAAGAAGAACCAAACAAACCTTCCAATGTAACTTAGAACAAGAAAAGTCTTTCTAAACTCAAGTTCGATGAGTATCAACAGCTGTTGACTTATTGCGGCAGTGCTTCCCCTCACTGAACTGGAAGAGGGTGAAAATACCAACCGCTTCGCTATGGGAGTGTTTGACCTCTCTGAATTTGAAGATAGTGAAAATAAAGAGTGTTTTTCTATGGGAGTGCTTGTCCTTGGTAAACTGGAAGAGGGAGAAAAATGTGTTGATATACTTGCCCTCTCTAAACCGGAAGAGGGTGAGAAATGAGTTGCAGCAGGAGAGCTTGCTCTCTCTAAACTGGAAGTGGATGAGTGTATCAGATGCTCAGGGAATGGAGAGTGATAGATATAATCATCTGTTCCTACAAGAAAATGTACACACACAAGTTATGTAGACTACTCCAAAGTAGTTACAACAGAATCAATTTAGGATTTTGCAAATAAATTTGTTGAGACAATGACTATCCGTACAGAATTGATATTTTAAAAATTATAATAAATTTCCATGGATTTTGCAAATAAATTTGTTGAGGATCAGAGTGGGAGAGCGGAATGGGGGGTGTTTACCTATGGAAGAGACAGAAGTAGAGGTGCGTTTATGAGGAGAGAGAAGAACGGTTTCAGCAGATTCGGAAGAAGAACCCGCAGCGGGAGGGTAGTCTTTGGCCGCTGCCGGAGCTCCAGTTCCTCTGCAGCCTCCCTCAACCGATTCTCAGCTTCCTCGAGTGGAGACGGGGCAGATGAGAAGTTGGGGGTTTCAGAGAGAGATGGCATTGTAGAGAGAGATAGAGAGAGATTTCTGCATCTGCAGTGCTATCAACAAGTGTTTTCGTCCCTCAGTTAGCCAGAGGGCTAGGGCTTCGATTGAGATGAAATTGACAGAAGAAGAGCAGACAGAATTTTTGAAGCAGGTATACAAATCAAACATCCTTGTTTTTTTAAAAGACAACGTTTTCTTTAAAAAAAAACGTTATCACTTTAAAGCAAAAAAATTACCCTAATAAATACACAACGCTTTTGAATATCAAATCACTAACATTTTCTAAAAAAAATGTTATGAAAAAATAAATCACAATATTTTTAAAAAAATGTTGTGAAAAAATAAATCACAATATTTTTTATAAAAGCGTTATCTATTAAGTATTATTATTTATTATTTTATAGTAGTGAGTGCCTGTTGTGACTGACTGTTGTCCCCGATTAGGTAATGATAATTACGCACAAGTATACGCGGTCAACAAGTAATAAAAAGTAAGTACAGATATCGTTCCCACGAAAAATTAACGGACAAAAGTTCGCCAAACTACTAGCCCGTAATCATTTCAATCTTATCTAAACGAGCAATAAAAAATTTTAAATTAAAACTAGACAAGTAAATAAACTTAAACTAATTAACCCTAGAGTAAAATCAAATAATGAAGACATGAGATCTCAACTTCCCCTAATGATTCATCAAAATCAACATACTTCCAGTTAGGTCAAATTAATCGTTATAGAATGTTAGTCGAGAACACGAAAGTGAAATAAGGCCATTCTTCAATGCACCTAATTCATATCACATACAATTCACATATGATAGAACGCACATAAACACCCACATTACCTAAACTACTATATGCCTATGCGGTCTAGAAATAATTAGAGTTTAAGTCCAAGTTCTCAATTGACTACGAGCGGCGCTTCGGTATATGTCTATCCTAAGCACAAATCATACATTTCAACGCCATATAGAACATACAATCGCAAGCTACTACGACTAGATCTAAACCCATATTTCGTCTTTCAAACCCATATGGATTATCATGATAATTGATAACTAAGCAATTAGGCAATTAAAGCACGAATCGTAACAGACAATCTCATAGCAATCAATAAGACCAACATGAAAGCATATTAATATAAACTACTCAAATTTTTTTATTAAAATCTCAAAATAGAGTTTAAGTCCACCAGTTGAAATAACATCAAAATATTACACAAGGAGATTCAAGAGAAAATAAAGATAGAGAATGCAAATCTGAATACTCAAGCTCCTTTGTTGAATCTCCAATGAAATTCACTTGCTTCAATCTTATTCTCTAATTAAACCCTAGAAACTAACTAACTAAACCTAATCTTAATCTACTCCTAAGCTAATCTAGACAAAATGTAAAGAGAAGAGAAAGAGAGAGCTAAACTAGGGCTGGGGAAAGATCATGATAAAATGAGCAAAAGCCCTCATATATAAGTCTCCAAGCCAATCCCCGATCTGCCTAAGTGAAAGTCAAATGTTGGTCAAGTTTCGAGCTGGCGCGGCTGCGCGACATTAAGCTTTGGTCCTGGCACGGCCACACAGATCCCCAGAGTGGCCTCTGCTCTACATACTGCGCGGGCGCGCGTGCTGCCTTTGTAATTCTGGCTCGGTCGCGCGGGCTTTGTTTTTCTGCGGATTTCTGTTTTGCTTCTGCTGCACCTGGCATTCTCGCTGCTTCTAAACCATGCCATTTTCTTGCCAATTCCTTGCACACTAGAACTTTGCATGCTTAATATCTCATTTTATCGCTTCTTACCCCTTTTAGTATTTTTTTTCAGTCGCTTTAGCCTATTGTGCACCAAGAGAGTTTCAAAACATGAAATTTACAAAACAAAGCAAAAATGCATGAAAAGCACATACTTGAGTTTAAGCAGCAAAGTAAGTTAGTTAATATATGAATAAGTGGTCATAAAAATCACTTATCAAATACCCCCAAACTTAAACGTTGTTTGCCCTCAAGCAACCAAAACAAAACCAAACAAAAGATGCAATGCAATAACTACAATGAATGCAACCTATCCTATCATGAATGCGAATTCAAATCTCAGTCAGTATTAAAATTCACAAGCAATGCCTCAGAAAGACCACAAGATAATCAAACAAAAAGCTACCCAAAACAAAATCATAAGGCATATCCTTGCAAATTCAAAATTGTCAACACTGATGTATTGTGTGTGTGTGTGTGTCTAACAACCATTAAACATGCTTTTGACAAATATATCACATACTACGCTTCTTAGGGGAAAAACAAACTTTAACTCAAGAAAAACAGTAAATCAGATAAGTCCTAATCAAGACCATGCATTACTTTAGCTAAGAGTCACAGAGGGTTTAATATGCTTTTTATTAACTCACGAGGGCGTTTTTGCTCTTTCCTGTGTACACGTTCGACTGTGCAATGCCTAGTCCTCTTAGACTTTTTAATGATATTCGTGTAGCGAGCTTTCGACCAATGACTACCAGACCCAAAGGCCTTAGGGCGCTGGGTGTAGAGACACCCCTAGGGCTTACTTGCTCGAATATCAAAGGCCACAGGATTCGACGTAGCCGAAGTATTTATTTTAATTTTTTTTAATAGGAGAGTGCGTCTTACGTTCCATCTCCCCAAATAGCATGCATACCTCCTGTTTCCCCCAAAATTAAGCTTTTTACGGTCTAGTTACACTAGTACAAAAAAGACCTTTGGACACGGTTGAGAAAAATTAAAGGGACACAGTGGCAGCAAAACTCGTGACAAAAAAATTTCTTTAAGGGTAATAGTTACGGGATTAGGTAGTCAAGTTTAGTTATGGTGATTCACTGTGACTAGTATCGATATGTAATTTTTTGGTCACGATGGTTTGTTGTTAACGTGACTATTTTTATTTATGAATTTAAATACGATTTGTTCATCGTGACTATTAGATTATTATCACGGAAAAAATTTGTGTCGTGATTAATTTTATATTTTTATAAACACGATATTTTATATTCATGTGATTAATGTAAAATCTTTAATTTAGACACAATGGTGCAGCCGCATCTAAATAAGGGGTAATTTTTGGTTTTAAACTTATAACGTTTTCTTTCTAGCTATTAAAAAAACAAGGACGGAACAGGGACGAAGCCCACTTGAACTAGCACGGAGGGAACATAGAGGGGAGAGGCAATTTGCCCTAACATTCCGCCCCCATCTCCTTACGATTTCGATATCAATTACTATTTCAATATCAGCCATCTCCTTATGATTTCGATATCATTTCAACCCCAGCCTTCGTTTTCTCTCTATAATGGCGTCAAATAACAACTAGTCTTAATTCGAAGATTACTTGCCCATCATGGCCAAAAAGCTTGGTGGGGACGGTCTCATGGGGTAGCATTGCAATGGGTTTCAGTTATTAATGGACGGTGAAAAGGGTAATTACTTTTGACAGCCTCCAGAAAAACTCCACCTTGCTGGGCTTGCAAGATTTGACCGACGTATGTTGAAAGAAAGGGATTTTGATGGCGATGGCACTCTCAATTAGATGGAATTTTGTGTTCTCATGTTCAGATTGAGTCCTGATTTGATGGACCGGTCTCAGTTTTTATTAGAAGAAGCTCTTCAACGTGAATTGAATCACTTTAACTAATATTATTGAACAGTATATAGTGAGAACGCTGTTTGGTTAATCCAGGTAAACACAAAATGCTATTGTTATATCTTTTTTTTTTCTCTCTTTTATTGGTAATTTTGTAAAAAAGCCTAAAGTGTATGCTCTTGAGGGAATGCAATTATGTTTATGATGTCCGCCCACAATTATCATTTAATATTATTGAACAGTATATTATTATGTTAGTGTAGCCAGGATTTTCCCTTGAATACTGCTGAATAGGAGAATCCGTATATATATATATATATATATATATATATATATATATATATATATATATATATATATATATATATATATATTTTGTGTAACACATCTCTCTATGAAAATCTGAATTTAGATTATAAAAATAAAATATGAGATTGTGTAGCTTTGTTCTTTTTTTCATGGGGAAATGGAAAGGAAGTAAATAGTTTATTCAATGCATAGCTAGTTTGATATTGTGGGGCATTTTTTCTTAGTGGTATGTGCGATTCGGGGGGGGGGGGGGGGGGGGGACACTGTCCAAAGTAAGTTTTGTCCTTGTGATGAATGTTTAAGAGTTGACAATATAAGATTGCTTATGAAGTTGTTCCCACAAAAAGTTTGTACCATCAAATGTCCTGATTTAAGGGTCATTGCTATTGAGATATTTCCCATATGCTTCTGTATCATTCCTCATTTATGCAAAGAATTCTCACTTAGGATTCTCATTGTAGCAGCATGAATAATTGCTATGTTAACTCTTGTGAAATTTAGACCACTAGTATCTCACTTTGAGTTGATTTGCAGCTTCCTCGGCTTTACAATGTGTACAAAAGTATGGGAACTGCTACGTCCTTTCAGAACATTTTGGATAACGTGTTCATTCCTCTTTTTGAAGTCACAATTGATCCGAAATCTCATCCTCAACTACACGTGTTCTTAATGCAGGTGTGTTCCTCCGTTTGATGTTAAAATATGTGCTGTATATTTTTTTATTGTTTACATGTTCCATTTTACTTATATATGGGTTTGTATTCAACCTCTTTTTGTGTGCTTATTTTATCAACTTTACCTCGGATATCTATATGAAATCACATAAACAGTCCCATGATGTATATAATTTCTTTTGATGCTAGACGTATTGCCAAGAACATTAAAAGGTTTTATTTGGATTATGCTTAGGAATCTATATAATTAGATCTAAAATTAGCTGGGATTCTTCTATACAAGTTAAGTATATTAGGTGTGCTCTAGATTATTTTCAGTTGTTTTTTTTGGTATTGAGCTGTTTTTTGTTGTTGTTGCTGCCACTTGTATTGGTCTGGGTAAGCATTATAATCCTTGTTGTACATTAGCATAATAATTTTCTGTAGAAGAACTAGAGTTCTCTTTTTCTCTGTCTAAATATTGTGTTAAGGTATACAATTAGTCCAACATCAGTGTTCTAGTGTGAGTTATATCTGGTAACTGATCATTCATAAATGAAGCAGTTGTTGGGACTTCTCATGCTGTGTTAAAAATTTGGTCAAACGTCAATCTCTTTCATACTTGACAAGGAAATATTACCATTTAGATTGACAAGGAAATATTACCATTTAAATTCTTGCACGCAGCCAAGGTAATTTTCTTGTCCAATAATGATCTTGGTATAAATAAGTTATGACGGTTTACTTTTCACAGTAATGTTGGGTAGTTGTGAACTTTTTGAATTCTACTCAACATTGTGAACTTGTCACTGTTGCAGTTTCATTGGCTCGGCAATAAATATTTCAAGAGAGGGCCTGAAGGAAACGATATACATAAGACGAATGTTCCTCATATGAGGATTTTATTTCGACACGAGGTAACTTTTCATATTTTATGCCAATTTACATGGAAACCGGACGCTATTGACTCTCAGCAAATAAAAATTTGTATACATTTATGATACCAATTTATAAGAGGGGGGAAGTAAAACCGCACCTTGCATGTGTTCCACAATCAGATAATCCTAGCAAATGTAAGCAATTTGGCATTTTTTTTCGAATGTAAAAAACGGTTATATTTGAACTGTGAATGCATTTGGCTTTTGTGGATTTCATAACATGGTCGTGCTATTGAAATGATTGAAATTGTATCTGGTTGTTCATTTGCGCTAAATATATGTGAAATTGTAGGAGGGAAGTTAATTGGTTTACCAGACCACCAAGAAAAGAGCTAGCGGACCCAAGTGCCCTGTAACTGGAAAAAGAATCCAAGGGGTATGCTTTTTATTTAATTTAAAATTTTCACACATTTTTGTGATTGGATATTTGTAATTGAGAGCACAGAATGATGATTTTATGAACCAGGTTGTTCACACGAGAAATGATAGATATTTGCTATGATTTTATGAACCAGGTTGTTCACATTAAATGTGCTTCTTTAAGTAGATATTTGTTATTTGCTATGAAAGTTTACTGTGTTGTGCTCTCTTGGTCTTCTATCAATCTAGAATTGTTCTTCTTCTTTTTCCTGCAGTGAATTAACTGTAGTTTATTCATTTATCTCCCGAAACATTAGTGAATTAACCGGGTATTAATGGTGTTTTTTAAAGAGAAGTTCTATTTGTTGAATCCAATGGAAACAAAGAATAAATATAATTTTTATGAGCGTATGAAGATGTAAGTTTTTCCTCCAACTACATATATATGAATATATGGATTTTGATTTTGATATTTACACTTGTACGTATACTGACAATTTGACTTTCATGTTTTTGCAGGGGTTCTCTTGTATTTGCTAGTTTTTTTCAAAGTTCCGTGCCCTAGAAAATGGTATGTAACTCAATCTAATTTGTTTTTCTTAACTTGGATTTTCTTCTATAAGTATGTATCTGATTGCTGAGTACTGCTGTGGGGGGTTTGGATTGTTGTTTGTTCTAATCCCCTTTTAGTTATCTTTATGTACTGTTTTAGACTTGTGGCTTATGGTAATACTCGTTGTTACTTGTGCTATCCTATGTTTGTGTTTTGTTGAAACATGATGTGCTTGTAATTCTCTTTCAATATCAATATCATTATTTGTACGGATCTCTATATGTTTATTTTGTGTGATGTTTCATATAGAGTGGGTATTTCTGTCTAATTAATTTCTAGCATATTTGAAGAGTGTTGTTCAGTTTCGGTTATAAAAAGAGTTTGAGGTGTGTGCTTATTTTCACTTTCCCTTAAAACGGCAAAGAATCTTCTTTATTTTCTGGGTAATTTACACGGAATCATCTCATCTCATCTCAACAGGGTTGTTAATTTTCATCTCCCCAAAGGGCGTGTGTTTGGAAGAAAATTTGTAGTTACTTAATTTTCAAGGGGTTATCTGGATATTATAGATTTAGATTCAAGGAAATGGAATTGAAAAGCATGGTAGCTTTGGTCGCTAGAAATGGAAGGCATTTGCAGCGTTACAACAATAAAGGTCGCCGCCAAGTTGTGGGGTTCGTCTATCTTTCTCTCTTTTTCTATATACAAACAAACTAATGGGATGGATCTATTTAGTTTTTTTTTAAAATTCAAGATTTTGTTTTTTTTTAAAAAATAAATTGGGGGATAATGATGGGAAATGTTCAAATGTGGCCTAAATTTTGAAATTGGTATAATGGGTATTTTTAATTTTCATTTTCTTGTAGAAAGTTTCAATCTTTTTGATAATTGGGATCAATTGCACTTTTTATTCAAGATATGCCCATAAAAAGAAGATGCAGCTAACACCATTCAAACTCATATGCCCATAAAAATTTTCCCAGTGAATTATGTGCCGATTATGCTAGCTATAAGACATAAGTTGTAGCTGGATTGTGATGAATGTGATGTTGATTGATATTGGCGGTGGTGGTGGGTCAAGTGGAATCAAATTTCGCTTTCGGTGCATGATTTGTCTCAAGCTTATATTAAATTAAATTTCGCGTTCGGTGCATGATTTGTCTCAAGCTTGCAAATGAGTGTTTGCTAGTTTAAGTACGTTATATTTAAGTGGGTAGTGAAATGATGTGTTAAAATTTTGAATTTTGTTCTATATATATGAACATATGTTATAGATTATGTCATATTCTTGAGGAATTGGAGTGCTTCATATTGGATTTATTTTTCTCTTTTATTTGGGTCATCGATCCAGCTTTTTTCTTTTGTAACCTTGTAGGGTTGGCTGGTTTATCTACTGCAAAATATTTGGCTGATGCAGGTCACAAGCCCATATTGTTGGAAGCAAGAGTTGTTCTTGGTGGAAAGGTTTATGAGAAGTTCGATTTTATATCATCCTTTCAGTTCCAAAATAAGTCTGCCAAATACATTAAATTCCTGCGGCTTATTTTATCACATAAAGTTAGGGCCTTTTAATTCCTTTGATGTTTTCATTGATTGAAGAGATTTGTCTGCTTTGAATAAAAGTGGTTGGCTGTACAATGTTTTGTAACTTGACGACCTTGTTTTCAAAGCTTTTCTCCGAACACAATTTGAGTTGGTTATGATTTATGTGACAAATTGAATTGGATGAATCACGACATTCTCTCCCCCTGAAGATAAATGTAAATTTCCCCAAAGGCTTGAGAGATGGCCTTGCTGTTTCCTTCAAATTTTTCTTTATTTTGGAATATATAGGACCTTAATTTGTTGTCTTTCTAGGAACCTGGTTCAGAATTTGATTTGTAAAATTGCCTCATCTTATGACGTGGGAACCTATACGCTGAGATTGTTTTCAATCTTAAATTGATAGGGGAATGGAATTATTGACCGCGTCTTTGTTTGAGAGAAGTTTATGTTTAATATTTTTTTATCATCTTTAGGTGGTCAAATCAAATAACAATTCCAAATATTAAGGTTATATATTTCACTGATATTTTTACATCCCTTGTATGGGTGTGAGACTGTGTCAGTGTTTAGATGACTTTCACTCTGTCCTATTGCAGTTCATGTTTAGAGTCAAAAACTTAGTTGCAAAATTATGTGTTATATAATTTACGTGCATGCTCAAATTTTTTTCTTCATATAATTAATTGCTAGACTGCCATAAAGATTGGTTTTGTCTGAATAGGTGGCTGCTTGGAAAGATGATGATGGAGACTGGTATGAGACTGGCTTACACATTTTCTGTAAGTTTTAAGAACTTGAAAGTTTTTACCTTTAGTAACTTCAAGTATTAGAAATGTTCAGTTCTCACGTCTTTCAGTACTGGGACTGAAGTCTAATACTTTTGAGTTGCTCTTTTTTGCCCAAAGCCATCCTTCTGACTTAAAAATACCAACTATAATTAGCTTTAGCATGTCATTTTAGGAATCATATTACAGGAGATGTTACTTAAATCATTCCATAATTGCTTTTTTCGTAATGTCCTTTATCATTTTTATTTATATTGCCATGCAGATTTTATGTTCAAACTGCCTCAGGTGTTGAAGAGAATAACTGGGGAACCTACTGCACTGTGATGGACCCTCCACCACCTCCAGAGTACATAACTTGCTTAGGAGATTTGTATAGTATTTCTTTGTATATTTTATTACAAGTTTTGACTTTTGATTAAAGATGTTATATACAAATACTTTAATAAATATGAATGAATGAGTTAATTGTATGAATGGTTTAATGTGTCGATTTAGGTTAAGGTGTTTCCCGGCTTAAATATATTGTTTGCTTTTGGATTCATGTTCATTTGTAGTTTGTTATTGGCGATTGTCATTGTGCCACAAAAATTAATTTTTTTTTTAAAAAAATGGAACCTTTTAGACACGGTGAAAAATCGAAACCAATGTTTGTTTCGTCATGGTTGAAAATTGGTTACCAATCATTAGACACGCATTTTAATTCATTTTTGTGACCATTTTTGTAATTTAGATATGATTTTATAAAATTCACGTGACGAAAAAAAAACCTTACATTCATATTGGTCCCGGGTTGAACTTTCAAATTGTGATCATAGGCCTACAACAAAAAAAATTTAGATACGATTTTTATAATAATCGCGTGACAAAACAGTTATAAACGTAGATATTGGTCACGGTGTTATAACTACCACCGCATCCAATACCTACATATATTTTCTATCGATCATCATTTTAGCCACGGGGTGAAATTAGATACGGGTTAAAGAAAAAAAACGACATGGTGGAATCACCGTGACCAAAATTGGGCACGAAGCCTGTAGACACGCAACTTGTGAAACGAAAACCCATATCTAAAAGCAAATAGTCACGGTTTAACACCGTGTCCAAAGATTATTTTTGTACTAGTGTTATTATCACATGAGTACTGAAACTCTTTCATTAAAACATAAATTTTCCACCAGAAGACAAGTATGTGAAAATTTAAACTAAGCAAGTCATGGTGGTTACTCTAGAGTGCTAACCGGTGACATCAGTATCTGACAGATAAGGATTTACATATATGACATTATAATCAAGCTTAAGTCTCAAACTAGTTCAATCAATCAAGTAATTTTAGTTTCTTCATCGGTCAAATAAATAACAAACCAACTAAAAATTGGATTCATACAATATGCTCTAACACAGTTATCTAAAACAAAACAAAAAAATTTGACAAATTTTAACAAAATACGATCTACATGCATTATATAAACAAACACAATATGCAAAATGAATGCAACCTACCCTAAATGCAAAAATGTAAAAATAACCCTAATGCCCCCAAACTTAAAAACTGCAATGTCCTCATTGAAGGTAAAAGAAAAAAGGAAACTCCCCTAATCAGCCTCGTCTGTTACATGAAATGATGTGGCGCTCAGTTTCTGTTGAATTTTGCCTTAAGTCTGAGATAAACTGCATGTCGCGCGGCCGCGAGCCTATTAGCCTTGATTTTGGCGAGGTCGCGCCCTTCCCCAGATTTCTGATATGCAGCTTTTGACATACATTGAGGATGGGCTTTTGAACTTTGCTTCATTCCAAGCAGCCTTGACCTGAGAAAAACATACAACATTTATTAAGCCCTCTAAACCACCAAAACTTAATATGCAATATTTACAACTAGGAGGGTTGAACATAGGAGGATATATGCATGTGAATTCCCAAAAACTCCTATATGTGCGTATATGCAATATGCTAGTGCTTCAAAAATGTGTTCAATAAGCTTCATAGTCCCAAAAATATATGAACTAATTGCCTAAGTCCAAAAATGAAGGCATTGAGATCCTAATTCCAAACATATATTCAAATTTTTTTAACTAAATCAAACTACTAAGAATTAAACATGGGGAAAATGGAGATAAACAAGTAGAATTAAACACGTAGGGAGAGAGAGAGATTTGATGGGGTGCCTCGCATCGAGCACTTGGTTTATAGTCCGTTAGCTGGACTTTCTTTTGACACCGCTATCCAATCCCTCGACGATATTTGAGAAACCCTCCATCCATTAGAATTGCCATATGTTTTTGGAGGCTCCCCTTCATGAGAGGCTTCGGATTTGAGTCGCCTAGCATATGATGTGTTTATGAATGCCCCATTTTGAAGTTCGGGGAGCTAGGAGCTTCTTCTGTTGTGTTTGTGAAGCTATTGGGGCATTGAGGTACACCCAACATAACAGGCTCTTCTTTAATTCTCTCTTCTTCAGACCACCATGGTTTCAAAAGTGCAGACTCTCTCATATCCTCGAGATCCGTATCAGTGATGTAACTACCAAGGGGGCATGGGTGTGCAAACTTCACTGGCTTTTCCAACTTAGGCGGAGAAGGCACTTGGGGTGTTGTCACGGTTGTCTCACATTCATAATTTTTCACGTCCCCAAGTGTATCCTCGATATTCATTTCTTTCAGTTCGTCCAGTTGCAAGTGCACTTCTGGCTCTCCATCAGTTTCCGCATCCATATCATAGCACCAAGTATTCTGAAGGGCCATTGCTCACGACTTCAAACAGTTGAGGTATGGGATTCTGAAGATCTTGAGTCTTTGTACCGTGCTCAATCACTTTCTCCTTCATTAAAGCCATGCTGATTTGATCCGCCCAATTCTGAAGATTCTCAATTGACTTCGCTTGCTCAATCAAGATCTCCTTTGTTGATGCTATGGAATTTTCTCACAACCTTTCCACTCTTGCCTTTTCTGTTTCAGCCTCGGGATCTATGTATTGAGTCTCATTGGTTAGGATATTGATGATTTGTGCCATCTGGATCTGAAAATTCTGGTTCGATATTTCCTGGCTCCTAATCATTTTCTCTTGGTTTGCTAAGACCCTATACATGAAGTCTTTTGTTGACTGTTCTTCTTGTAAACACGGAGATGGATATGTTGGGTCTGGTGCATATATTGGACTTTGCTCGCAGTATTGGTCTTGATAATAGCTCGCTAAAGAGTTTGGGTGATACTCCAAATTTGGATGATAATTGGGATACTCATTGTGGTTGAAGTAATCACCCCCAAATTGGTTTTGCCCAAAATTGATGGGGCATTGATGGCTCGAATAGTTGCCAGCACAATGATCATAAGTAACTGCCGTCTCTCGACTCCGTTGGGCTGTAACAGTATCCAACTTCCTCGAGAAATGCTCTAGCTGTGCTGATAATGT
This sequence comes from Panax stipuleanatus, assembly GCA_020205555.1. Lineage (NCBI taxonomy): Eukaryota > Viridiplantae > Streptophyta > Magnoliopsida > Apiales > Araliaceae > Panax > Panax stipuleanatus. The sequence continues at coordinate 137,537,489 of CM035117.1, read as the reverse complement.
AGCAATTGGGTCGAGGCCATCATTCCCTATTTCCCTTGGTTGATCTTGCCTTGTGTAAAACCATGAATAAGCGTTGAGATCCATTGTACCTGAAAAGAGAATATAGGAAGAGAATTAAAACAAAATATTTTTTTTAAAATTAAGACTAATTTGATTGAAACTAATGTTGGCAAATAGTCATCAAATTAATTTTTCCGGCAACGGCGCCAAAAACTTGTTGTCCCCGATTAGGTAATGACAATTACGCGCAAGTATACGCGGTCAACAAGTAATAAAGAGTAAGTACAGATATCGTTCCCACGTAGAATTAATGGATAAAAGTTCGCCAAACCACTAGCCCGTAATCATTTCAGTCTTATCTAAACGAGCGATAAAAAGTTTTAAATTAAAACTAGACAAGTAAATAAACTTAAACTAATTAACCCTAGAGTAAAATCAAATAATGAAGACATGAGATCTCAACTTTCCCTAATGATTCATCTAAATCAACATACTTTCAGTTAGGTCAAATTAATCGTTACAGAATGTTAGTCGAGAACACGAAAGTGAAATAAAGCCATTCTTCAATGCACCTAATCCATATCACATACAATCCACAGATGATAGAACGCACATAAACACCCACATTACTTAAACCACTATATGTCTATGCGGTCTACAAATAATTAGGGTTTAAGTCCAAGTTCTCAATTGACTACGAGCGGCGCTTCGATATATGTCTATCCTAAGCACAAATCATACATTCCAACGTCATGTAGAACATACAATCGCAAGCTACTACGACTAGATCTAAACCTACATTTCGTATTTCAAACCCATATGGATTATCATGGTAATTGGTAACTAAGCAATTAAAACACGAATCGTAACAGACAATCTCATAGCAATCAATAAGACCAACATGGAAGCATATTAATATAAACTACTCAAAATGTTCCATTAAAATCTCAAAATAGAGTTTAAGTCATAATTGACTCAAATATATCATCCACAAGTTGAAATAACATCAAAATATTACACAAGGAGATTCAAGAGAAAATAAAGATAGAGAATGCAAATCTGAATACTCAAGCTCCTTTGTTGAATCTCCATTGAAATCCACTTGCTTCAATCTTCTTCTCTAATTAAACCCTAGAAATTAACTAACTAAACCTAATCTTAATCTACTCTTAAGCTAATCTAGACAAAATGTAAAGAGAAGAGAAAGAGAGAGCTAAACTAGGGCTGGGGAAAGATCATGATAAAATGGGCAAAAGCCCTCCTATATAAGCCTCCAAGCTATTCCCCGATCTGCCTAAGTGAAAGTCAAATGCTGGTCAAGTTTCGAGCTGGCGCGGCCGTGCGGCATTAAGCTTTGGTCCTGTCGCGGCTGCGCGGATCCCCAGAGTGGCCTCTGCTCTGCATACTGGCGCGGGCGCGCGTGCTGCCTTTGTAATTCCGGCGCGGTCGCGCGGGCTGTGTTTTTTTGCAGAATTCTATTTTTCTTCTGCTGTACTTGGCATTCTTGTTGCATCTAAACCATGCCCTTTTCTTTCCAATTCCTTACACACTAGGACTTTGCATGCTTAATATCTCATTTCATCGCTTCTTACCCCTTTTAGCATTTTTTCAGTCGCTTTAGCCCATTGTGCACCAAGAGAGTTCCAAAACATGAAATCTACAAAACAAAAATGCATGAAAAGCACAATAATACTTGAGTTTAAGCCGCAAAACAAGTTAGTTAATATCTGAATAAGTGGTCATAAAACCCACTTATCACTGACATTACACCCACTGCAGTCTGGCCACTGCTGGGAGTTCCTGCGACATCGATCAAGGGTCTGACGGTTCGATCTGGTCCTTAAGTGTAGATGCCCAGAGTGGGGCTTTGCTTGAGCCTCTACCTGATGATCAGAGGGTTAGGGATCACATCCTGAGGCTATTATTTCTGGTGATCATCAGGGATTGTTTCCTGGCGGACAACTCTGCGACGGTGTCCTTTGCCTTGGTCAGTGCCACTCGACATGTGAAACGCCTCAGTGACTTTGATTGGGGTACCTACACCTTTGCCTATTTTCTTCGAGGTATGCGTATGGGCTCAGAGGGTGTGATAGAGGCTTGGTTAGGGTTCTACCCATTCCTGCTGGTGAGCACATCTTTCTTGTACCTTTTTGATTTCTGCATTTATATTTGTCAGTCTTGGTCACTGAGGACTTTTGATATTTATATAACCAGTTATGGGCCTATGAGAGGCTTCCTTGCCTACGTCCCACCACTACTTTGGGCCTTGAGACTTATCCTCAGGGAAGGCTTTGGCACCACTCCACATTGATGGAGGTCCCTGTAGCTGAGGGATTCACCCATTTCTGCCTGTAGCTTGAGCTTTTGATAGCCGGATCGATCTCATGGGTACCGTATACCTTAGACTTTTTGACAGTCGGGTTTGAGGGAGGTTTCCCCACTGGCCTGGAGTTTGCATTATCTACCCGTAGAGTCCCATTTTTGACAGAGGGAGGTTGGGAGCTCTATTTAGGAGAGCGTGCTATCAGGAGCATCACGGGGCAGATCTATATTCCCTTAATTCCTTCTGCTTGGCATCATTGGCCACTAGTTCAGTCGCTTGCAGAAATCCCTATGGAGGGCGTAGATGGCTTTATCCTGTCAGAGGGTCCTTATAGCAAAGAGGCATTTAGCAGCTGGTGGAGTCTTCACACTATTAGGGCTTAGACTCGTGCTACCCAGTTCATGGCAGATATGGTGCCGGGGTCTGTGATGATGACAGACTGGATTGCGTGCCTTCGAGAGCCTACCCACTTGGACCAGATTACAGGACTGACCCAACAGTTGGAGAGAGCTCATTTGTTCATCAGGCATCTTGGCAGAGATCCATCAGAGGCATCTTCTTTTGAACCTTTCGACTCTGGAGCGGGCCCTTCCACAGGTCCATTTTCTAGCAGTTATACAGGGGCTGATCCTCCCTTGTACCGCCCTGACATTTCTGATGGCCGAGACTCTATGACTCAAAAGGAGATGAAGCAGGTTAATAGCCTGAGTGTAGATATTTTGGATCTTTTTGGATAGCTTTTCTAGCTATATCTTTTGATAGGCCACTGCTTTGTCTATTGGGAGGCTGTGCCCCATTTTGATAGGCCACTGCTAGTAGTTGGGGGTTGTGCCCCATATCCCTGTACTCTTTTTTTTTTGTAATTTATTAGCAGACAGAGATGATGCTTACAGTAGATAGTTTATTGTAGATATGCATGATATTCCCTATCTATTGCATCATATTTATCATTGTCACTATGCATGTATTATGTCATGGGTATGCATTTAGACAGATGAGTTCAGATTTGACCCCTGGATGGTCTTGTGACACGGTGATACAGATGTCATCCTCGACAGTCAGTTGCATCCAGCATCTACCACCATCTAAAGTGGCATCATCATTGCGGTCGTGGTATCAGAGTCTGCCCTTCCCAGCAAGAGGGATAGTGGATCGAATGTTAGGGCATTCATTGACCCTTGTGAACTTCCAAGTTCTATATTGATTCATAGATGGACTTTTATCCTGTTGGGTACCTGAGAGGCAGGTTTTCCGCTTCGAGTGCACGAGTTGACTCTGACTTTGGAGGAGTACGTTACTGGTCTGGCTTTGGACTTGCCTTGTGCTCGCACTTCTATTAGTGATATGAGGAGACCGTTTCTTCGGATGTCGGGTCTATGTCAGAGTGTAGTCACGGATGAGATCATTTCTGGACATGTGATCTCTATTGATTTTTTGATCGATCGTTTCGGTAGACTGGATAGCTACGATCGACACGCTGGGGATTTTATCATCTCCACCGAGGAGTGGCATTCAGCCAGGATAGATGTTTTGCTGATGTGCATCGTGGCCTATGTATACATGCTACTGTATTTGGACTATTTGGACAATGGCTTGATGGTCGTGGTCCGTGCCCTTAGACAGGGTTGCACTGTTGTGCCGATGATACTGGCCGAGACATTGAGGTCAGCTACCTATTGCAGTACCCATCTAGAGGGGTTTTTTAGAGGTAGCTTTGTCCTTCTGTATGTATGGCTTATGACCCATTTGCTCCCGATTGGCTTCTTCAGAAATCAGGGGTACTGCTTCACCCACGAGATAGCTATGTCCTACTCCTTTCAGCCAGCGGAGTGTTTGGATGTAGAGACTTGGTCAGCTTTTCGATCAGATATTGAGCATCCTTTTTTGATTCTTCCATGCTCAAGGTTAGTCTCCCCTTATAGCTTTATCACCCATGCATCTGGCATGGACTACTTGCCCCTAGTGGGATTGAGAGGGGTGACCACTTACCATCCGTTGGCAGTTATGAGTAAGTTCGATCAGTTCTAGAGCCTGCACCAGTTTGAGGGGGCTATTGATCAGCGAATGTCAGCTTCTTCTATGTCATCAACCGACCTGATCAGAATTTATGAGTCTTGGACTCATAGGGAGAGGGATGATTTCCCTACTAGCCATCCAGATCGTTCTCCAGAGTATTCAGCATGGTTGGAGACCGATATAGAATAAGCTGCATTCATCCAGTCAGCTCTGGTTGTGGATTTAGATGAGGAGGAGCCTATGGAGGATCCTAATTCTCCTACGGAGGATGATTTGTTCATGGATCTGACAGCAGCCTTAGTTAGTGACCCGTCGATCAGTCCTGCAGGGACAGATCCAGCTTTGGCAGAGTCACTAGCTAGGATAACCTTCGAGAAAGATCAGGCTAGGGCGCTGATGTTGACTGCCCTGTCTGGTAGAGATATAGCATTTGCTTATAGAGATGAGGCTCGAGCCACTCGGGATAAGGCATTGGTCGAGAGAGATGAGGCTCGATCTTCTCGAGATGCTGCTTTTATTGAGATTAAGGAGACTGTGATTGCCAGGGATGCTTCTTTTGTGGAGAGGGACGAGGCCATAGCCACTCGAGATGTATATATTGCTTACAGCACCGCCCTTAGGTCATATACAGACAGTCTGGTTGGAGAGATGAGTGCTTTCATCGACGGTCACAGAGCCACTATGCAGATGGCTGTGGATGTGCTTGCTCGCATGGAGGCTGAGGGTATTGCACTTGTAGCTGCTCCTCTATCTTCAGAGAAAGACACCATGTTGGCACTGCTGTCTCATTTATCTTTGGGCCCATAGGCTAGCTTTATTTTTCCTGCACATACTAGATCAGCCATTTTTGTCATGTATAGGAAAAATTGTGTATATCAAACAGTATTATATATCAGAGAAATATATTTTTATTCACTTCCCTGTTTGGATATATATTGTCATTGCTGAGTGATTACCACTTCTTTTATAACTTGCTGTTGTTGATGTATCATGAGCTTCTCCTTGATGGATTGACAGTGAGATGTTAGAGAATATCTCGGACAGGCCCGTTGGCCAGGGAGGCTTGATAAGATTTAGATTTTATAGGGTTTCGGTGTCTTGGGACTAGTTTTTATTGGTTTTTTGTATTTCTTGAAGGTCAAAATGCACCATGAATGGCTGCCTACGTACTCCCGGGCTGAGGGAGATCAGGTCATTCGTAGTTTAGTTTTTTGTGTAAGAGAGGCTTGAGAAGTATTTATCTTGGGTTTTAAGTTTGGTTAGATGAGCATTTAAGTTTTTGTTTGGTTTGATCGCACCAGAAATGGCTGCCTACGTACCCCGGGTTGAGGGAAATCAAGTCACTCGTAGTTCCGTCTTCTAGTGAAAACCAAAACTGATTTGATCGATTTGCAGGACCAGGATGATGGCTGGCATGTGTTTCAGACATAATACCTTTTTAGGGTGTCTGAGTTGATAAGTTGGGAAAATTTATTTTCGTCAATCTCTTGAAATCTGATAGCTCCTCCTGTCAACACCTCTTTGGCAATGAAAGGACCTTCCCAATTAGGGGCGAACTTTCCTTTGGCTTCGTCTTGATTGGCCAGGACTTTCTTCAGCACTAGGTCGTTTTCTTTGAATTACCGGATTTGAACTTTCTTGTTGTATGATCGAGCAATCCTTTGCTGATATAACTAACAGTGGAAAATGGATGTAGCCCTCTTTTCATCTATCAAGGATAGTTGGTGGTACCGATCTAGCAACCACTGGTCTTCCTCTATATGAGCGTCTATTAACACTCTTATGGACTCCATTTTTACTTCTATGGAAAGTACTACTTCCATGCCATAGACCAATGAGTAGGGGGTAGCCCTAGTAGAAGTGTGCATTGATGTCCTGTATGCTAACAGGGTTAGGGGAAACAGGTCAAGCCATTCTTTGTGATTGGCGGACATTTTCTGCATAATCTTTTTGATGTTCTTATTGGCTGCTTCGACAGCACCATTCATCTTGGGCCGATAGATGACGGAATTGAGATACTTGATGTGGAACTTGTTACATAGTTCTCTCATCATCTGATTATTTAGTTTCTTGGCGTTGTCTGATACGATCACCTTCGGTTGTCCATATCGACAGGCGACATTGTTTCCGATGAAACCAATGATTACCTCTTTGGTAACTTTTGGGAAAGAGGCCTCTTCAACCCACTTGGTGAAGTAATCATTCATGGTGAAGATGAAGCGATGACCATTACTGGATTTGGGTTCTATTGGGCCTATCACATCCATTCCCCACATGGAGAAAGGCCATGGCGAACTCATGTTGTGCAGCTTATTTGGAGGAGCATCGATGGCATTTCTATGGACTTAACATTGATAGCATCTCCTGACGTGATCATCACAGTTAGCTTTGAGAGATCCAATAATGCCCTGCTCTTAATATCTTCTTGGCCAGCAAATGACTGCTCATGTGCGGACCACAGATTCCACCGTGTACTTCATTCATCAATCTCTGAGCTTGCTCTTTATTGAGGCATCATAACAAGCCTATTCCAGCATCTCTTTTATAGAGTGGGTCTCCGCTTAGATAGAACTTTATAGCCATCTTGTGAATTCTCTTTCGTTCTGATTAGCTTGCCCCAGCGGGTGTAGATCTATCTCGGATATATTCCTTGATGTTTTTATACCAAGGCCGTTTGATAGGAGGTATTTCATCTGATACTTCTCCAATGTAATTACTGTATGTCGGTGTCTTTTGGCTTGCGAATTTGATGTCCGGAATCCCACTTCTATCGGATATGCTGATCAAGGAAGCCAACGTCTCCAATGCATCAGCAAAGTCATTCCTACCCCGAGGAATATGGATGAAAGTTATGTCTTCAACCTCCATGGATATTTTGACAACCTACCGGTGATAGGGTAGCAAATGCAGTTCTTTGGTGTGATACGCCCCAGTGCTTTGTCTGATGACCAATTCAGAATCTCCAAAGACTAGTAGATGTTGGATACCCATGGATTAGGCTATTTTTAACCCCATTATGCAACCTTCATACTCAGCTGTGTTGTTGGTGTTGACAAACTGCAACTTGGTAGCCACAGGATATTATTCTCCTGTACCAGAGATAAGGACTGCCCCAGCTCCGGCACCTTCCATGTTTATTGCTCCATCGAAATATATTTTCCATGGTTGGATTGCATTTTCTTGAAGTCCTTGCTGAATTGTCATAATCCCATCATCCGGGAAATAAGTTTTCAGGGGTTCAAACCCTCCTGATAGTGTTTCAGCTAGTTAATCTGTAATGCCTTGACCTTTGATGGACTTCTGAGTCACGTAGATAATGTCGAACTATTGGAGGATCAACTGCCATTTTGACAGTCGAAGATTCAATATTGGCTTGCTGAATACGTATTTCAGCGAATCCATACGGGATATGAGGTAGGTCGTGTGCCCATGAAGATAATGTTGTAACCTCATTGCGGCCCATGCTAATGCACAGCATATCTTCTCGATCAGAGTGTAATTTTGTTCACCACTGCTAAATCTTTTGCTGATGTAGTAGATAACTCTCTCTTTTCTACTATCATCTTTTTGTCCTAGCATGCAGCCCATGGCATTGGCATTGACAGACAGGTACATGAATAGGGGGACTCCATCTCTTGGGGGTACCAAGACTGGTGCTTCGATCAGCTGCTTCTTGATTGCAAGGAAGGCTTTCTGACAATCCTCATTCCATTTGGCGGAGGAATTCTTCCTTAGTAGCTTGAAGATGGTTCACAAGTTATTGTGAGTTGGGAAATGAATCGGCTTATAAAATTGATCCTTCCCAGGAACCCACATATTTCCTTCTCTGTTCGAGGTACGTGCGTTTCAGTGATGGCTTTAATCTTGGCAGGATCTAGCTCAATACCTCTATTGCTCACTAGGAATCCCAACAACTTGCCTGATTTGATGTCAAAAGCACACTTGGCTGTATTCAGCTTGAGGTTGTACTTACGCAATATGTTGAACAGCTTCCTGAGATGGTCAATGTGATCGTCCTCTTTTTGGGATTTGACGATATGTCATCCACATAGACCTCTTTCTCCTTGTGAATTATGTCATGAAACAGGGCCATCATGGCTCGCTGATATGTAGCACCGGCATTGATGAGGTCGAAGGACAATCGCCTGTAACAGAAGGTTCCCCAGGGAGTGATGAAAGTTATTTTCTCCAGTCTTCCTCAGCGACCATGATTTGATGGTAACCAGCAAAGCAATCCACAAAAGAATATATGTCATATTGCGCCGTGTTGTCTATCAAGATGTGGATGAAAGGTACCGGGAAATTATCCTTAAGGAAGACTTTGTTCAAATCCCTGTAATCTACACATGCTCGTACTTGCCCTCCGGGCTTTGGCACGGGAACTATATTTGACAGCCACTCTAGGTATGTTGATACCATGATGATGCCGGCTTTGAATTGTTTAACAACTTCTTCTTTGACTTTCAGACTCCATTCAAGTTTCAATCGCCTGAGCTTTTGTTTAACTGGCTTGAATCCATCTTTGATGGGTATTTAATGGATGACAATATCAGTAGACAGGTCAATCATGTCTTCATGTGACCATGCAAACACATCCTAGAACTGTGTGAGGAGTTCAATCAGGTCATTTTTTTATCTGTGGTGAGGTCTATGCCTATCTGGATTTCTTTGAGGTTTTCTGAGGTTCCAATATTGACAGTGGTGGTTTGGTCAAGGTTTGGTTTGGGTTTGTCTTCGACCCATTCTTTGATCTCCTCGGGCACCTCATAGTCATCTTCATGCTCTTGATCAATCTCCATCAAGTCAAAGCTCAGTTCTACATCAAAGTTATAGTCACTGTGACAGGATGGCATCTCACCAGCAGGGACAAACAAATCCGATCTTGGAGTCCTAAAAACAAAATGTTTTCGCTTTAATATATGCAACTGCTTAAATATACAAAGCATTTAGCAAAGTATGATAAAAGTTACTGCTATAGATGTACAATCAAAATAAGCAGTAAATGAAACCATGTCATAGGGCAGATGGATTTTCTGCCCTTTTACCCTTTTTGAATGAGGCAAGGGACGCTGCTCCAATTATCCAGGATCAGATCCTCATGAATCTAGAGGATCAAGGAATTGTGTTCGTCTGCCTCATCTTGGATGATGACTAAGACATCTTTCAAAATAAGGCCGGGGCTTTTCTTTAAACTACATCCCTTTTCTTTCTTAATGCGAGGAATTTGGATCTGATCCTCCTCGTCACTGTCTGGGATATCATCATTTATTCCCTCGTAGTGTATGAGAATACTTCTGTTAGCAAATGGGTCTCGTCCTTCGTACAGGAACTTTTCTTTTCCCTTTTTGCTCTCCCTATTAGGCTTTGGGGCTTTCTTCTCACTTATCGGTATGACCAGAGGAAACAGCATGGTTGACACAACAGCTGGGATCTTCCTCATTGGCTTCACGAATCCGACATCAGTGAGGTTTAATAGTAGTATAGTGGAAGCATGAGCCTTTGGATGCTTATGTGGGTTCCGGTGGTTTAACCCAGATGTGTAACCCAATCCGGCTCTCCTCGACTGACTAGAGATCTGCATCAGACTTTTGATACCTTGTTGATTATTTCCTAATCCTTCTCTAGGGCGAAAACCCAAGGATACCATCTCCTGGCCCATTGTCATCACTTCGGGGGAGACTTTAGGCGTCAAGGCTGGTGCCCCAACTGGTAGGTACTGAGTATCGTTTACCTCCAAGGCTTAAAAACTAGCAGGTTCAATCCCTGCATCCAGACTGATCACTGGCATGTCTCCCTGTATACAGACAAGGTATTCTGGTTCGACATTCACCGTGATTAGGTTGTCATTGATAATGTATTTGAGTTGCTAATGGAGGGTGGATGGCACTGCTCCTGTCATGTGGATCCATGGCCTGCCCAGCAATAAGTTGTATCCTGTGGTGATGTTGAGCACCTAGAAGGATACATAGAAAGTGTGCGGACTAATCTCCAAAGGAAGCTCAATCTCTCCCATAGCCTCTCGGAGAGATCCATCGAAAGATCGAATGACCACATAACTGGTTCTAATCCGGTTTGGGTTGATCTTAATTCTCTCTGAGGTGTCGTAAGGACAGATGTTTAGGGACGATCCTCCATATATTAGCACACCTCCGATCACATACCCTGATGACATCACTGCTATGTGCAGTAACTTACGATGGCCCATCCCTTCTACAGGTATATCATCGTTAGTGAAAGATATCACATTGCTGTTAAAGATGTGTTCTATCACATGACGGAATTTCTCGGCATCCACTGTCTTTGGCAGATGGGCTTCTTCAAGTACGTTCACTAGAATGTTGCGATGATCCACTGATGATAAGACCAGATCTAGGATGGACATCTGTTTGGCTGCAACCTTCAAACTTTGCACCACTTTGATTTCATTGCGTTCCATTTTACTGAGGAACACTTCAATTTTCTCTTCGGCCAACTTTTCTTTGGCCTTAGTGACTGATTTGATCACCCGCTGAGGCAGGTACAATGGATTCTCTATTGGTACAATGGCAATGTTATTTGAGGTGGAACCTTCATCATTCTCGTAGTTCCATAGGACTCTCTTCAGACTGATCACTAGATACTGAGATCTGAATGGTAATATCAAAGGCTCGGGTGCGGCCACCTTTACAAGATTTTGTGTTTCTTGAACCCCTTTCCCTGGTAGCATTAGGGGTGTGAGGGCTGGCTCCTTATCACAGGAAATAACAGCTACTGTATCCTGATTCCATGTAGTGGGAATAAAGAGAGTTTCTTCATCAGGAAGGCCATAGTATTGATTCCCTCTTATCAACTCACTGCTTTCAATCATAGTCTGAATTAAGTGACAAAGTCCCCAACAATCGTCGGTGTCATGACCGAGTGCATTGGAGTGATATTGACAGATTCGGCCAGGCTTGAATTTCCTGGATGGAGGATTTTCTGAGGGTAACAGATCTGTGACCATCCCCTCATTAATCCACATATGGAGAATTTCCTTCATTGGCTGGTTCAGATTAGTGAAATTCCTCTGAAAGGTGAATTCCCTATAATCTTGAAACTTCCCCTCCTTGGCCACCTTGTCGGCCCAGGGTTCATGTTCATGAAACCGGTAGTGGTCCGTCATAGCAATGGGGCTGATCTCCGGTATAGGCGGACTTGTTTCAGACTGGTTGGATTTGTTTATCAGCTGTCTGGTTACCTGATGCTGGTATACGACCAGCTCTGCTAACTATCAAATCTGTTCCTTGATTGACTTGATCTCTTGTTCTATCAAGAATCGCCTTTCTAAGACTTCCCAACTGTCTGGGCTATTATTGCTAGATTGAGTTGACTCTCCGACGTATCGGAGGTATTTGGATCCCTCTCCACTCCCTGTGCTATTCATGTTGACACCCACTTCTTTGTACTGAGGGAGGGGATTATCTTGTACGTGCGGTTGCTCCGGTTTGGTCTCCAAAATCTCTCCATTGTCAATCATGTCTTAGATTTTGTGCTTGAGAGACCAACAGTCTTGTGTATCATGGCCTGGAGATCTGGAATGGTAGGCACACTTCTTACTCGGGTCGAAATTCCGTCCACCGATATTAGTTAGTGGAAGGAGTTGCACAATCTTTTTCTGTGCCGTCAACAATTTTAGCACATTTTCGAGTGAATTCCCTAGGGGGGTGAACGTTCTTCGACTCCTAGCCTCCAAATTTTTCTGGAATAGCGGGTTTAAAGGTTGTGCTGAAGTTTAAAAAGGAGAATAGCTCCTCTTTTGAATGGGCATGCTACTTGAATCCCCCTTCTGATTCTGTCCTTGAAATACTAAGGACACTTCTTCGTCTTTCTTCTTGTATGTCCTCCGGGGATTTATCCTATAACTCCCAGATTGAATATGCTCGGCAACAGCTTCTAAGGCGGTTAGATCCTTTATCTTCCCAGATTTGAGCCCCATTTCTGCCATTTCACCGTGCTTAATCATCTCTGAAAATGGCTTTCCTATACCTGCTAGGACCCTTTCATAATACGGAGCTTCTTGAATGTCGATGAAGGTCATGACTATCTTAGACTCAATCATAGGTGGAGTAACTTGTGCCGCCATTCGTCTCCAGCGTTGAGCATGTTCTCTGAATGACTCAGTGTTCTGTTTCTTGATTTTGGTTATTTGATATCTGTTTGGAGCCAGTTGAGACTGAAAACTATATTGATTAAGGAAGGTATGTGCTAGCTCTTCCCAGCTGTGGATTTTAGAGTTGTCTAGACGGGCATACCAGGCTCTAGCCTCTCTGGTCAGACTTTTCTGGAATAACTGCATTCAGAGTTTCTCGTCCTCTGCATAGGATCCGAGCTATCCAATGAATACTTTCAAGTGAGTGTAGGGGTTTCTCGAAATCAGGGACTCAAAATTTTTCGGGATAACGAGCCCCCGGGAAAATACATAGGTCTGAATAATTGACACTGCCAAATGCCCAGTCCCTTTGATAGACCGGATAGTTTCTTCCATCTGTTGAACTTTCTTTAGAATGTCACCAGCTTCCTGCTCTTTGTTAAGGATGGTGATTTCAATGGTTTTATTGGTAGGACTTTGGTTCTGAGGATCAAGAATCTGAGTGTCTGTCTTCTCGGTCTCTTGATTGCCACCGGGTGTTTCTGATTCTGTGTGACCCTGTGCTTGTTTCCCTTTAAGGGCTCTACTCTGCTCTCTCAAGAAAGTGGCCAATTCTGCTATCTGGTTCTTCTGTCCTTTAAACTCTTCCCTAGAGATAGGGGTGGATTCTGGCTGAGCACTGGAAGCCATGTCTAGAGATGGACTTAGTGCTTTCTTAGACTTAGATCTAGTGACTGGACCAATCTTTCACCTACAACAAACATAGGCGTGTCAATTTCCTGAGGTATGTATGGATAGGATGCATGCCATGATGTGTTTTAAGGTTTTTTAATCTTCTCTTGCAAAACAGAGGTTAGTTATTTTGATGACAGGATAACATGATAGGCTTTGCATAGGGAATGTATATTTACATTATGATATCTACATTGTGCTGTTTACATAGGAAATTAAAATTTGACATTGAATTGAAAGAGGAAGGCATGAAGAGGCTTCCTTTCGGATTTGGTTAATTAGAGGTCGACCTATTTTAGGCTACTCTCGCAGCTTTTCGGCATGAAGGTCCCCAGATCATCGCAATCTACTAGAGGGGAAATTAATCCTATCTTTCAACTGGAGAGGATCTGAGTGGTGCGTTTTCATGAGCCTCGAAGACTTAGCCGTCCTCGAAGACATTACTCTGTCACCGATGGGTTTTCCTCCTGGTGGAGGAATCACACAACATACATTCACATACATCGCGTCTCACCGTATGTATATGATGACATTGGTGCGAAGCACTAATATTGGTGGGAAGCACTAATATAAAGCAGGAGAGCATTCATTCACATTCATTCAATGTAAAGACGCAGCATTCACGCATTCATTCACTGTAAATAAACTCAGCATTCACACATACGCAGATATGAAAGCGAAATTTTGAAAAGATTTGAGCGTGGCCTAAGCCCTCTACTGTCACCAGCAGAGTCGCCACCTGTTGACGTTGGGAAAAAATTACGAGTCGAGTTAGACCCGAATCTTTCTCTCTTCCTAAGTTTTGTCTACCCTTATTCTTTTTACTTGTGAAAAAGGTTTTGAAGGGTTTTTTTAGGAAAAGGCATGTATCATGTTGACGATTTGAATGTTTTACAGAGTTGCCAGTTGGTAGTTTTGAAATGGTTGTACTAACTCAATCGAGTTTTATTTTGAAAAAGAGGCCCAATTGCTGGACACTGTCGAAACTTGATCTTTGAAACCAAAGTTCTAAGTTCGGGGGCTTAGTTAAGTGTGGGGAAGGTGTTAGGAACCCCACAACTCCCGTGTAAACACGGTACCGCATTTTTTTAATATTTTCCTTTTAAATCTACAATGTGTGTGTGTGAATGCTGGAAGAAATTCAGCCTACTCTTGATTGATTTGAAAGTATGGACGTGCTTCGTTGAACCTACATACAAAGGGTTTGATTTGATTTGCGAAAATCTCCTTTTTAGACAAGATTATTAAGATGATGTTTTGAAAGCAGGTTTTCAAACCCTTGCGCTCACGTAGGAATTGAAGCATATTGATACTTCCATTTTTTTATCTTTTCAGCCTTTTGGCTCAATTTGAATGGTGATTATTGGGCTGCGAAGCATCCTCGACCACAGAATATATACAAGTGTCGGTCTTTTCATGGGCATGACAGTCATCGGAGTGACTCTGACATGACAAGCCATATTTCACTATGTTGAAACCTTAAATCCGGATAACCGTTTTAAGGTTTTTTATGTACATTTTTATAGAAAAACTGGCAGGGCACATTTGTAAATTGTAGTTTGTCCATCGTGGGAATCAGATTCTGATCAGTTTGATCATGAATCCCACGATTCCTAGGCTCACAAAGAGAAGCCAATAAAACTTGCACAGTTCAAATATGCATAGAAAATGTGTATTTATCCAGATGTTTCTAGAACCAAGGATTCATCAGTAAATTCTGGCTTGCGAGTAGTCGAAGCGTCTCGTTCCCACTAGATAGCGATCTAAGGGCCGCGAGGTTGCTTTTATAACTGAAACTAGAAAAATTGCTAGATTTAAGTAAATCTCAGCCATTCTAGCTTCCCGGTTCCGTCTGGACCTATTTTGAATCGTTTGAAAGCTAGAGTTGGCGAGATTTAAAGAAATCTAGTTTGCCCAAAGAGATGTAGTGCCGATCCATATCAAATGAATATTTAAAGCAGTAATTTAATTATAATTGAGTAAAGATATATATATATATATATATATATGTATACACACACAAAAGCTGTAAAGGGCGATGGGTTTGTACTCTGATGCCCAGGTTGAAATGTAAATATATATATATATATATATATATATATTTCCATTCCAGTCCGGGCATAGGAGTGAAAACCCATCGCCCTTTACCGCTTTTGTGTGTATATATATATATATATATATATATATATATATATATATATATATAAAAGTTGTAAAAGAGCCACAGAATGATCCAGGCTCGACAGAATTGAAATATATATATAAAAGCTGTAAATGAGCCACAAAATAGTCCAGGCTCAGCAGAAAGTAAATATATATATAAAACTGTAAAAGGCGACGAACATTCTATCATTTGCCCAGACAGACATGTAAGTATATATATATATATATATATATATATATATATATATATATTTATAAAAGCAGTAAAAAGGCCACAGAATAATCCAAGCCAAACTGAAATATAAAAAGTTAATATATATACAGTTAGTATATATATATTAAAGCAATCAAAAGGCCACGAAGTAGAAATCCAGGCCCAAAGAAGTCAAATTTATATATATATATATATATAGTTATATATATAAAAGCAGTAAACTACCACAGATTTGACATCCGGGATTCACAGAATTGAAAAGTTAGTATATATACAGTTAAATATATACATTAAAAAGCCAAACCCGGACTGGGAAGATAACCCAGTCCGGCGAAGTTGCTACAAACTGGGAGCTGTCGTTTAGCACTCCAAAATTTAACCTTACTCCTATTCTACTAACTCAAGAATTAGTATAGTAACAAGCAAGGATCGATCCCACAGAGAGTGTTTTGTTTTATATTTATCCAATGTTTTTCCAATGAATTGGGAGTTTTGTTTTGAATAACTAAATTAACAAAAGAAAATTTAGAAAAAATATCAATAAGTAAAAATCTTCAATTCATCAGTTCAGTATCACCTTTTCACAATAATGGATTAATCAAGTTTTACAATATTTATCTTTGAATGAGATTAACAATCCTAGATAACCGCGATCGCTAATTATCCGAAATTCTCCTTATGTGTAAATCTAACGCGACGATCGCCAACAAAAGATCCTAACTATCATATAACCCAGAACTATCAGTCTAGATTTAATACAATAGAAGTATTAAGAATGAGAATTAGATTGTTCCAAGCAACAATTACACAATCAGCAATTATTTAACTTGTCTTCTGAAAACCTTAACAATACCCAAAAGCTTGTCCACAATCAGGTATCATTAAGTGCTACTTATAATTAGACATACATCGTTTGCTTAATATATATCTTAATCTAGCAGATGATATTTATCGGATTAATCTAATTGGCCATATCAAATTCATCAAATAGTATAGCATACAAGAAGTTTATGTAGATAATCAGAATAAATCTCATATACGAAAAAAATAAATAAAGTAAATTTGATCAAACCATTAATTATGAATAAGGTTCAACATCCCTTCATAATTGAATTCAAAAGATTAGCTTGACTTGCTTTGATTCTCCAAAACTAAGATTTGAATGAATGAGTAGCCTCCTTCTAGTTCCAAGACCCAAGATGTCCCAAATCCAAGTTATAATCAAGTATTTATAGTCCTAAGCGAAACCTTAACACTTTAGACATCCAACAATCCTATCACAACTCAACTTGGACACTAAAACACCTAAATAAGCTGTCTCCCCGCTGCCAGGCGTGCCCCGCGCTTTCCCTAGGCCAATTTTGGCTCGCCCCGAGCTATAATGTCAGAAAATCTAGTGTACTGGCGCGCCCCGCGCCGATTTTAGTGCATTTTTGTAATACCCCAACTTTTATGAATAAAGATTTAATTTTCTTTATATATTATTTCAAAATAGTAAGGTGTTGATTTGATAAATGTGAAAAGTTATGGGTGAAATGTGTAAAAATTTTAAAATGAGCAAGTGGTTATAAAATATTCTTGTTGTCGGGGAATATTCGTTTGGTCGTAGAATATTCTTGTTGTCGGGGAATATTCGTACGACGGCGTAGCTATTTGTGGGCCCCACAATGAAATAACTGTCGGATATAAAAAGCGACAGAAATAACCTTTTTATAAAATAACGGCGTAGTTGTTACCGTTAGTACTGTTGAAATACCCGGTGGTTAAAATACAGTAATACGCGATGTTGCACAGTAGCACACGGTATTGCACAGTATTTTGAATTATTGATTCTTACGTAAAAAGTCACTACTCAATTATTGTTACAGTAATTACTGTTCAATATTTTATATTATTGATTCAATAATTGCATGATATTTTATTGATTCAATAATTGCTACGTTGATATTTTATATCAATAATTGCTACGTTGCTATTTTATATGATTGATTCAATAATTGTCACTGCACAGTATTTCACATTATCAACTCAATAATTCATATTATTTGAATAATATTATTAGATAGCATTATTGACAATGTCTAAGGAAGTTCTGTCTAGGAGAGGTTATTTAATTGCGCGCTAGTAAGGAGAAGTCCTTATCGGAAGGCCCCCTCTTTCCTGGGAACGACCTGGTTGTCAATATTGTAGGTCTGTAATATTATTTATGAATAATTAATTATTGATTTATATGATAAGAAAATATTTATTTTGTGGATATAAAAGAAGGAATTAGTGCTGATGTGTTTCTATCAGTATTTTGATGTGGAAAATCATCCGTTTATGAATTTCGGATAATTTATGTTTGGAATTTGAAAAAACTTTCTTCTACAAAGTTGTAGAGAATTAAATTTCCTATAGAAAGAAATAAAATTTATATTTTTCTGATAAAAGGGCTTTTTTTTTATGAATTATTGAAGTTTCGAAAAATAAATATTTTTTTTAAAATGGTGGGCCCCACTTTTGGTTGGTGTGGAAAATGCTGATGGCTTTCACGAGGCGGTTGGAAATTTAAAAAAAAATATTATTTTATTAAAAAAGTTTACTTTGGCATCCTAAGCTTTTCCTATAAATAGGGTGCTTAGGTTAGAATTGAAAATCACACCAGAATCAGAAGTTTTCTCTCTCTATAATATCGAGCGTATTTTTGTGAGTATTTAGATACTTTGAGTGTTGCTATTCAGTGCAAGTTTTCTTTAGCCTTATATCCGATATTCCGGTCAGAAGTACTATTCTTTTGAGGTAAAGGATGTTATTTTCTTTCATAAATGATGTTATTCTTTTCAATATCATTATACCAAAATATTATCATGAATTTTATTATGAAATTCTTACTTTTTCTGTCGGGGTTACTATTCACGTATACGGCACTATTCATGAAAAAATTAAATTTTCTTCTATATGTCCAAGTTGCTTGTTAAAGTTCTTATCTTTGATTGGATCTAAGTTTTGAGCTTTATTCTTGAATTTTGCTCCACAAAGTATTATTATGGAATATATTCTTGAACTTTGATAAACTAAAATACAAATACTTAATCTTTGTCCTTTATCTCACTAGATTCGTTATTTATATGGTTTTTCATCATCCTCAGTCCTAAAAGGTGATATAACTGAATATCTTTAGCCTGTAGAGCAAAGATGAATGATTACCTGATGAATATCTTTAGCCCGTAGTGCAAAGATGAACAGGTGTTGAGATGAACATGACCACCAGTGATACAAATGAATATCTTTGGCCTGTAGTGCAAAGATGAATATTTGATTCGAGATGTATATTGATTGATGTTACAGGGATAAAATATTGATGACGAACTTTTAAATCATAGAAGATAGTAGACTTCATTCTCTACTTAACTCTTCTAATGAATTGTTATTTTCGCTGCGAATATTGATCTTAAATTTGTTGTCAATAATATTTTATCTGAATTGTTGAAGACTAACGATAATTTATTTTCCATTATCTTAGGTATAATATTCTTTACTGGGCTAGTTGAGCTCACCCTTTTCATCTATTGTCCTCTTCAGGAAATGAGAATGTCGCGGGAACTAGTCGGGGGACAGAGTGATGGTCCGAGTTAGAGCAGTAGTAGTACTCACTATTTCTGATAAATAGTGTGATAATAATTGTAATGAGGACTTAGTTTGAATGTTAATATTTTTTACATATTTGTATTGACACTCACAGTTGTGTGGTCGTATTTTGCACGACCGTGTGATATAAAAGTTTGTATTTGAATTCTGTACCATGTATTTGGCGACTCAGAATGGGTTGGGTTGACTGGACCTATTCTGGGGGCGTCACAGTTGGTATCAGAGCTTAGGGATATGATCTCTGGCAGATATCGGGGAATAGAACTAGGAGGGGAGAGACGAGTAAATCCTTCACTAGTATGTCCTACCTAAGCTTATGTGGTATTTAATTGGTCAGTCGGAGCATAGGGTTAATATGTGATATGTTAATTTGTTTAGTTAACCCTTATTTTATGACAGTATTTGAGAATGGCAGCTGAGAATGTTAACAATGAAGTAAATGAGACCGTGGAGACACCTTTAATCACCAACCAGGAGAACGTGCAACAAGAAGGCAATGTTCATCCTGAAACAACGCTGATCAGACGATAAACAATGAGATGTTTAGAAGTTTTTTGCAGTTCATGCAAAACCAGACGAGGGAAACTCGTGTGCAAAATACAGGTGGAGATAATAACTCGCGGCTTGTCACTGCCAAGCAGTTCAAAGAGTTGGGACCACCAGAATTTCAGGGAAAGCCGGATCCGATCAAGGCGGAGACGTGGGTTAAGCAAATTACCAAGATATTTGATGTCTTGGGATGCACGGAGGAACAGAAGGTTCCATTCGCCACGTTTATGTTCCGTGGAGAAGCAGATTACTTGTGGGAGTCTGTGAAGCGTACTTAGCCTGCCGCACTCAAGATGTCTTGGGAAGCATTTCAGAAACTGTTAAATGACAAGTACTTTCCTGAAAGTATTTTTCATATGAAGGAGGTAGAGTTTATCCGACTAGAACAAAATAACATGACTGTGTCCCAGTACGAGGCTAAGTTTGCGGAGCTGTCCAGGTTTGCACCTCATTTAGTGGAGAATGAGGAACGTATGACGCGGATGTTTCTGAGAGGTTTGAAACCCGAAATACGTCAATACCTCATTTCTCACAAATTTTCTCTATATTCGGATGTAGTGAACAGGGCCCAGTTGTTAGAACGAGATAGTGATTATGTTCAACCAAGGGACAACAACCAAGGTCGTACCGGTGGCAGCAGTCATCGGAGCAATGACAACCAGCGGGGAGGAAAGTATGACAGAAGCGGTAACCACTTCGGTGGTAATCGTGGCCATGATAGTAGAAAAAGCGAATCGGGGGGAGATTTCAAGAAGAGAAGGTATAACAATGAGAAGGTGAAGACGTCAACATCAACACCAGCATCAACTATTTCTAGGGGAGGAGAACGACCACCGGTCGTATGCTATAAATGCGGAAAAGAGGGACACATCAGCCCAAACTGCCCACAACAATTCAAAGCATGCTATAACTGTGGAAAAGAAGGACATATAGCTCGAGATTGTCCTGTTGCGAAACCAAGTCCAGCGGGGGTGGTGATTCCAAAGGCGGTTTCGGACAAGTCAAAGTCGGTGATTCCTGAAAGAGCGTTTGTCGTGACAGCCCAAAACGCAAGAAATCCACACGAGGTGATTACGGGTAAGCTGATCATAAACTCTTGCGAAGTTTACACCTTGTTAGATACCGGTGCTACCCATTCTTTTATTTCACCTACTTGTTCTCAACGTTTGAACTTGACTTTTGATAAATTAGACTTTGACTTATCTGTTGAAACTCCGTTGGGAAAAACCTTTATTACATCCACAGTTTACAAATCTTGCTTGATTCAGATTGGTAACCTTACCTTACCTGTTGATCTTATATCTTTGAAAATACTTGCATTTGACGTGATTTTAGGAATTGACTGGTTAACCACTTACCATACCAAAATTGATTATTTTCGTAAGGTTGTTAGTTTTCATATTTCTAATCAACCTGTTGTGCGAATCCAAACCACCAAACCACTAAAATCAGTCAATATCATTTCAAGTCACAAAGCTATTCGTTTATTGAAAAACGGATGTCAAGCTTTCTTAGCTCATGTCACTGATCTAAACCAGAATATGTTAGGTTTGAATGATATTTCCGTTGTTAATGAGTTTCCTGATGTATTTCCCGAAGAACTTCCCAGTCTACCCCCAGAACGTGAAGTTGAATTCTTTATTGACCTTGAACCCGGTACAAAACCCATTTCTAAAACCCCATATCGAATGGCTCCTATTGAACTTCAGGAGTTAAAGGTCCAATTACAGGAGTTGCTAGACATCGGTTTTATTCGTCCTAGTACGTCTCCTTAGGGTGCTCCTGTTTTATTCGTAAAGAAGAAAGACGGGAGTATGCGACTTTGTATTGACTATCGGGAGTTGGACCATGTCACCATCAAGAATAGGTATCCGCTACCTCGTATTGATGACCTGTTCGACCAGTTGCAAGGAGCACAATTCTTTTCAAAGATCGATCTTCGTTCTGGATATCATCAGCTGAAGATTAAAACTGAGGATATTCCGAAGACTGCCTTCAGAACTCGGTACGGACATTATGAGTTCTTAGTCATGTCTTTTGGATTGACTAATGCTCCTGCTGCTTTCATGGATATAATGAACCGTGTATTTAAGGAATATTTGGATCAGTTCGTTATTGTCTTTATTGATGACATCCTCATTTATTCTGAAAGCCGTGAAGATTATGAGCACCACTTGAAGCTGGTACTTCAAAAGCTTCGTGAGAACAAGCTATATGCCAAGCTAAAGAAATGCGAGTTCTGGCTTGAGGAAGTAATATTTCTTGGGCACGTGGTATCGAAATGTGGAGTATCTGTTGACCCAACGAAGATTGAAGCAATACAAAGCTGGGAGCAACCTAAGTCGGTGACCGAAGTACGAAGCTTTCTGGGCTTAGCTGGTTATTATCGGAGGTTCGTAGAGGGATTTTCTTGAATCGCTACTCCATTAACTCAGTTGACTCGAAAAGATACAAAATTCATTTGGAGAGAGGAATGAGAGAAGAGCTTCCAAGAGCTCAAGAAAAGACTTATCTCGGCACCTGTTCTGACAATACCATCTGGTTCGGATGGATTTGTTATTTACAGCGATGCTTCGGGCAAAGGGTTAGGATGTGTTCTCATGCAACATGGGAAAGTCATAGCCTATGCCTCGCGACAACTCAAAGAATATGAGAGGAATTATCCTACTCATGATCTAGAGTTGGCAGCTGTTGTTTTCGCGTTGAAGATCTGGAGACACTACTTGTACGGGAAGAAAGTGGAGATTTATACGGATCATAAGAGCCTTAAATATTTCTTCACTCAGAAGGAACTCAACATGCGGCAACGACGTTGGCTTGAGCTGTTGAAATATTATGATCATACCATCTAATACCATCCTGAAAAAGCGAACGTGGTAGCTGACGCGTTGAGTAGAAGATTATATATGGGCATGAGTGCGATGATGTCAAGTATACGCGTAGAACCAACTTTGATTGATAAAGTTAAAGATGCTCAAGCTACGGATCCGGAGCTGATGAAGATGAAGAAGAAGGTGCAAGAAGGTGCCATTCCAGAAGCAAGAATCGATGAAGAGGGAATACTTCGAGTTAACTCTAGACTTTGTGTTCCTAACGATTCTGACTTGAAGTATAGAATCATGATGGAGTCACAAAACACACTGTTTGCAATCCATCCTGGGAGTACTAAAATGTATCGTGATCTTCGACATACATTTTGGTGGAGCAATATGAAAAGAGAGATCGTGGAGTTTATTTTGAGATGTTTAACGTGTCAACGTGTAAAGGCGGAACATCAAGTGCCGAAGGGTCCATTGCAACCACTAGAGATTCTGAAATGGAAGTGGGAACACATTACGATGGATTTCGTTACGGGTCTTCCCAAGGTTTCTTAAGGCATAGATGCGATTTGGGTTATTGTTGATAGATTAACCAAGTCTGCTCATTTCTTGCCGATACGAGAGACTTATTCCCTTGAACGTCTTGTTCATATGTACATAAGTGAGATTGTGAGATTGCATGGCATGCCAATATCCATAGTTTCGGATCGTGACCCAAGATTCACTTCATGATTTTGGATCAGTTTGCAGAAAGCTATGGGCACGGATTTACGATTCAGTTCGGCTTATCATCCTCAAACAAACGGACAATCAGAAAGGACTATTCAAACTCTTGAAGATCTATTGAGACTCTGTGTTCTAGACTTCAAAGGGAGTTGGGATAAGTACTTACCATTGGTGGAATTCTCCTACAACAACAGTTATCCGGCAAGTATAGGTGTGGCTCCGTTCGAAGCGTTGTACGGGAGAAAGTGTCGTTCTCTAGTATGTTGGAACGAGGTGGGTGAAACAACATTATTGGGACCGGAGTTGGTTCGTATGACTACAAAAAAGATTCAAATGATCCGGCAACGGATACAAACAGCACAAGATCGACAAAAGAGTTATGTGGATCTTCATCGAAAGGACGTGGAATTTAATGTTGGGGACCATGTGTTATTACGTGTTGCTCCGTGGAAGGGAGTTACGAGATTCGGGAAGAGAGGAAAGCTCAACCCACGATTCATTGGTCCATTTGAGATCCTTAACCGAGTAGAAAATGTGGCCTATAAACTCGCTTTACCTCCAAGCATGTCTCGTGTTCATAATATTTTTCACATATCTGCGTTGCGTAAATATGTGAAAGATCCAAACCACATTATTCAGTTAGAACCGGACGAGATAGCTGAAGATTTAACGTACGAGGAGGTACCTGTCAAGATCTTGGATAGGAAGGAGCATGTCCTACGCTTGAAAATTATACCTCAAGTTAAAGTTTTGTGGAGAAACCATGCTATTGAGGAAATGACCTGGGAGTTGGAATCGAAAATGAAAGCGAGGTATCCTCACTTTTTCTACATACCAGGTACGTACGTCAATTTCGAGGACGAAATTTCATAAGAAGGGGAGGTTGTAAGACCCCAACTTTTATGAATAAAGATTTAATTTTCTTTATATATTATTTCGAAATAGTAAGGTGTTGATTTGATAAATGTGAAAAGTTATGGGTGAAATATACAAATATTTTAAAATGAGCAAGTGGTTATAAAATATTCTTGTTGTCGGGGAATATTCGTTTGGTCGTGGAATATTCTTGTTGTCGGGGAATATTCGTACGACGGCGCAGCTATTTGTGGGCCCCACAACAGAAAAACTGTCGGATATAGAAAGCGACATAAATAACCTTTTTATAAAATAATGGCGTAGTTATTACCGTTAGTACTGTTGAAATACCCGGTGGTTAAAATACAGTAATACGCGGTGTTGCACAGTAGCACACGGTATTGCACAGTATTTTGAATTATTTATTCTTACGTAAGAAGTCACTACTCAATTATTGTTATAGTAATTACTGTTCAATATTTTATATTATTGATTCAATAATTGTATGATATTTTATTGATTCAATAATTGCTACGTTGATATTTTATATCAATAATTGCTACGTTGCTATTTTATATGATTGATTCAGTAATTGTCACTGCACAGTATTTCATATTATCAACTCAATAATTCATATTATTTGAATAATATTATTAGATAGCATTATTGACAATGTCTAAGGAAGTTTTGTCTAGGAGGGGTTATTTAATTGCGCGCCAGTAAGGAGAAGTCCTTATCGAAAGGCCCCCTCTTTCTTGGGAACGACCTGGTTGTCAATATTGTAGGTCTGTAATATTATTTGTGAATAATTAATTATTGATTTATATGATAAAAAAATATTTATTTTGTGGATATAAAAGAAGGAATTAGCGCTGATGTGTTTTTATCAGTATTTTGGTGTGGAAAATCATCCGTTTATGGATTTCGGATAATTTATGTTTGGAATTTAGAAAAACTTTCTTCTACAAAGTTGTAGAGAATTAAATTTCCTATAGAAAGGCATAGAATTTGTATTTTTCTGATAAAAGGACTATTTATTATGAATTATTGAAGTTTCGGAAAATAAATGTTTTTTTTAAAATGGTGGGCCCCACTTTTGGTTGGTGTGGAAAATGCTGATGGCTTTCACTAGGCGGTTGGAAATTTTAAAAAAAATATTATTTTATTAAAAAAATTTACTTTGGCATCCTAAGCTTTTCCTATAAATAGGGTGCTTAGGTTAGAATTGAAAATCACACCAGAATCAGAAGTTTTCTCTCTCTATATTATCGAGCGTATTTTTGTGAGTATTTAGATACTTTGAGTGTTGCTATTCAGTACAAGTTTTCTTTAGCCTTATATCCGATATTTCGGTCAGAAGTACTATTCTTTTGAGGTAAGGGATGTTATTTTCTTTCATAAATGATGTTATTCTTTTCAATATCATTATACCAAAATATTATCATGAATTTTATTATGAAATTCTTACTTATTCTGTCGGGGTTACTATTCACGTATACGGCACTATTCACGTATACGACACTATTCACAGAAAAATTAAATTTTCTTCTATATGTCCAAGTTGCTTGTTAAAGTTCTTATCTTTGATTGGATCTAAGTTTTGAGCTTTATTCTTGAATTTTGCTCTACAAAGTATTATTATGGAATATTCTTGAACTTTGATAAACTAAAATACGAATACTTAATCTTTGTCCTTTATCTCACTGGATTCGTTATTTATATGGTTTTTCATCATCCTCAGTCCTAAAAGGTGATATAACTGATTATCTTTAGCCTGTAGAGCAAAGATGAATGATTACCTGATGAATATCTTTGGCCCGTAGTGCAAAGATGAACAGGCGTTGAGATGAACATGACCACTGGTGATACAAATGAATATCTTTGGCCTGTAGTGCAAAGATGAATATTTGATTCGAGATGTATATTGATTGATGTTACAGGGATAAAATATTGATGACGAACTTTTAAATCATAGAAGATAGTAGACTTCATTCTCTACTTAACTCTTCTAATGAATTGTTATTTCCGCTGCGAATATTGTTCTAAAATTTATTGTCAATAATATTTTATCTGAATTGTTGAAGACTAACGATAATTTATTTTCCATTATCTTAGTCATAATATTCTTTACTGGGCTAGTTGAGCTCACCCTTTTCATCTATTATCTTATTCAGAAAATGAGAATGTCACGGGAACTAGTCGGAGGACAGAGTGATAGTCCGAGTTAGAGCAGTAGTAGTCCTCACTATTTTTGATAAATAGTGTGATAATAATTGTAATGAGGACTTAGTTTGAATGTTAATATTTTTTACACATTTGTTTTGACACTCACAGTTGTGTGGTCGTATTTTGCACGACCGTGTGATATAAAAGTTTGTATTTGAATTCTGTACCATGTATTTGGCGACTCAAAATAGGTTGGGTTGACTGGACCTATTCTGGGGGTGTCACAATTTCGGTCATTTTCTGCTGCGACGTCCTTTGGTAAAACTATCATAACTTTTGATCCGTGAGAAGTTACGGGGCCGTACCTATTAAATCAAAGCTGTCGACGAGATCTACAACTTTCATTCTTTGAGCATTGATAGATTCTGATTGGATCAAGGTCGAAATCGGCTCCAAGTGACTGCTATGTAAATTGCAACTTCCAAACTCTGAGGTTTCAACTTTCGCTTGATAAAAAGGTTATAACTCTTCCATATGAACTCCGATTGGGACGACTAAAGATGTTTCAGAAAGCTAAAGAATATCTCTACAATAAAATCCAACTCCCAAGCCAAGACCATGAATCTAACTTAGCATTAAAAACCCAACAATCTTCCTGTTTTCCTCGTTCCATCTCCATTTTGACCTGAAACTCATAAACAAACCTATTAAGCCCTTATTAACAACCAAACATGCAATAGACTACGCATAAAGGAATTAAAATAAATGAATATTATGCACTCGTCAAATTTCCCCACACTTAGCTTTTACATGTCCTCGTGTAAACTAAAAGTTTGATTTCCAAAAACTCTACTCAGCCATAACGTCAAAAGATTTCAAGATCAAATCATGATTATCAACACTAAACCCACAAAAACATAATCAATGCTTCATCAATTAACTCAAAACAACAACCATGCCTTTTCACCATTGAATTTCATTAAGTCAAATTGTATTCACATAAGCACTCTTTTATGATCCACACACTTACTCAACTTAGTTACCATGAAGCAAAAATCGTGCACACCACTCAAGACTCAATTCATACTTTTCCTACTTTATTTTTTACCAGAACCCTTTCATTTTACTCTTTGTTTCTGGTGAATTCATTTTATGGTCCATTTCACCTTCCTCAATCTTTCTTTTGTAAGTGAGTGCATTTTATGCTCCATCTCACTTATTCACACGTGTTTATGGGAGAGTGCGTTTTATGCTCCATCTCATCCCACCACATGATTTCTCTTTTATTTCTTTTTCTCTTTTTCAACAATTTCTTTGATTTTTAACTTTTCTGATATTTTTTTTTCATTTGGTCCTGCAAAAACATAAGCAGTTCAATAGTTCTAAAGCATGAGATTAGTGCACATAGACAACTCCACATATAACTAAGCCAAATGAGCATATATCACATGTTCAAGTACTCATGCGACACAAATTCAATTTAAATCAATTACTATGGATCTTGACTTAGTTTTTCTCAATCATTAACCAATTAAGCATCAAACAGATTTTGAAATTTAGCATTGATTTTCAATTTTTGACTTTATCCTTCGAACACATAGGCAAATAGAATTATGAAACTCAAATTTTTCAAAAGGCATCAAATTTTCAAATTTCCTATTAAAATTGAATCAATTTTCCTAAATAAAATAATAACCTAAATCTTTCCCCCCACACTCAAACTTTACATTGTCCCCAATGTAAGAAAATCATGTAAAGAAGAAAGAACTACAACTAATAAATTAAAAATAAAAGGGATAGAAAGATCAAATCTGAATTCTTGGGATGCCTCCCAAGCAGCTGCCCTTGTTTATTGTCATTGGCTTGACATCTTCCCTCTCATTCTATGTAATTGGACTTGTGAACTTCAAGTGGACTGGTAACAGTTTTAGCTCTAAATTAGGAACATTTTATACTTCATAATACTGCTCCTTTCCAGCCATCAAATCTTCCTTGTATAATTGTATTTGATCAACAGATTCATGCACTGAATAATCCACAACATCGATAGCAAAAACAGATTTAACATTACCAAGATACCTTTTAGCCTCATATGCGCTGAACTGGAACTTTGCATTGTCTAATTCCATAGTAAAGGTTCGATGGTGTGTATCACTCAATGTTTCTGTTGGTTGTATTGATGGAGATTAATCCACCTCTTTCTTGTAGAGATATGCAAAATTTATCAAATCATTCCCCTCTTCCTCTAGTTCCTTCTCTTCATCAAGTTTTATATTATTGTCTATTCCTGAAGTAAGCACTGAATCCTCCTGCTCCTCTTCGTCACATCCCATTGCACTTAAGTTCTTAACAAACTGAGGAGTTAACTTCCCTAAGCCTTGAGATTCCATACTGCTAACGGTGGTAGCAAGCTGACTCATTTGATTCTCCAACATGTGGATAGAAGTCCTTGTCTCTTGCTGGAACTGTTGCGTCTGATTCATGAAAGCTTTGAACATATCCTCCATAGACGTTCCAGAATTAGCAGGTACTTCGTAGCTTAAGTCGGGATGATCTCACCATCCGGGATTGTGAGTTTCTACCCAAGGATCATATTGATGTTGATGATGTCCTAAGAATGTTCCCACAGCATTGACATGTTGCACCGTTTCATCCTCATGCAATATTGGACAAACATCACTGGTATGTCCTGAGTTTGAGCAAATTCCACACTCTTTTGCAACTTGCATGTTCCCTGTAGTCATTTGACGAACCAAAGCAATTAATTCAGAAATTTGTTGTTCAATATTACTTGTACTTACCCCATTTACCCTTTGAGGTGTATGATCCATCCTAGTTCCATACTGTTGCGAGTTAGCTGCCATGTTTGCAATTAAGTTCCTTGCAGCTTCTGGAGTCTTGTCTACCAGTGCTCCTCCACTTGCTGCATCAATCATGCTTCTATCCATTGGTAGCAACCCCTCATAGAAGTATTGAATCAAGTGATAGTCATCGATTCCGTGAGGTGGACAGTTGGAACACAACTTCTTGAACCTTCCCCAATATTCATAGAGATTCTCTCCGTTAAACTGCATGATTCCACATATCTTCTTCCTTATGTTAGCAACTCTCGACGCAAGAATGTACTTCTCCAAGAATAACTTTTGCATCTTAGTCCATGATCGTATTGATCCTGAAGGAAGATAGTATAATCAGTCTTTAGCCAAATTTGCTAATAAGAACGAAAAAAGTCTAAGATTTATCTGCTCCTCTATCACTCCTTGTTATTTCATTGTGGAACACACAACATAGAACTCCTTTAGATGCTTATATGGATTTTCACCTGTAAGACTACGAAAAATAGGCAAAAGACAAATTAGTCCAGAGTTAAGTTCAAAATCAACATCTAAAGTAGGATATTAAATACACAATTATAGTTAATCAAGGTCAGGAGTAGCCAGTTCTTTTAAAGTTCTGTTGTTTCTTGGCACCTCCATCTTTTCCTTTTCAAGTGTTGGAACAAGAGCTTCTTCTGTATATGTAATTTTCTCTATCTATTGATCAAAATTTAAGTCAATAGAGTGAGGGGATTGAATCATAAAACAAAAATAAATAAAATAATAAAATTAAATTAAAAAAAATAAAAAACAAAAAACAAAGAATAAACAAAAATAAATAACACTCCTCGGCAACATCGCTAAAATTTGGGAGCTGTAGTTTAGCACTCCAAAATTTAACCTTACTCCTATTCCACTAACTCAAGAATTAGTATAGTAACAAGCAAGAATCGATCCCACAGAGAGTGTTATGTTTTATATTTATCCAATGTTTTTTCAATGAATTGGGAGTTTTGTTTCGAATAACTAAATTAACAAAAGTAAATTTAGAAGAAATATCAATAAGTAAAAATCTTCAATTCACCAGTTCAGTATCACCTTTTCACAATCATAGATTACTCAAGTTTTACAATATTTATCCTTCAATGAGATTAACAACCCTGGATAACCGCGATCGCTAATTATCCGAAATTCTCCTTATGTGTAAATCTAATGCGACGATCGCCAACAAAAGATCCTAACTATCATATAACCCAGAACTATCAGTCTAGATTTAATACAATAGAAGTATTAAGAATGAGAATTAGATTGTTCCAAGCAACAATTACACAATCAGGAATTATTTAACTTGTCTTCTGAAAACCTTAACTATACCCAAAAGCTTGTCCACAATCAAGTATCATTAAGTGCTACTTATGATTAGAAATACATCGTTTACTTAATATATATATTAATCTAGCAGATGATATTTATCAGATTAACCTAACTGGCCATATCAAATTAATCAAATAATATAGCATACAAGAAGTTTATGTAGATAATCAGAATAAATCTCACATACGAAGAAATAAATAAAGTAAACTTGATCAAACCATTAATTATGAATAAGGTTCAGCATCCCTTCAGAATTGAATTGAGAAGATTAGCTTGACATGCTTTGATTCTCTAAAACTAGGATTTGAATGATTGAATAGCCTCCTTCTAGTTCCAAGACCCAAGATGTCCCAAATCCAAGTTATAATCAAGTATTTACCCTAACACTTTAGGCATCCCACAATCCTATTACAACTCAACTTGGACACTAAAACACCTAAATAAGCTGTCTCCCCGCCGCCAGGCATGCCCCGCGCTGTCCCTAGGCCAATTTGGGCGCGCCCCGCGTTACAGTGCCAAAAAATCTGGTGTACTGGAACGCCCCGCGCCGGTTTTAGTGCATTTCTGGCGTGCCCAACGTCGGTCATTTTTTGCTACGATGTCTATTGATAAAACTATTATAACTTTTGATCCGGAAAGAGTTACTAGGCCCGCTACCTATCAAATCGAAGCTGTCGACGAGAACTACAACTTTCATTCTTTGAGAATTGATAGATTTTGATTGGATCAAGGTTGAAATCGGCTCCAAGTGACTGCTATGTAAATTGCAACTTCCAAACTTTGAGGTTTCAACTTCCGCTTGATAAAAGGGTCATAACTCTTCCATATGAACTCTGATTGGGACGATTCAAGATGTTTCGGAAAGCTAAGAAATATCTCTACAATAAATTCCATGTCTAAAGCTAAGACCATGAATCCAACTTAGCATTAAAAACCCAATAATCTTCCTATTTTTCTCGTTCCATCTCTATTTTGACCTAAAACCCATAAACAAACCTATTAAGCCTTTATTAACAACCAAACATGCAATAGACTACGTATAAAGGAATTAAAATAAATGAATATCATGCACTCGTCACAAACAAAGATGTATATATATATAAGCTGTTAGAAGCGACGGATCGACGATCCGAGTTGTAGAAATGCCAAAAAATGAGTTTATATAAGAAAATGTACAAAAAGTAAGCAAAAACGGCCACAGAATTGAGTTCTGGGCATAATCAGAAAGTGAAACATAACGTGCAAGTGTAAAAAAGTGCAATGAAGTAATATAAACTTTCTGATCGTAAAAATACTCACAATGGACTGCTACACGGGCTTTTTGCCAAATCGTAGGCTTTAAACGTCCGTTTCTACCTGTTAACTTTTGATATATGGTAATATATGAGTATATCTACGTGTTAGAGTAATAAAATTTGTGTTTGGAATACAAGAGTGGGGCTGAGAAACCAAACGGGCAGAGGTTCAGAGCGTTTTTCTATATAAAATGAGCTGGGGGTGCACTCATATATATAGACCCAGTGGAAGCGGCTCTACCTTTGGCAACGGCAGGTAGAGGTGCAGCTCCATGTGGTAGGGCCCACGTGGCGGGTCCCGTTGCATCCAAGTACGTGCACTTCGAGCAATGCGAGGTCAAATTCAAAACTTTCTAACTTTTGATAGGAGAGTCCGTTTGAGGCCTGCTATACCTTTCCGGAAAGCCCTAGCTGAGAGTGTCGCAATGACATGGGAGTAAACTTTTTTCGAGTCCAAAAATATGGGTTCATAACCAGGTCTTTGATTCCTCATAATTTATTCGTTGCTGTCTTGCACTTTTTTCACTCGGGATCATTGTTATGGTTCTTTCTGACCTTAATGGCATCAATTCGACTCAAGTTTGACCGAGTAGGCTTTTAGTTGGTAAAATGACCATTTTACCCCTCCCGGGGTTGCCTTCAGTGCTGGCATGTCCTTCGACTGACTTCCCGGGGTTGTCTCCGAGGTTTGGATCCCAGCCGATTCTGTTTGTCCTCAAGGTTGTCTCTGAGGCTGACTTGGTTCTTCCAAGTTTGTCTCTAGAGAGGATGTGAGGCTTCTAAGTTATCTTTGAAGTTGAGTTTGACATCTTGGGATGAGATCGGGGATGACCAGTACCTCCCAAGATGAGACCGGGGTTGACCTGTACCTCCCAAGTTGAGACCGGGCTAACATGTACTTCCCGGGTTGAGACCGGGGCTGAACTGTACTTCTCGGGTTGAGACCGGGGTTGACCTGTACTTCCCGGGTTGAGACTGGGGTTGACCTGTACCTCCTTGGGTTGAAACCGGGGCGGACCTGTACGTCCCGGGTTGAGATCGGGGATGACCTATACTTCCCGGGTTGAAACTGGGGCTGACCTAAATTTATCGGGTTAAGACCAAGGTTGACCGGTAATTCCCGGGTTGAGACCGGGACTGACCTATATTTCTCAGGTTGAGACCGGGGTTGACCTGTACTTCCCAGGTTGAGACCGGGGCTGACCTGTACTTCTCGGGTTGAGATCGGGGCTGACCTGTACCTATCGGGTTGAGTCTGGGATGACCTGTACCATTTGGGTTGAGACCAGGGCTGACCTGTACTTCCCGGGTTGGGACCGAGGCTGACCTGTACTTCTCGGGTTGAGACGGGGGCTGACCTGTACTTCCCGGGTTGAGACAGGGGCTGACCTTTACTTCCCGGGTTGAGACGGGGGCAAAACTGCACCTCCCGGGTTGAGACGGGGGCTGACCTGTACTTCCCCAGTTGAGACGGGGGCTGACCTATACTTCCCGAGTTAAGACCGAGGCTGACCTGTACTTCCCGGGTTGAGACTTGGGCTGACATGTTCTTTGCGGGTTGAGACCGGGGCTAACCTGTACTTCCCAGGTTGAGACCGGGGCTAACATGTACTTCACGGGTTGAGACCGGGACTGACCTGTACTTTTCGGGTTGATACCGGTGCAGACCTGTACTTCCCGGGTTGAGACCAGGGCTGACCTGTACCTACCGGGTGAAGATCGGGGGTGACTTGTACCTTCTGGGTGGAGACCGGTGCTGAACTGTACTTTCTGGGTTGAGACCGAGGCTGACCTGTAATTTTTGGGTTGAGACCGGGGCTGACCTGCACTTCCTGGGTTGAGACCGGGGCTGACCTGCACTTCATGGGTTGAGATCGGGGCTGACCTGTACTTCTTGAGTTGAGACCGGGGATGACCTGTACTTCTCGGGTTGAGATCGGAGCTAAACTGTACTTCCCAGGTTGAGATCGAGGCTGACCTGTACTTCCCGGGTTGAGACCGGGGCTAAGCTGTACTTCCCGGGTTGAGACCGGGGCTGACCTGTACTTCCCAGATTAAGATCGGGGCTGATATGTACTTCTCGGGTTAAGACCGAGGCTGACCTGTACTTCCCAGGTTAAGACCGGGGCTGACATTTACTTCGCAGGTTGAGGACGGGGCTGACCTGAACCTTTCGAGTTGAGACCATGGTTGACCTGTACCTATCGGATTGAGACCGGGGCTGACCTGAACCTCCCGGGTTGAGACCGGCGCTAACCTGTGTTTCCCGGGTTGAGACCGTGGCTGACCTGTACTTCTAGTGTTGAGAACATGGCTGACCTGTAATTCTCGACTTAAGACAGGGGCTGACCTGTACTTCCCGGGTTGAGACCGGGGCTGACCTGTACTTTTTGTGTTAAGATCGGGGCTGATCTATACTTCCCGAGTTGACATCGGGGCTGACCTGCACTTCTCGGGTTGAGACCAGGGCTGACCTGTACTTTCCAACTTTAGACCGGGGCTGACATGTTCTTCCCGAATTGAGACCGGGTTGGCCTGTACTTCCCGGGTTGAGACCGGGGCGGACCTGTACCTCCCGGATTGAGACCGGGGATGACCTGTACTTCTCGGGTTGAAACCATGGCTGACCTAAATTTCTCGAGTTGAGACCGGGGTTAGCCTGTAATTCCTGGGTTGAGACCGGGACTGACCTGTACTTCTCGGGTTGAGACCTGGGCTGACCTGTACTTCTCGGGTTGATACTGGGACTGACCTTTACATCCCGGGTTGAGATTGGGGCTGACCTGTACCTACCGGGTTTAGATCAGGGCTGACCTGTATCTCCTGGGTTCAGACCGGGGCTGACCTGTACTTCCCGGGTTAAGACCAAGGCTGACCTATAATTCCTAGGTTGAGACCGGGGCTGGCCTATACTTTTCGGGTTGAGACCGGGGCTAAACTGTAATTCCCGGGTTGAGACCGGGGTTGACCTGTTATTCCCGGGTTGAGACCGAGGCTGACTTATACTTCTCGGGTTGAGACCGGGTTTGACCTGTACTTCGCGGGTTGAGATCGGGGCTGACCTATACTTCCCGGGTTGAGACCGGGGCTGACCTGTACTTCCCGGGTTAAGACGTGGGCTGACCTGTACTTCCCGGGTTGAGACGGGGGCTGACCTGCACTTCTCGGGTTGAGATCGGGGCTGACCTGTACTTCTCGGGTTGAGACAGAGGCTGACCTGTACCTCCCGGGTTAAGATCGGGGCAGACATGTGCCTCCCAGGTTGAGACCGGACTTACCTGTACCTCTCGGGTTGAGACCGAGGCTGACCTGTACTTCCCGGGTTGAGACG
The DNA here is from genome assembly GCA_020205555.1 of Panax stipuleanatus. Taxonomy (NCBI): domain Eukaryota; kingdom Viridiplantae; phylum Streptophyta; class Magnoliopsida; order Apiales; family Araliaceae; genus Panax; species Panax stipuleanatus. The sequence continues at coordinate 137,502,373 of CM035117.1, read as the reverse complement.
GGGGCTGACCTGCACTTCTCGGGTTGAGATCGGGGCTGACCTGTACTTCTCGGGTTGAGACGGAGGCTGACCTGTACCTCCCGGGTTAAGATCGGGGCTGACATGTGCCTCCTAGGTTGAGACCGGACTTACCTGTACCTCTCGGGTTGAGACCGAGGCTGACCTTTATCTCCCGAGTTTAAGACCGGGGCTGACCTGTACTTCCCGGGTTGAGACCGGGACTGACCTGTACTTCTCGGGTTGAGACCGAGGCTGACCTGTACTTCCCAGATTGAGGCAGGGGCTGACCTGTACTTCCCGGGTTAAGACCGGGGCTGACATGTACTTCCCAGGTTGAGGCCGGGGCTGACCTGTACCTCCCAAGTTGAGACCAGGGCTGACCTGTACCTCCTAAGTTGAGATCGGGGCTGACCTGTACTTCCCTGGTTTAGACCGGGGCTGACCTATACTTCGCGGGTTGAGACCGGGGCTGACCTGTACTTCCCAGATTGAGACTGGGGCTAACCTATAATTCCTGGGTTGAGACCGTGGCTTACCTGTACTTCCCGAATTGAGACCGTGGCAGACCTACACTTCTTGAGTTGAGATCGGGGCTGACTTGTACTTCTTAGGTTGAGATCGGGGCTAACATGTACTTCTCGGGTTGAGATCGAGGCTGACCTGTACTTTCTGGGTTGAGATCGGGGCTGACATATACTTCCCTGGTTGAGACTGGGGCTGACTTGTACTTCCCGGGTTGAGATCGGGGCTGATCTATACTTCCCGGGTTGAGACCGAGGCTGACCTGCACTTCTCGGGTTGAGACCAGGGCTGACTTGTACTTCTCAAGTTGAGACCGGGGCTGACCTGTACTTCTCGGATTGAGACCGGGTTGGCCTGTACTTTTTGGGTTGAGACCGGGGCGGATTTGTACCTCCCGGATTGAGACCGGGGATAACCTGTACTTCCCGGGTTGAAACCAAGGCTGACTTAAATTTCTCGGATTGAGACCGGGGTTGGCCTGTAATTCTCGGGTTGAGACCGAGATTTACCTATACTTCTCGTGTTGAGACGGGGGCTGACCTGTACTTCCCGGGTTAATATCGGGACTGACCTTTACATCCTGGGTTGAGACTGGTGCTGACTTGTACCTACTGGGTTGAAACTAGGGCTGACCTGTACCTCCCGAGTTGAGACCGGGGCTGACCTGTACCTCCCAGGTTAAGACTGAGGCTGACCAACAATTTCTAGGTTGAGACCGAGGCTGACCTGTACTTCCCGGGTTGAGACCGGGGCTGACCTGTACTTCTCGGGTTGAGACCGGGGCTGATCTGTACTTCTCGGATTGAGACCCGGGCTGACCTGTACTTCCTGAGTTGAGTCAGGGGCTGACCTGTACTTCCCGGGTTGATACGGGGGCTGACCTGTACTTCCCGAGTTGAGATCGGGGCTGACTTATACTTTCCAGGTTGAGACCTGGGCAAACATGTACTTCTCGGGTTGAGACCGGGGCTGACCTGTACTTTCTGGGTTGAGACCAGGGCTGAGCTGTACTTTTTGAGTTGAGACCGGGGCTGACTTGTACTTCTCGAGTTGAGACTGGGGCTGACCTGTACTTTCCAAGTTGAGACCGGGGCTGACCTGTACTTTTGGGTTGAGACTGGGGCTGACCTGTACTTCTCGTGTTGAGACCGGGGCTGACCTGCACTTCCCGGGTTGAGACCGAGGCTGACCTGTACTTCCCGGGTTGAGACCGGGACTTACCTGTACTTCTCGGGTTGAGATCGGGGCTGACCTGTACTTCTCGGGTTGAGACCGGGGCTGACGTGTACTTCCCGGGTTGAGACCAGGGCTGACCTGTACTTCTCGGGTTAAGACCAGGGCTGACATGTACTTCCCGGATTGAGACCGGGGTTGATCTGTACCTCCCAGGTTGAGACTGGGGCTGAGTTGAAATAGATGATTTTGCCCTTTTGCAGGGTTAGTAACAGGAATGCAAAAAAAAATTCGAGTGTCTACAACAGGACTGAAGAAAAATTTGAGTGTCTACATTCCTCCATTATTATAAATTCAATTTAATTATCCCATCTCATGCCACATAAATATTTATATTAGAATAAATATCCAAACATTTATTATTCTTAATATTAATTTTATTTTCAAAATTCACAGGTATTACACTTGGTCAGTCCAAAAAACTTGAGTCTTTTAGTCCTCTAGTTTTAATTATGACCCATCGTGAATCATGATTACATCCTTAGTGGGTTAAGTACTTTAAGATGTTTTTCACTATTTTACAATGATCTTCTGCAAAATATGACTGATCAACATCAAGTCTAGTATATTTCATTGCATACATGATAGTAACTCATGTGATCTCTCTTTTTTTTAGGACAATTTTAAAGAGATACACTCCATGGTTCATCATCATGAGACATCTCTTGGAGTTTGCCATGCTAAACGCCTTTAGCATCAAATGAATATATGTTCCTTGGGTTAAGCCAAGCATCCTTTTAAATCTATCTATATAGATTTAAATCCCCAATTTAGGATGTTTTACCCAAATCATTCATGGAGGAATCTTTAGACAACTTTATCTTTACTGATTATAGCACTAGTATGTCATTCCTTATCAGTAGTATATCAACATATAATACTTTGAATGTCACAGCGCTCCCACTGACCCTTTTCTACACACCAGGTTCATTCCCATTTTTGATAAAATTAAACCCTTTTGATTTTTCATATTAAAACGAATGTACCATCTTTGAGAAGCTTGCTTCAATTTATAAATGGATTGTTGTAGCTCATATAAATAATTTTCTTCAACCATTGAAACAAATCCATCTGGTTGTATCATACATACATTCTCCTCTAATAATATATATTTGAGGAAGGGCGGCTTTACGTTCATTTGCCAGATCTAGTAATATTAAGCTGCAATCGCAAGAAAAATCCAAATTGACTTGAGCATTAATACCGGTAATAAAGGTTTTATTATATTCAACTCCTTGACTTTATTTGAAAACCTTTTCCAAAACGGTCTGGCCTTATAGGTATCCACCTTGCCATTGGCTCTAAGGATCTATTTCGAATTTTATGGCCACCTGCTATTTCTCTGAGTGTCTACAACTCTTAGCCTTAAAATTTGGGTTTGGAATACAAGAGTGGGGCTGAGAAACCAAACGGGCAGAGGTTCAGAGCATTTTTCTATATAAAATGAGATGGGGGTGCACTCATATATATAGACCCAGTGGAAGCGGCTCTACCTACGGCAACGACAGGTAGAGGTGCGGCTCCATGTGGCAGGGCCCACGTGGCGGGTCCTGTTTCATCCAAGTACGTGCACTTCGAGCAATGCGGGTCAAATTCAAAACTTTTTAACTTTTGATAGGAGAGTCCGTTTGAGGCTTGCTATACCTTTTCGAAAAGCCTTCGTTGAGAGTTTCGCAATGACATGGGAGTAAACCTTTTCCGAGTCCAAAAAGATGGGTTCATAACCAGGTCTTTGATTCCTCACAATTTGTTCGTTGCTGTCTTGCGCTTTTTTCACTCGGGATCATTGTTATGGTTCTTTCCGACCTTGGTGGCATCAATTCGGCTCAAGTTTGACCGACTAGGCTTTTAGTTGGTAAAATGACCATTTTACCCCTCCCGGGTTACCTTCAGTGCTGGCATGTCCTTCGACTGACTTCCCGGGGTTGTCTCCGAGGTTTGGATCCCAGTCGATTCTGTTTGTCCTCAAGGTTAGCTCTGAGGCAGACTTGTTTCTTCCAAGTTTGTCTCTAGAGAGGATGTGAGGCTTCTGAGTTATCTTCGAAGTTGAGTTTGACATCCCGGGATGAGATCGGGGATGACCAGTACCTCCCGAGATGAGACAGGGGTTGACCTGTACCTCCCAGTTGAGACCGGGCTAAGATGTACTTCCCGGGTTGAGATCGGGGTTGACCTGTACTTCCCGAGTTGAGATTGGGCTGACCTATACCTCTCGAGTCAAGATCGGGGCGGACCTGTACGTCCCGGGTAGAGACCGGGCATGACCTGTACATCCCGGGTTAAAACCGGGGCTGACCTGTACTTCTAAGGTTAAGACAGGGGCTGACCTGTACTTCCAAAATTGAGACCGAGGCTGACCTGTACTTCTCGGGTTGAGACCGCGGCTGACCTGTACTTATCGGGTTGAGACCGGGGATGACCTGTACCGTCCGGGTTGAGACTAGGGCTGACCTGTACTTTCTGAGTTAAGACCGAGGCTGACCTGTACTTCCCGGGTTGAGACGGGGGCTGACCTGTACTTCCCGGGTTAAGACCGGGGCTGACTTGTACTTCCTTGGTTGAGACGGGGGCAGACCTGTTCTTCCCGGGTTGAGACCGGGGATGACCTGTACTTTTTAGGTTGAGACGGGGGCAGACCTGTACTTCTCGGGTTGAGACCGGGGCTGACCAGTACTTCCACAGTTGAGACGGGGGCTGACTTGTACGTCCTGGGTTCAGACCGAGGCTGACCTGTACTTCCTAGGTTGAGACCAGGGCTGACATGTACTTCCTGGGTTGAGACCGGGGCTGACCTGTACTTTTTGGATTGAGACCGGGGCTAACCTGTACTTCCCAGGTTTAGATCGGGGCTGAACTGTACCTATGGAATTGAGACCGGGGCTGACCTGTACCTTCTGGGTTAAAACTAGGGCTGACCTGTACCTCCCGGGTTTAAACCAATGCTGACCTATACTTCCCAGGTTGAGATCGGGGCTGACCTGTACTTCCCGGGTTGAGACCGGGGCTGACTTGTAATTCCCGGGTTGAGATCGGGGTTGACTTGTACTCCGCGGGTTGAGACCAGACTGACCTGTACTTCCTGAGTTGAGACCGGGGCTGACCTGTACTTCACGGGTTGAGACTGGGGCTAACCTGTACTTCTTGGGTTGAGATCGAGGCTGACCTGTACTTTCCTGGTTGAGACTGGGGCTGACCTATACTTCCCTAGTTAAGACCGGGGCTGACCTGTATTTCCCAGGTTGAGATCAGGGCTGACATGTACTTTCTGGGTTGAGACCGGGGCTGACCTGTACTTCCCGGGTTATGACCGGGGCTGACATGTACTTCCCAGGTTGAGGTCGGGGCTGACCTGTACCTCCTGAGTTGAGGCCGGTGCTGACCTATACCTACCGGGTTGAGATCGGGGCTGACCTGTACCTCCCGGGTTTAAATCGGGGCTGACATGTAATTCTCGAGTTGAGACCGTGGCTGACCTGTACTTCCCGGGTTAAGACCGGGGCTGACCTGTACTTTTTATGTTGAGACAGGGGCTGATCTATACCTTTTAGATTGAGACCGGGGCTGACCTGCACTTCTCGGGTGGAGACCGGGGCTGACCTGTACTTCCTGGATTTAGACCGGGGTTGACCTGTACCTACCGAATTGAGACCGGGACTGACCTGTACCTTCTGGGTTGAGAACGGGGTTGACCTGTACCTCCCGGGTTTAGACCAGTGCTGACCTATACTTCCCGGGTTGAGACCGGGGCTGACCTGTACTTCCTGGGTTGAGACCGGGGCTGACATGTAATTCCCGTGTTGAGACCGGAGTTGACCTGTACTCCCCGGGTTGAGACCGGACTGACCTGTACTTCCTTAGTTGAGATCGGGGCTGACCTGTACTTCCCGGGTTGAGACTGGGGCTAACCAGTACTTCCCGGGTTGAGATCGAGGCTGACCTGTATTTCTCTGGTTTGAGATTGGGGCTGACCTATACTTCCCTAGTTAAGACCGGGGTAGACTTGTATTTCCCGGGTTGAGATCAGGGCTGACATGTGCTTCCTGGGTTGAGATCGGGGCTGACCTTTACTTCCCAGGTTGAGGTCGGGGCTGACCTGTACCTCCCGAGTTGAGACCGGTGCTGACTTATACCTACTGGGTTGAGACCGGGGCTGACCTGTACTTTCCGGGTTTAAACCGGGGCTGACCTGTAATTCCCGAGTTGAGACCGTGACTGACCTGTATTTTTCAGGTTGAGATCGGGGCTGACCTGTACTTTTCGTGTTGAGACCGGGGCTGATCTATACTTTTTTGATTGAGCCCGGGGCTGACCTACACTTCTCGGGTTGAGACCGGGGCTGACCTGTACTTTTGAAGTTAAATCGGGGCTGACTTGTACTTCCCGGTTTGAGACCGGGGCGGACCTGTACCTCCGAGTTGAAACCGGGGATGACCTGTATTTCCTGGGTTGAAACCATGGCTGACCTGAATTTCTCGGGTTAAGACCGGGGTTACCCTGTAATTTTTGGGTTGAGATCGGGACTGACCGGTACTTCTTGAGTTGAGATGGGGCCTGACCTGTACTTCTTGGGTTGAGATCGGGACTGACCTTTACATCCTGGATTGAGAACGGGGCTGACCTTTACCTACCGGGTTGAGACCAGGGCTGACCTATACCTCCCGGGTTGAGACCGGGGTTGACCTGTACCTCCTGAGTTTAGACCGAGGCTGACTTCTAATTTCTGGGTTGAGACTGGGGATGACCTGTACTTCCATGGTTAAGACCGGGGCTGACCTGTAATTCCCTAGTTGAGACCGGGGCTGACCTGTTATTCCCGGGTTGAGACAGGGGCTAACTTGTACTTCTCGGGTTGAGACGGGGGCTGATCTGTACTTCCTGGTATTAGAGCGGGGCTGACCTGTACTTTCCGGGTTGAGACCGGGGCTAACAAGTAATTCCCGGGTTGAGACCGGGGCTGAACTGTACTTCCCGGGTTGAGACCGGGGCTGACCTGTACTTCCTAGATTAAGACCGGGGCTGACATGTGCTTCCTAGGTTGAGACCGGGCTGATCTGTACCTCTTAGGTTGAGACCGGGGCTGACCTTTACCTCCCGGGTTGAGACCAGTGCTGACCTGTACTTCCCAAGTTAAGACCGGGGCTGAACTATACTTCCAAGGTTTAGACTGGGGCTGACCTATACTTTTTGGGTTGAAACCGAGGCTAACTTATACTTCCCGGGTTGAGATAAGGGCTGACCTGTACTTCCAGGGTTGAGATTGGGGCTGACTTGTACTTCCCGGGTTGAGACCGGTGCTGACTTGTACTTTTTGGGTTAAGATCGGGGCTGACATGTACTTTCTAGGTTAAGGTCGGGGCTGACCTGTACCTCCCGAGATGAGAACGGGGCTGACCTGCACCTCCCGGGTTGAGACCAGGGCTGACCTATACTTCTCGGGTTTGGACGGAGGCTGACCTGTACTTCCCGGGTTCAAACCGGGGCCGACCTATACTTCCCGGGTCGAGACAGAGGCTGACCTGTAATTTTTGGGTTGAGACCGGGTCTGACCTGTACTTCTCGGGTTAAGACCGTGGCTGACCTATACTTCCTGAGTTGAGACCAGGGATGACCTGTACTTCCCGGGATGAGACCGGGGCTAACCTGCACTTCCCGGGTTGAAATCGAGGCTGACCTGTACTTCCTGGGTTGAGACCGGGGCTAACCTGTACTTCCCGAGTTAAGACCGGGGTTGACCTGTACTTTCCTAGTTAAGATCAGGGTGGACATGTACTTCCCGGGTTAAGACCGGGGCTGACCTGTAATTCCCAGGTTAAGACCAGGGCTGACATGTACTTTCTAAGTTGAGGCCGGGGCTGACCTGTACCTCCCGAGTTGAGATCGGGGCTGACCTGTACCTACCGGGTTGAGACCGGGGCTGACCTGTACCTCCCGGGTTGAGACTGGGCGGACCTGTACCTCCCGGATTGATACCGGGGATGACCCGTACTTCCCGGGTTGAAACTATGGCCAACCTAAATTTCTCGGGTTGAGACCGGGGTTGGCCTGTAATTCTCAGGTTGAGATCGGGACTGACCTATACTTCATGGGTTGAGACTGGGGCTGACCTGTACATCCCGGGCTGATACCGGGACTGACCTTTACATCCTGGGTTGAAACCGGGGCTGACTTATACCTACCGGGTTGAGACCAGGGGTGACTTGTCCCTCCCTGGTAAAAACTGGGGCTTACCTGTACCTCCCAGGTTAAGACCGAGGCTGACCTATAATTCCTGGGTTGAGACCGGGGATGACCTGTAATTCCTGGGTTGAGACTGGGACTGACCTGTTATTCCCGGGTTGAGATCGAGGCTGACTTATACTTCTCGGGTTGAGACCGGGGCTGACCTGTACTTCCCGGATTGAGACGGGGGCTGACCTGTATTTCCCGGGTTGAGACGGGGGCTGACCTGTACTTTCCGGGTTGAGATCGGGACTGACCGATACTTCTCGAATTGAGACAGAGGCTGACCTATACTTTTCGGGATGAGAACAGGGCTGACCTGTACTTCCCGGGTTGAGATCGGGGCTGACCTGTACTTCCTGTTTTAAGATCGAGGCTGACATGTGCTTCCCAGGTTGTGACCGGGCTGACCTGTACCTCTTAGTTTGAGACCATAGTTGACTAGTACCTCCCGGGTTGAGACCGGGGCTGACTTGTAATTCCTGGGTTGAGACTAGGATTGACCTGTTATTCCCGGGTGTAGACCGAGGCTGACTTATACTTCTCGGGTTGAGACCGGGGCTGACCTGTACTTCCCAGATTGAGACCGGGGCTGACCTGTACTTCCCGGGTTGAGACGGGGGCTGACCTGTATTTCCCGAGTTGAGACGGGGGCTGACCTGTACTTTCTGGGTTGAGATCGGGACTGACCTATACTTCTCGAATTGAGACGGAGGCTGACCTATACTTTCTGGGATGAGAACGGGGCTGACTTGTACTTCCCGGGTTGAGATCGGGGCTGACCTGTACTTCTTATTTTAAGATCGAGGCTGACATGTGCTTCCCAGGCTGTGACCGGGCTGACCTGTACCTCTCAGTTTGAGACCGAGGCTGACCTGTACTTCCCGGGTTGAGACGGGGGCTGACCTGTACTTCCTGGGTTGAGACCGGGGCTGACCTGTACTTCCTGAGTTGAAACCAAGGTTGACCTATACTTTTCGGTATGAGACCGGGGCTGACTTATAATTCCTTAGTTGAGACTGGGACTGACATGTTATTCCCGGGTGTAGATCGAGGCTGACTTATACTTCTCGGGTTGAGACCGGAGCTGACCTGTACTTCCCAGATTGAGACCGGGGCTGACCTGTACTTTCCAGGTTATGATCGGGGCTGATATTTAATTCCCAGGTTAAGGCCGGGGATGACCTGTACCTCCCGAGTTGAGATCGGGGCTGACCTGTGCCTAACGGATTGAGACCGGGGCTGATCTGTACCTCCCGGGCTGAGATGGGCTAACCTGTGTTTCTCGGGTGGAGACCATGGCTGACTTGTACTTCCAGTATTGAGACCAGGGCTGACTTATAATTCCTGACTTAAGACCGGGGCTGACCTGTACTTCCCGGGTTGAGAACGGGGTTGACCTGTACTTTTCGTGTTGAGACCGGGGCTGATCTATACTTCCCGGGTTGAGATCGGGGCTGACCTACACTTCTCGGGTTGAGATCAGGGCTGACCTGTACTTCCCAAGTTGAGACCGGGGCTGATTTGTACTTACCAGATTAAGACCGGGTTGGCCTGTACTTCCCGGGTTGAGACTGGGGCGGACCTGTACCTCCCGGATTGATACCGGGGATGACCCGTACTTCCCGGGTTGAAACTATGGCCAACCTAAATTTCTCGGGTTGAGACCGGGGTTGGCCTATAATTCTCGGGTTGAGATCGGAACTGACCTATACTTCATGGGTTGAGACCGGGGCTGACCTGTACATCCCGGGCTGATACCGGGACTGACCTTTACATCCTGGGTTGAAATCGGGGCTGACTTGTACCTACCGGGTTGAGACCAGGGGTGACTTGTCCCTCCCTGTTAAAAACCGGGGCTGACCTGTACCTCCCAGGTTAAGACCGAGGCTGACCTATAATTCCTGGGTTGAGACCGGGGTTGACCTGTACTTCCCGGGTTGAGACCGGGGATGACCTGTAATTCCTGGGTTGAGATTGGGACTGACCTGTTATTCCCGGGTTGAGATCGAGGCTGACTTATACTTCTCGGGTTGAGACCGGGGCTGACCTGTACTTCCCGGATTGAGACGGGGGCTGACCTGTATTTCCCGGGTTGAGACCGGGGCTGACCTGTACTTTCTGGGTTGAGATCGGGACTGACCGATACTTCTCGAATTGAGACGGAGGCTGACCTATACTTTCCAGGATGAGAACGGGGCTGACATGTACTTCCTGGGTTGAGATCGGGGCTGACCTGTACTTCCTGTTTTAAGATCGAGGCTGACATGTGCTTCCCAGGTTGTGACCGGGCTGACCTGTACCTCTTAGTTTGAGACCATAGTTGACTAGTACCTCCCGGGTTGAGACCGGGGCTGACTTGTAATTCCTGGGTTGAGACTGGGATTGACCTGTTATTCCCGGGTGTAGACCGAGGCTGACTTATACTTTTCGGGTTGAGACTGGGGCTGACCTGTACTTCCCAGATTGAGACGGGGGCTGACCTGTACTTCCCGGGTTGAGACGGGGGCTGACCTGTATTTCCCGAGTTGAGACGGGGGCTGACCTGTACTTTCCGGGTTGAGATCGGGATTGACCTATACTTCTCGAATTGAGACGGAGGCTGACCTATACTTTCTAGGATGAGAACGAGGCTGACTTGTACTTCCCGGGTTGAGATCGGGGCTGACCTGTACTTCTTATTTTAAGATCGAGGCTGACATGTGCTTCCCAGGCTGTGACCGGGCTGACCTGTACCTCTCAGTTTGAGACCGAGGCTGACCTGTACTTCCCGGGTTGAGACGGGGGCTGACCTGTACTTCCTGGGTTGAGACCGGGGCTGACCTGTACTTCCTGAGTTGAAACCGAGGTTGACCTATACTTTTCGGGATGAGACCGGGGCTGACTTGTAATTCCTGAGTTGAGAGTGGGACTGACATGTTATTCCCGGGTGTAGACCGAGGTTGACTTATACTTCTCGGGTTGAGACCGGAGCTGTCCTGTACTTCCCAGATTGAGACCGGGGATGACCTGTACTTCCCGGGTTGAGACGGGGGCTGACCTGTATTTCCCGGGTTGAGACGGGGGCTGACCTGTACTTTCCGGGTTGAGATCGGGACTGACCGATACTTCTCGAATTGAGATAGAGGCTGACCTATACTTTCCGGGATGAGAACGGGGCTGACTTGTACTTCCTGGGTTGAGATCGGGGCTGACCTGTACTTCTTGTTTTAAGATCGAGGCTGACATGTGCTTCCCAGGTTGTGACCGGGCTGACCTGTACCTCTCAGTTTGAGACCATGGTTGACCAGTACCTTCCGGGTTGAGACCGGGGCTGACTTGTAATTCCTGGGTTGAGACTGGGACTGATCTGTTATTCCCGGGTGTAGACCGAGGCTGACTTATACTTCTCGGGTTGAGACCGGGGCTGACCTGTACTTCCCAAATTGAGACCGGGGCTGACCTGTACTTCCCGGGTTGAGACGGGGGCTGACCTGTATTTCCCTAGTTGAGACGGGGGCTGACCTGTACTTTCTGGGTTGAGATCGGGACTGACCTATTCTTCTCTAATTGAGACGGAGGCTGACCTATACTTTCCGGGATGAGAACGGTGATGACTTGTACTTCCCGGGTTGAGATAGGGGCTGACCTGTACTTCCTGTTTTAAGATCGAGGCTGACATATGCTTCCCAGGCTGTGACCGGGCTGACCTGTACCTCTCAATTTGAGACCGAGGCTGACCTGTACTTCCCGGGTTGAGACGGGGGCTGACCTGTACTTCCTGGGTTGAGACCGGGGCTGACCTGTACTTCCTGAGTTGAAACCGAGGCTGACCTATACTTTTTAGGATGAGACCGGGGTTGACCTGTACTTCCCTGGTTATGACCGGGGCTGACATGTACTTCCCAGGTTGAGGCCAGGGCTGACCTGTACCTCCTTAGTTGAGACCAGGGCTGACCTGTACCTCCCGAGTTGAGATCGGGGCTAACCTGCACTTCCCGGGTTTAGACTAGGGCTGACCTGTACTTCCCGGGTTGAGACCGGGGCTGACCTATACTTCCCAGATTAAGATCGGGGCTAACCTATAATTCTCGGGTTGAGACCGGGGCTGACCTATACTTCTCAGATTGAGATCGGGGCTGACCTGTACTTCTTTAGTTGAGAATGGGGCTGACCTGTACTTCCCGGGTTGAGATCGGGGCTAACGTGAACTTCCTGGGTTGAGATCGAGGCTGACCTGTACTTTTTGGGTTGAGATCGGGGCTAACCTGTACTTCCCGGGTTGAGACCGGGGCTGACCTGTACTTTTCGGGTTGAGATCGGGGCTGACATATACTTCCCGGGTTGAGACCGGGGGCTGACCTGTACTTCCCGGGTTAAGACCGAGGCTGACATGTACTTCCCACGTTGAGGCCGGGACTGACTTGTACCTCCTGAGTTGAAATCGGGACTGCACTGTACCTACCGGGTTGAGACCGGGGCTGACCTATACCTACCGGGTTTAGACCGGGGATGACCTGTACCTCCCAGGTTGAGTCCGGGGCTAAACTGTACTTCCCAGGTTTAGACCGTGGCTGACCTATACTTCCTGTGTTGAGACCAGGGCACACCTATAATTCCCGAGTTGAGACCGGGGCTGACCTGTACTTTCCGGGTTGAGACCGAGGCTGATCTGTACTTTTCGTGTTGAGATCGAAGCTGATCTATACTTCCCGGGTTGAGACGGGGTCTGACCAGTACTTCTCGGGTTGAGACCGGGGCTGACCAGTACTTCCCAAGTTGAGACCGGGGCTGACCTGTACATCCCGAATTGAGACCGGGGTTGACCTATACTTCCTGGGTTGAGACCGAGGCGGACCTTTACATCTCGGGTTGAGACCAGGGCTAACATGTACTTCCCGGGTTGAGACTGGGGCTGACCTGTACTTCTCGGGTTAAGACCGGGGCTGACATGTGCTTCCCAGGTTGAGACCGGGCTGACCTGTACATCTCGGGTTGAGACCGGGGCTGACCTGTATCTCCCGGGATGAGATCGGGGCTGACCTGTACTTCCTGGGTTGAGACCGGGGATAACCTATACTTTCTGTGTTGAGACTAGGGTTGACCTGTACTTTTCGGGTTGAGACGGGGGCTGACCTGTACTTCCCGGGTTGAGTTCGGGGCTGACTTATACTTCCTGGGTTGGGACCGGGGCTGACATGTACTTTTTGAGTTAAGATCGGGGCTGACATGTACTTCCCAAGTTAAGGCCGGGGCTGACCTGTACCTCCCGAGTTGAGACTGGGGCTGACCTTCACCTCTCGGGTTGAGACCGAGGCTGACCTATACTTCCCGGGTTTAGATCGGGGCTGACCTGTACTTCCCAAGTTGAGACCGGGGCCGATATGTACTTCTCGGGTTGAGACCGAGGCTGACTTATAATTTCCAGGTTGAGACCGGGGTTGACCTGTACTTTCTGGGTTGAGACCGGGGTGACCTATTCTTCTTGAGTTGAGACCGGGGCTGACCTTTACTTCTCGAGTTGAGACCGGGGCTAACCTGTACTTCCCGGGTTGAGACCGGGGCTGACCTGTACTTCCCAAGTTAAGATCGGGGCTGACATGTACTTCCTAGGTTAAGACTAGGGCTTACCTGTACTTTCCAGGTTATGACCGAGGCTGAAATGTACTTCCTAGGTTGAGGCCGGGGATGACCTATACCTCCCGAGTTGAGATCGGGGCTGACCTGTGCCTACCGGGTTGAGACCGGGGCTGACCTGTACCTCTCGGGTTGAGACGGGCTAACCTGTTTTTCCCGGGTGGAGACCGTGGCTGACCTGTACTTCCAGTGTTGAGACTAGGGCTGACCTGTAATTCCTGACTTAAGACCGGGGCTGACCTGTACTTCCCGGGTTGAGATTGGGGTTGACCTGTACTTTCTGTGTTGAGACCGGGGCAGATCTATAATTCCCGGGTTGAGATCGGGGCTTACCTGCACTTCTCGGGTTGAGACCAGGGCTGACCTTTACTTTCGAAGTTGAGACCAGGGCAGACCTGTTCTTCCCGAATTGAGACCTGGTTGGCCTGTACTTCCCGGGTTGAGACCGGGGCAGACCTGTACCTCCCAGATTGAGACCGGGGATGGCCCGCACTTCTCGGGTTGAAACTATGGCCGACCTAAATTTCTCTGGTTGAGACCGGGGTTGGCCTGTAATTCCCGGGTTGAGATCGGGACTGACCTATACTTTATGGGTTGAGACGGGGGCTGACCTGTACTTCCCGGGTTGATACCGGGACTAACCTTTACATCCCGGGTTGATACCGGGGCTTACCTGTACTTACCAGGTTGAGACCAGGGCTGACCTATACCTCCCGGGTTAAGACTGGGGCTGACTAGTACCTCCCAGGTTAAGACCGAGGCTGACCTATAATTCCTAGTTTGAGACCGGGGCTGACCTATACTTCCTGGGTTGAGACAGGGGCTGACCTGTAATTCCTAGATTGAGACTGGGGCTGAGCTGTTATTCCCGGGTTGAGACCGAGGCTGACTTATACTTCTCGGGATGAGACCGGGGCTGACCTGTACTTCCCGGGTTGAGACCGGGGCTGACCTATACTACCCAGGTTGAGATCGGGGCTGACCTGTACTTCCCGAGTTGAGACGGGGGCTGACCTGTACTTCCCGGGTTGAGGTGGGGGCTGACCTGTACTTCACGGGTTGAGATCGGGACTGACCTGTACTTCTCGGGTTGAGACGGAGGCTGACCTATATTTTTTGGGATGAGAACGGGGCTGACTTGTACTTCCCGGGTTGAGAACGGGGCAAACATGTACTTCCCGGGTTGAGACCGGGGCTGACTTGTACTTCCCGGGTTGAGATCGGAGCTGACATTTACTTCCTGGGTTAAGATCGAGGCTTATATGTGCTTCCCAGGTTGAGACCGGGCTGACCTGTACCTCTCGGGTTGAGACCGGGGTTGACCTATACCTCCCGGGTTGATACCGGGGCTGACTTGTACTTCCCAGGTTGAAATTAGGGCTTACCAGTACTTCTCAGGTTGAGACCGAGGCTGACCTATACTTTCTGGGTTGAGATCGGGGCTGCCCTGTACTTCCCGGGTTAAGACCGGGGCTGACATGTACTTCCCAGGTTGAGGCCAGGGCTGACCTGTACCTCCCTAGTTGAGAGCAGGGCTGACCTGTACCTCCCAAGTTGAGATCGAGGCTGACCTGTACTTCCCGGGTTTAGACTGGGGCTGACCTGTACTTCCCGAGTTGAGACCGGGGCTGACCTATACTTCCCGGATTAAGACCGACGCTGACCTATAACTCCCGGGTCGAGACCGGGGCTGACCTATACTTCTCGGATTGTGACCGGGGCTGACCTGTACTTCTTGAGTTGAGACTGGGGCTGACTTGTACTTCCTGGGTTTCAGACCGGGGCTAACGTGTACTTTTTGGGTTGAGATCGAGGCTGACCTATACTTCTCGAGTTGAGTCCGGGGCTGACCTGTACTTCTCAAGTTGAGACGGGGGCTGACCTGTACTTCTCGGGATGAGACCTAGGCTGACCTATACTTCTCGTGTTGAGACCAGGACTCACATGTACTTCCCTGGTTGAAACTGGGGTTGACCGGTACTTCCCGGGTAGAGACCGGAGCAGACCTATACTTCCCGGGTTAAGACCGACGCTGACATGTGCTTCCCAGGTTAAGCTCGGGTTGAGACCGAGGTTGTCCTGTAATTCTCGGGTTGAGACGGGCGCTGACCTGTACTTTTCGGGATGAGACCGGGGCTGACCTGTACTTTCCAGGTTGAGAACGGGGCTAACATGTACTTTTCGGGTTGAGATAAGGGCTGACCTGTACTTCCCGGGTTAAGATCAGGGCTGACATGTGCTTCCCAATTTGAGACCGGGCTGACCTGTACCTCTCGAGTTGAGATCGGGGCAGACCTGTACCTCCCGTGTTGAGATTGGGGCTGACCTGTATATCCCGGGATGAGACCGGGGCTGACCTATACTTCCTGGATTGAGACCGGGGCTGACTTGTACTTTTTGGGTTGAGACCGTGGTTAACCTGTACTTTTTGGGTTGAGACGGGGGGCTGACCTGTACCTCTCGGGTTGAGTTTGGGGCTGACTTGTACTTTCCGTGATGGGACCGGGGATGACATGTACTTCCCAAGTTAAGGCCGGGGCTGACCTGTACCTCCCGGGTTGAGATCGGGGCTGACCATTACCTCCCGGGTTGAGACCGAAGCTAACTTGTACTTCCAGGGTTTAGACCGGGGCTGACCTATACTTCCAGATTTGAGACCGGGGCCGACCTGTACTTCCCGGGTTGAGACCTAGGCTGACTTATAATTTTTGGGTTGAGACCGGGGCTGACCTGTATATCTTGGGTTGAGACCGGGGCTGACCTGTACTTTTTGAGTTGAGACTGGGGCTGACCTGTAATTCTCGGGATGAGACCGGGGATAAACTGTACTTCCCGGGTTGAGATCGAGGCTGACCTGTACTTCTCGGGTTAAGACCGGGGCTAATTTGTACTTCCCGGGTTGAGACTGGGGCTGACCTGTACTTCCCGGGTTATGATTGGGGCTGACATGTATATACCAGGTTAAGACCGAGGCTGACCTGTACTTCCCAAGTTATGATCGGGGCTGACATGTACTTTCCAGGGTGAGGTCGGGGCAGACCTGTACCTCCCGAGTTGAGACCGGGGCTGACCTGTACCTATCGGGTTGAGACCGGGGCTGACCTGTACCTCCTGGGTTGAGATGGGCTACCTGTGTTTTCTGGGTTGAGACCGTGGCTGACCTGTACTTCCAGTGTTGAGACCAGGGCTGACTTGTAATTCCCGACTTAAGACCGGGGCTGACCTGTACATCCCGGGTTGAGACGGGGGCTGACCTGTACTTCCTTAATTGGGATCGGGGCTGACTTGTACTTCCCAAGTTGGGACCGGGGCTGACATGTACTTCCCAAGTTAAGGCCAGGGCTGACCTGTACCCCACGAGTTGAGACCGGGGCTGACCTTCACCTCTCGGGTTGAGACCGAGGCTGCCCTGTACTTCCTGGGTTTAGATCGGGGCTGACCTGTACTTCCTGAGTTGAGACCGGGACGGACCTGTACTTCCCGAATTGAGACCGAGGCTGACCAATAATTTCCAGGTTGAGAACGGGGCTGACCTGTACTTCCTGGTTTGAGACCGGGGCTGACCTGTACTTCTTGAGTTGAGACCGGGGCTGACCTTTACTTCTCGAGTTTAGACCGGGGATAAACTATACTTCTAGGGTTGAGATCGAGTCTGACCGGTACTTCTCGGGTTGAGAACGGGGCTAACCTGTACTTCCCGGGTAGAGACCGGGGCTGACTTGTACTTCCCGGGTTAAGATCGGGGATGACATGTTCTTCCTGGGTTAAGACCGGGGATGACCTGTACTTACCAGGTTATGACCGGGGCTGACATGTACTTCCCAGGTTGAGGCCGGGGATGACCTGTACCTCCCGAGTTGAGATCGCGGCTGAACTGTGCCTACCGGGTTGAGACCGGGGCTAACCTGTGTTTCCCGGGTGGAGACCGTGGCTGATCTGTACTTCTAGTGTTGAGACCAGGGCTGACCTGTAATTCCTAACTTAAGACCGGGGCTGACCTGTACTTCCCTGGTTGAGACTGGGGTGACCTGTACTTTCTGTGTTGAGACCGGGGCTGATCTATAATTCCCGGGTTGAGATCGGGGCTGACCTTCACTTCTCGGGTTGAGACCAGGGCTGACCTATACTTCCCAAGTTGAGACCGGGGCTGACATGTTCTTCCTGAATTGAGACCGGGTAGGCCTGTACTTCCCGGGTTGAGACCGGGGCAGACCTGTACTTCTCGGATTGATACCGGGGATGACCCGTACTTCCCGGGTTGAAACTATGGCCGACCTAAATTACTCAGGTTGAGACCGGGATTGGCCTATAATTTCCGGGTTGAGACCGGGACTGACCTATACATCATGGGTTGAGACCGGGGCTGGCCTGTACTTTCCGGGTTGATACCGGGACTTACTTTTACGTCCCGGGTTGATACCGGGGCTTACCTGTACCTACCAGGTTGAGACCAGGGCTGACCTGTACATCCCGGGTGAAGACCGGGGATGACTTGTACCTCCTAGGTTAAGACCGAGGCTAACCTATAATTCCTGGTTTGAGACCGGGGCTGACCTATACTTCCTGGGTTGAGACAGGGGCTGACCTGTAATTTTTGGGTTGAGACTGGGGCTGACATGTTATTCCCGGGTTGAGATCGAGGCTGACTTATACTTCTCGGGTTGAGACCGGGGCTGACCTGTACTTCTCGGATTGAGACCAGGGCTGACCTATACTTCCCGGGTTGAGACGGGGGCTGACATGTATTTCCCGGGTTGAGACGTGGGCTGACTTGTACTTCCCGAGTTGAGACGGGGGCTGACCTGTACTTCCCGGGTTGAGGTGGGGGCTGACCTGTGCTTCACGGGTTGAGATCGGGACTGACCTGTACTTCTCGGGTTGAGACGGAGGCTGACCTATATTTTTTGGGATAAGAACGGGGCTGACTTGTACTTCCCGGGTTGAGACCAGGGCAAACATGCACTTCCCGGGTTGAGACTGGGGCTGACTTGTACTTCCCGGGTTGAGATCGGGGCTGACCTGTACTTCCTGTGTTAAGATCGAGGCTGATATGTGCTTCCCAGGTTGAGACCGGGCTGACCTGTACCTCTCGGGTTGAGACCGGGGTTGACCTGTACCTCCCGGGTTGATACCGGGGCTGACTTGTACTTCCCGGGTTGAAATTGGGACTGGCCAGTACTTGTCGGGTTGAGACCGAGGCTGACCTATACTTTCTGGGTTAAGACCGGGGCTGCCCTGTACTTCCCGGGTTAAGACCGGGGCTGACATGTACTTCCCAGGTTGAGGCCAGGGCTGACCTGTACCTCTCTAGTTGAGACCAGGGCTGACCTGTACCTCCCAAGTTGAGATCGGGGCTGACCTGTACTTCCTGGGTTTAGACTGGGGCTGACCTGTACTTCCCGAGTTGAGACCGGGGCTGACCTATACTTCCCGGATTAAGACCGACACTGACCTATAATTCCCGGGTCGAGACCGGGGCTGACCTATACTTCTCGGATTGTGACCGGGGCTGACCTGTACTTCTTGAGTTGAGACTGGGGCTGACTTGTACTTCCTGGGTTTCAGACCGGGGCTAACGTGTACTTTTCGGGTTGAGATCGAGGCTGACCTATACTTCTCGAGTTGAGTCCGGGGCTGACCTGTAATTCTCAAGTTGAGACGGGGGCTGACCTGTACTTCTCGGGATGAGACCTAGGCTGACCTGTACTTCTCGTGTTGAGACTAGGACTCACATGTACTTCCCTGGTTGAAACTGGGGTTGACCGGTACTTCCCGGGTCGAGACCGGAGCTGACCTATACTTCCCGGGTTAAGACCGGCGCTAACATGTGCTTCCCAGGTTAAGACCGGAGCTGACCTGCACCTCTCGGGTTCAGACCGGGGCTGACTTGTACCACTCGAGTTGAGATAGGGGGCTGACCTATACGTCCCCGGTTAAGACCGGGGCTGACCTGTACTTCTTGGGTTGAGACTGGGGCTAACCTGTACTTCCCGGGTTGAGACCGAGTCTGACCTGTAATTCTCGGGTTACGACCGGGGCTGACCTATACTTCCCGGGTTGAGACGGGGGCTGGCCTGTACTTCCCGGGTTGAGACCGAGGTTGTCCTGTAATTCTCGGGTTGAGACGGGCGCTGACCTGTACTTCTCGGGATGAGACCGGGGCTGACCTGTACTTCCCAGGTTGAGACCGGGGCTAACATGTACTTTTCGGGTTGAGATAAGGGTTGACCTGTACTTCCCGGGTTAAGACCGGGGCTGACATGTGCTTCCCAATTTGAGACCGGGCTGACCTGTACCTCTCGAGTTGAGATCGGGGCAGACCTGTACCTCCCGTGTTGAGATTGGGGCTGACCTGTATATCCCGGGATGAGACCGGGGCTGACCTATACTTCCTGGATTGAGACCGGGGCTGACTTGTACTTTTTGGGTTGAGACCGTGGTTGACCTGTACTTTTTGGGTTGAGACGGGGGGCTGACCTGTACTTCTCGGGTTGAATTCGGGGCTGACTTGTACTTTCTGTGATGGGATCGGGGATGACCTGTACTTTCTGAGTTAAGATCGGGGCTGACATGTACTTCCCAAGTTAAGGCCGGGGCTGACCTGTACCTCCCGGGTTGAGATCGGGGCTGACGATCACCTCCCGGGTTGAGACCGAGGCTAACTTATACTTCTAGGGTTTAGACCGGGGCTGACCTATACTTCCCGATTTGAGACCGGGGCCGACCTGTACTTCCCGGGTTGAGACCTAGGCTGGCTTGTAATTTTCGGGTTGAGACCGGGGCTGAATTGTATATCTTGGGTTGAGACCGGGGCTGACCTGTAATTCTCGGGATGAGAGCGGGGATAAACTGTACTTCTCGGGTTGAGATCGAGGCTGACCTGTACTTCTCAGGTTAAGACCGAGGCTAACTTGTACTTCCCGGGTTGAGACTGGGGCTGACCTGTACTTCCCGGGTTATGATTGGGGCTGACATGTATATCCCGGGTTAAGACCGAGGCTGACCTGTACTTCCCAGGTTATGATCGGGGCTGACATGTACTTTCCAGGGTGAGGTCGGGGCAGACCTGTACCTCCCGAGTTGAGACCGGGGCTGACCTGTACCTATCGGGTTGAGACCGGGGCTGACCTGTACCTCCTGGGTTGAGATGGGCTACCTGTGTTTTCTGGGTTGAGACCGTGGCTGACCTGTACTTCCAGTGTTGAGACCAGGGCTGACTTGTAATTCCCGACTTAAGACCGGGGCTGACCTGTACTTCCCGGGTTGAGACGGAGGCTGACCTGTACTTCACGAATTGAGTTCGGGGCTGACTTGTACTTCCCAAGTTGGGACCGGGGCTGACATGTACTTCCCAAGTTAAGGCCAGGGCTGACCTGTACCCCACGAGTTGAGACCGGGGCTGACCTTCAACTCTGGGGTTGAGACCGAGGCTGACCTGTACTTCTTGGGTTTAGATCGGGGCTGACCTGTACTTCTCGAGTTTAGATCGGGGCGGACCTGTACTTCCCGAGTTGAGACCGAGGCTGACCTATAATTTCCAGGTTGATAACGGGGCTGACCTGTACTTCCTGGGTTGAGACCGGGACTGACCTGTACTTCTTGAGTTGAGACCGGGGATGACCTTTACTTCCCGGGTTGAGACCGGGGATAAACTGTACTTCTAGGGTTGAGATCGAGTCTGACCGGTACTTCTCGGGTTGAGACCGGGGCTAACCTGTACTTCCCGGGTAGAGACCGGGGCTGACCTGTACTTCCCGGGATAAGATCGGGGATGACATGTTCTTCCTGGGTTAAGACCGGGGCTGACCTGTACTTACTAGGTTATGACCGGGGCTGACATGTACTTCCCAGGTTGAGGCCGGGGATGACCTGTACCTCTCGAGTTGAGATAGCGGCTGAACTTTGCCTACCGGGTTGAGACCGGGGCTGACCTGTACCTCCCGGGTTGAAACGGGCTAACCTGTGTTTCCCGGGTGGAGACCGTGGCTGACCTGTACTTCTAGTGTTGAGACCAGGGCTGACCTGTAATTCCCAACTTAAGACCGGGGCTGACCTGTACTTCCCTGGTTGAGACTGGGTGACCTGTACTTTCTGTGTAGAGACCGGGGCTGATCTATAATTCCCGGGTTGAGATCGGGGCTGACCTTCACTTCTCGGGTTGAGACCAGGGCTGACCTATACTTCCCAAGTTGAGACCGGGGCTGACATGTTCTTCCTGAATTGAGATCGGGTAGGCCTGTACTTCCCGGGTTGAGACCGGGGCAGACCTGTACTTCTCGGATTGAGACTGGGAATGACCCGTACTTCCCGGGTTGAAACTATGGCCGACGTAAATTACTCAGGTTAAGACCGGGATTGGCCTATAATTTTCGGGTTGAGACCGGGACTGACCTATACTTAATGGGTTGAGACCGGGGCTGACCTGTACTTCCTGGGTTGATATCGGGACTTACTTTTACGTCCCGGGTTGATACCGGGGCTTACCTGTACCTACCAGGTTGAGACCAGGGCTGACCTGTACCTCCCGGGTTAAGACCGGGGATGACCTGTACCTCCCAGGTTAAGACCGAGGCTAACCTATAATTCCTGGTTTGAGACCGGGGCTGACCTATACTTCCTGGGTTGAGACAGGGGCTGACCTGTAATTTCTGGGTTGAGACTGGGGCTGACCTGTTATTCCCGGGTTGAGATCGAGGCTGACTTATACTTCTTGGGGTGAGACTAGGGCTGACTTGTACTTCCCGGGTTGAGATCGGGGTTGACTTGTACTTTTCGAGTTGAGATCGGGGCCGTCCTGTACTTCCCGGGTTGAGACGGGGGCTGACCTGTACTTTCCGGGTTGAGATCAGAACTGACCTGTACTTCTCGGGTTGAGACGGAGGCTGACCTGTACTTTTTGGGATGAGAACGGGGCTAACTTGTACTTCCCGGGTTGAGACCGGGGCAAATATGTACTTCCCGGGTTGAGACCGGGGCTGACTTGTACTTTCCGGGTTGAGATCGGGGCTGACCTGTACTTCCTGGGTTAAGATCGAGGCTGATATGTGCTTCCCAGGTTGAGACCGGACTGACCTATACCTCTCGGGTTGAGATCTGGGTTGACCTGTACCTCCCGGGTTGAGACCGGGGCTGAGCTGTACTTCCCGGGTTAAAACCGGGGCCGACCTGTACTTCCCATGTTGAGACCGAGGCTGACCTGTACTTTCTGGGTTGAGACCGGGTATGCCCTGTACTTCCCGGGTTAAGACCGGGGCTGGCATGTACTTCCCAAGTTGAGGCCAGGGCTGACCTGTACCTCCCTAGCTGAGACCAGGGCTGACCTGTACCTCCCGAGTTGAGATCGGGGCTGACCTGTACTTCCCGGGTTTAGACTGGGGCTGACCTGTACTTCCCGGGTTGAGACCGGGGCTGACCTATACTTCCCGAATTAAGACCGGGGCTGACCTATAATTCCCGGGTTGAGACCGGGGCTGACCTATACTTCTCGGATTGAGACCGGGGCTGGCATGTACTTCTTGAGTTGAGATTGGGGCTGACCTGTACTTCTCGGGTTGAGACCGGGGCCAACGTGTACTTCCCGGGTGGAGATCGTGGCTGACCTGTACTTCCCGGGTTGGGATCGGGGCTGACTTGTACTTTTCGGGTTGAGACCGGGGCTGACCTTTACTTTTCGGGTTGAGATCGGGGCTGACATATACTTCCCGGGTTGAGACCGGGGGCTGACCTGTACTTCCTGGGTTAAGATCGGGGCTGATATGTACTTCTCAGGTTGAGGCCGGGGCTGACCTGTACCTCTTGAGTTGAGACTGGGACTGCACTGTACGTATCGGGTTGAGACCGGGGCTGACCTGTACCTACCGGGTTAAGACAGGGGATGACCCGTACCTCCCAGGTTGAGTCCGGGGCTAAACTATACTTTTTAGGTTGAGTCCGTGGCAGACCTGTACTTCCTATGTTGATACCAGGGCAGAACTATAATTCCCGAGTTGAGACCGGGGCTGACCTGTACTTCCCGGGTTGAGACCGGGGATGACCTGTACTTTTCGTGTGGAGAACGAAGTTGATCTATACTTCTCGGGTTGAGACGGGGGCTGACCTGCACTTCTCTGGTTGAGACCGGGGCTGACCAGTACTTTCCAAGTTGAGACCGGGGATGACCTTACTTCCCGAATTGAGATCGGGGTTGACCTGTACTTCTCGGGTTGAGACCGGGGCGGACCTGTACCTCCCGGATTGAGATCGGGGATGACCTGTTCTTCCCAAGTTGAAACAATGGCTGACATGAATTTCTAAGGTTGAGACCGGGGTTGGCCTGTAATTCCCGGGTTGAGACCGGTACTGACCTATACTTCTCGGGTTAAGACAGGGGCTGACCTGTACTTCCTAGATTGAGATCGGGACTGACATTTACATCCCTGGTTGAGACCGGGGCTGACCGTACCTATCGGGTTGAGATCATAGCTGACCTGTACCTCTCGGGATGAGACCAGGGCTGACCTGTACCTCCCTGGTTTAGAACGAGGCTGACCTATAATTCCCGGTTTGAGATCGGGGCTGACCTGTACTTCCCTGGTTGAGACCGGGGCAGACCTGTAATTCCTGGGTTGAAACCGGGGCTGGCCTGTTATTCTCGGGTTGAGACTGGGGCTGACTTATACTTCTCGAGTTGAGACTGGGGCTGATCAGTACTTCCCGGGTTAAGATCGGGGCTGATCTGTACTTCTCGGGTTGAGACGGGTGCTGATATATACTTCCCGGGTTGAGACGACGGCTGGCCTGTACTTCTCGGGTTTAGACCGGGGCTGACCTGTACTTCTCGAGAGACGGGGCCAAACCTGTACTTCTCGGGATGGGACCGGGGCTGACCTATACTTTCTGAGTTAAGATCGGGGCTGACATGTACTTCCCAAGCTAAGGCCGGGGCTGATCTGTACCTCTCGAGTTGAGATCGGGGCTAACCTTCACCTCCCGGGATGAGACCGAGGCTAACCTGTACTTCTCGGGTTTAGACCGAGGCTGACCTATACTTCCCGAGTTGAGACCGGGGCCGACCTGTACTTCCCGGATTGAGACCGAGGCTGACTTGTAATTTTTGGGTTAAGATCGGGGCTGACCTGTACTTCTTGGGTTGAGACCGGGGCTGACCTGTACTTTTTGAGTTGAGACCGGGGCTGACCAGTACTTCCCGGGTTGAGACCGGGGATAAACTGTACTTCCCGAGTTGAGATCGAGGCTGACCTGTACTTCTCGGGTTGAGACCGGGGCTAACTTGTACTTCCCGGGTTGAGACTGGGGCTGACCTGTACTTCCCGGGTTAAGATCGGGGCTGGCATGTACTTCCCGGGTTAAGATCGGGGCTGACATGTACTTCCCGGGTTATGATCGGGGCTGATATGTACTTCCCAGGTTGAGGTCGGGGCTGACCTGTACCTCCCGAGTTGAGACCGGGGTTGACCTGTACCTACCGGGTTGAGACCGGGGCTGACCTGTACCTCCTGGGTTGAGACGGGCTACCCGTGTTTCCCGGGTTGAGACCGTGGCTGACCTGTACTTCTAGTGTTGAGACAAGGGCTGACCTGTAATTCCCGACTTAAGACCGGGGCTGACTTGTACTTCCCGGGTTGAGACGGGGGCTGACCTGTACTTCCCGGGTTGAGTTCGGGGCGGACTTGTACTTCCTGGATTGGGACCGGGGCTGACCTATACTTTTTAAGTTAAGACCGGGGCTGACATATACTTCCAAAGTTAAGGCCGGGGTTGACCTGTACCTCCCGAGTTGAGACCAGGGCTGACCTTCACCTCTTGGATTGAGACCGAGGCTGACCTGTACTTCTCGGGTTTAAATCGGGGCTGACCTGTACTTTTCGAGTTGAGACCGGGGCCGACCTGTACTTCCCGGGTTGAGACCAAGGCTGACCTATAATTTCCAGGTTGAGACCGGGGCTGACCTGTACTTCTTAGGTTGAGACCGGGGCTGACCTGTACTTCTTGAGTTGAGATCGGGGCTGACCTTTACTTTCTGGGTTGAGACTGGGGATAAACTTTACTTCCCGGGTTGAGATCGAGGCTGACCGGTACTTCTCGGGTTGAGACCGGGGCTAACCTGTACTTCCCGGGTTGAGACTGGGGCTGACCTGTACTTTTCGGGTTAAGATCGGGGCTGACATGTACTTCCTGGGTTAAGACCGAGGCTGACTTGTACTTTCCAGGTTAAAATCGGGGATGACATGTAATTCCCAGGTTGAGGCCGGGGATGACCTGTACCTCCCAAGTTGAGATCGGGGCTGACCTGTGCCTACCGGGTTAAAACCGGGGCTGACCTATACCTCCCGGGTTGAGACGGGCTAACCTGTGTTTCCCGGGTGGAGACTGTGGCTAACCTGTACTTCTAGTGTTGAGACCAGGGCTGACCTAAAATTCCGGACTTAAGACCGGGGTTGACCTGTACTTCCCGGTTTGAGACTGGGGTTGACCTGTACTTTCTGTGTTGAGATCGGGGCTGATCCATAATTCCCGGGTTGAGATCGGGGCTGACCTGCACTTCTCGGGTTGAGACCAGGGCTGACCTGTTCTTCCCGGATTGAGACCGGGTTGGCCTGTACTTCCCTGGTTGAGACCGGGGCAGACCTGTACCTCCCGGATTGAGACCGGGATGACCCGTACTTCCCGGGTTGAAACTATGGCCGGCCTAAATTTCTCGGGTTGAGACCGGGGTTGGCCTGTAATTCCCGGGTTGACACCGGGACTGACCTATACTTCATGGGTTGAGACCGGGGCTGACCTGTACTTCCCGGGTTGATACCGGGACTGACCTTTACATCTCGGGTTGATACCGGGGCATACCTGTACTTACCAAGTTGAGACCAGGGCTGACCTATACCTCCTGGGTTAAGACCGGGGCTGACCTGTACCTCCCAGGTTAAGACCGAGGCTGACCTATAATTCCTGGTTTGAGACCGGGGCTGACCTATACTTCCTGGGTTGAGACAGGGGATGACCTGTAATTCCTGGGTTGAGACTGGGCTAACCTGTAATTCCTGGGTTGAGACTAGGGCTGACCTGTTATTCCCGGGTTGAGACCGAGGCTGACTTATACTTCTTGGGTTGAGACCGAGGCTGACCTGTACTTCTCGGTTTTATACCGGGGCTGACCTGTACATCCCGGGTTAAGACCGGGGCTGACCTGTAATTCTTTGGTTGAGACTAGGGCTGACCTGTTATTCCCGGGTTGAGACCGAGGCTGACTTATACTTCTTGGGTTGAGACCGAGGCTGACCTGTACTTCCCGGGTTAAGACCGGGGCTGACCTGTACATCCCAGGTTGAGACGGGGGCTGACCTGTACTTCCCGGGTTGAGACGGGGGCTGACCTGTACTTCCTGGGTTGAGATCGGGACTGACCTGTACTTCTCGGGTTGAGACGGAGGCTGACCTATACTTTCTGGGATGAGAACGGGGCTGACTTGTACTTCCCGAGGTTGAGACTGGGGCTGACTTGTACTTCCCGGGTTGAGATCGGGGTTGACCTGTACTTTTTGGGTTAAGATCGAGGCTGACATGTGCTTCCCAGGTTGAGACCGGGCTGACCTGTACCTCTCGGGTTGAGACCGAAGTTAACCTGTACCTCCCGGGATGAGATCGGGGATGACCTGTACTTCCCGGGTTAAAACAGGGGCTGGCCTGTACTTCCTTGGCTGAGACCGAGGCTGACCTGTACATTCTGGGTTGAGACCGAGGCTGCCCTGTACTTCCCAGGTTAAGACCAGGGCTGACATGTACTTCCTAGGTTGAGGCCAGGGTTGACCTGTGCATCTCTAATGAGACCATGGCTGACCTGTACTTCCCAGGTTGAGACTTAGGCTGACCTGTACTTTCTGGGTTGAGACCGGGGCTGCCCTGTACTTTCCTGGTTAAGACGGGGGCTGACATGTACTTCCCAGGTTGAGGCCAGGGCTGGCTTGTACGTCCCTAGTTGAGACCAGGGCTGACCTGTACCTCCCGAGTTGAGGTCGGGGCTGACCTGTACTTTTCGAGTTTAGACTGGGGCTGATCTGTACTTCTCGGGTTGAGACCGGGGCTGACCTATACTTCCCGGATTAAGACCGGGGCTGACCTATAATTCCCAGGTTGAGATCGAGGCTGACCTATACTTCTCGCATTGAGACCGGGGCTGACCTGTACTTCTTGAGTTGAGACTGGGGCTGACCTGTACTTCCCAGTTTGAGACCGGGGTTGACTTGTACTTCTCGAATTGAGACCGGGGTTGACCTGTACTTCCCAGGTTGTGACCGAGGATGACCTTCACCTCCCGGATTGAGACCGGGGATGACCTGTACGTCCCAAGTTGAAACAATGGCAGATCTAAATTTCTCGGGTTGAGACCGGGGTTGGCCTATAATCCCCGGGTTGAGACCGAGACTGACCTGTACTTCTCGGGTTGAGACCGGGGCTGACCTGTACTTTACGGGTTTAGACCGGGACTGACCTTTACATCCTTGGTTGAGACCGGGGCTGACCTGTACCTATCGGGTTGAGATCATGGCTGATCTGTACCTCCCGGGTTGAGACCAGGGCTGACCTGTACCTCCTGGGTTTAGAACGAGGCTGACCTATAATTCTCGATTTGAGACCCGGGCTGACTT
Organism: Panax stipuleanatus; assembly: GCA_020205555.1. Taxonomy (NCBI): domain Eukaryota; kingdom Viridiplantae; phylum Streptophyta; class Magnoliopsida; order Apiales; family Araliaceae; genus Panax; species Panax stipuleanatus. The sequence continues at coordinate 137,474,142 of CM035117.1, read as the reverse complement.
GTACTTCCCGGGTTAATACCGGGGCAGACCTATAATTCCTAGGTTGAGAACAGGGCTGACCTGTTATTCTCGGGCTGAGACTGGCGCTGACTTATACTTCCCGGGTTGAGACCGGGGCTGATCTGTACTTCCCGGGTTAAGATCAGGGTTGACCTGTACTTCTCGGGTTGAGACGGGTGCTGACCTATACTTCCCGGGTTGAGACGACGGCTGACCTGTACTTCTCGGGTTGAGACCGGGGCTGACCTGTACTTCTCGAGTTGAGACGGCGGCTGACCTGCACTTCTCGGGATGAGACCTATGCTGACCTGTACTTCCCGGGTTGAGACCAGGACTCACATGTACTTCCCGGGTTGAAACCGGGGTTGACCTGTACTTTTTGGGTTGAGACCGGAGCTGACTTATACCTCCTGGGTTAAGACCAGGGCTGACATATGCTTCCCATATTAAGACCGGGGCTGACCTGTACCTCTCGGGTTGAGATCGGGGCTGACTTGTACCACCCGAGTTGAGACAGGGGGCTGACCTGTACTTCCCCGGTTAATACCGAGGCTGACCTGTACTTTCCGGGTTGAGACCGGGGCTGACCTGTACTTCCCGGGTTGAGACCGAGGTTGAACTATAATTCTCGGGTTACGACCGGGGCTGACCTGTACTTCCGGGGTTGAGACGGGGGCTGACCTATACTTCCCGGGTTGAGACTGGGGCTGGCCTAAACATCCCGGGTTGATACCGAGGTTGACCTGTAATTCTCGGGTTGAGACGGGCGCTGACCTGTACTTCTCGGGATGAGACCGGGGCTGACCTGTACTTCCCAGGTTGAGACCGGGGCTAATATGTACTTCCCGGGTTGAGACCGGGGCTGACCTGTACTTCCCGGGTTAAGACCGGTGCTGACATGTGCTTCCCAAGTTGAGACCAGGCTGACCTGTACCTCTCGAGTTGAGACCGGGGCAGACCTGTACCTCCCGAGTTGATATCAGGGCTGACCTTTATATCCCGGGATGAGACCGGGGCTGACCTATACTTCCTGGATTGAGACCGGGGCTGACTTGTACTTTTTGGGTTGAGACCGGGGTTGACCTGTACTTTTTGGGTTTAGACGGGGGGGCTGACCTTTACTTCTCGGGTTGAGTTCGGGGCTGACTTGTACTTGCCAGGATGGGACCGGGGCTGACCTATACTTTCTGAGTTAAGATCGGGGCTGACATGTACTTCCCAAGTGTAGGCCGGGTCTGACCTGTACCTCCCGAGTTGAGATTGGGGATGACGTTCACCTCCTAGGTTGAGACCGAGGCTAACCTGTACTTCCCGGGTTTAGACCGGGGCTGACCTGTGCTTCCCGAGTTGAGACCGGGGCCGACCTGTACTTCCCGGGTTGAGATCGAGGCTGACTTATAATTTTTGGGTTGAGACTGGGGCTGACCTGCACTTTTTGGGTTGAGACCAAGGCTGACCTGTACTTTTTGAGTTGAGACCGAGGCTGACCTGTACTTCCCGGGTTGAGACCGGGGATAAACTGTACTTCCCGAGTTGAGATCGAGGCTAACCTGTACTTCTCGGGTTGAGACCGGGGCTAACTTGTACTTCCCGGGTTGAGATTGGGGCTGACCTGTACTTCCCGGGTTATGATCGAGGCTGACATGTACTTCACGGGTTAAGACCGGGGCTGACCTGTACTTCCCAGGTTATGACCGAGGCTGACATGTACTTCCCAGGTTGAGGTCGGGGCTGACTTGTACCTCCCGAGATGAGACCGGGGCTGACCTGTACCTACCGGGTTGAGACCGGGGCTGACCTGTACCTCCTGGGTTGAGACGGGTTACCTGTGTTTCCCGGGTTGAGACCGTGGCAGACCTATACTTCCAGTGTTGAGACCAGGGCTGACCTGTAATTCCCGACATAAGACCGGGGCTGACCTTTACTTCCCGGGTTGAGACCGGGGCTGACCTGTAGTTTCTGTGTTGTGACCAGGGCTGATCCATACTTCCCGGGTTGAGATCGAGGCTGACCTGCACTTCTCGGGTTGAGACCAGGGCGAACCTGTACTTCTCAAGTTGAGACCGGGGCTGACCTGTACTTCCCAGATTGAGTCCGGGTTGGCCTGTACTTCACGGGTTGAGACCGAGGCGGACCTTTACCTCCCGGATTGAGATTGGGGATGACCTGTACTTCCCGGGTTGAAACTATGGCCGACCTAAATTTCTCGGGTTTGTGATCGAGGTTGGATAGTAATTCCCGGGTTGAGATCGGGACAGACCTATACTTCTTGGGTTGAGACCGAGGCTGACCTGTACTTCTCGGGTTAATTTCGGGACTGACCTTTACATCCCGGGTTGAGACCGAGGCTAACCTGTACCTACCAGGTTGATACCAGGACTGACCTGTACCTCCCGGGTTAACACCAGGGCTGACCTGTACCTCCCGGGTTAAGACCGAGGCTGACCTATAATTCTTGGGTTGAGACCGGGGCTGACCTGTACTTCCCGGGTTGAGACCGGAGCTGACATGTAATTCCCAGGTTGAGACTGGGGCTGACCTGTTATTCCTGAGTTGAGACAGAGGCTGACTTATACTTCTCGGGTTGAGACCGGGGCTGAACTATACTTCTCGGGTTGAGACCGGGGCTGACCTGTACTTCCCGGGTTTAGACCGGGGCTAACCTGTTCTTCTCGGGTTGAGACGGGGGCTGACCAGTACTTTTCGGGTTGATACGGGGGCTAACCTGTACTTTCCGGGTTGAGATCGGGACTGACCTGTACTTCTCGGGTTGAGACGGAGGCTGACCTGTACTTTCTGGAATGAGAACGGGGCAGACTTGTACCTCTCGGGTTGAGACCGGGGCAAACATGTACTTTCCAGGTTGAGACCGGGGCTGACCTGTACTTCCCAGGTTGAGATCGGGGCTGACCTGTACTTCTTGGGTTAAGATCGGGGCTGATATGTGCTTCCCAGGTTGAGACCGGGCTGAGCTATACCTCTCGGGTTGAGATCGGGGCTGACCTATACCTCCTGGGTTGAGACCGGGGCTGACCTGTACTTCCCACGTTGAGACCGGGGTTGACCTGTACTTCCCGGGTTGAGACCGAGGCTGACCTGTACTTTCTGGGTTGAGACCAGGGCTGACCTGTACTTCCCGGGTTAAGACCGGGGCAGACATGTACTTCCCAGGTTGAGGCCAGGGCTGACTTGTACCTCCCTAGTTGAGACCAGGGCTGACCTGTACCTCCCAAGTTGAGATCGGGGCTGACCTGTACTTCCTGGGTTTATACTGTGGCTGACCTGTACTTCCCGGGTTGAGACCGGGGCTGACCTATACTTCTCGGATTAAGACCGGGGCTGTCCGATAATTCCCGGGTTGAGACCGGGGCTGACCTATACTTCTCAGATTGAGACCGGGGCTGACCTGTACTTCTTGAGTTGAGACTAGGGCTGACTTGTACTTCCCGGGTTAAGACCGGGGCTAACGTGTACTTCCTGGGTTGAGATCGAGGCTGACCTGTACTTTTCGGGTTGAGATCAGGGCCGACCTGTACTTCTCGGGTTGAGACCGGGGCTGACCTGTACTTTTTAGGTTGAGATCGGGGATGACATATACTTCCCGGGTTGAGACCGGGGGCTGACCTATACTTCTCGGGTTAAGATCGGGGCTGACATGTACTTTCCCGGTTGAGATCGGGGCTGACTTATACCTCCCGAGTTGAGTCCGGGACTGCACAGTACCTACCGGGTTGAGACCGGGGCTGACCTGTACCTACCGGGTTGAGACCGGGGATTACCCGTAGCTCCCAGGTTGAGTCCGGGGATAAACTGTACTTCCTAGGTTGAGACCGTGGCTGACCTGTACTTCCTGTGTTGAGACCGGGGCTAACCTGTACTTTTCGTGTGGAGATCGAAGCTGATCTATACTTTCCGGGTTGAGACGGGGGCTGACCTGCACTTCTCGGGTTGAGACCGGGGCTGACCAGTTCTTCCCAAGTTGAGACCGAGGCTGACCTGTACTTCCCGAATTGAGACCGGGGTTGACCTGTACTTCCCGGGTTGAGACCGAGGCGTACCTGTACCTCCCGGATTGAGACCGGGGATGACCTGTACTTCCCAAGTTGAAACAATGGCTGACTTGAATTTCTCGGGTTGAGACCGGGGTAGGCCTGTAATTCCCGGGTTGAGACCGGGACTGACCTGTACTTCTTGGGTTGAGACCGGGGTAGACCTGTACTTCCTGGGTTGAGACCGGGACTGACCTTTACATCCCTGGTTGAGACCGGGGCTGACCTGTACCTATCGAGTTGAGATAATGGCTGACCTGTACCTATCGGGTTGAGACCGGGGCTGACCTGTACCTCCCAAGTTTAGAACGAGGATGACCTATAATTCCCGATTTGAGACCGGGGCTGACCTGTACTTCCCGGGTTGAGACCGGGGCAGACTTGTAATTCCTGGGTTGAGACCGGGGCAGACCTGTTATTCTCGGGTTGAGACTGGGGCTGACTTATACTTTCCGGGTTGAGACCGGGGCTGATCTGTACTTCCCGGGTTAAGATCGGGGCTGACCTATACTTCTCGAGTTGATATGGGTGCTGACCTATACTTTCCAGGTTGAGACGACGGCTGGCCTGTACTTCTCGGGTTGAGACTGGGCTGACCTGTATTTCTCGAGTTGAGACGGGGGCTGACCTGTACTTCTCGGGATGAGAACTGGGTTGACCTGTACTTCCCGGGTTGAGACCAGGACTCACATGTACTTCCTGGATTGAAATCGGGGTTGACCTGTACTTCCCGGGTAGAGACCGGAGCTGACCTATACTTCTCGGGTTAAGATCGGGGCTGACATGTGCTTCCCAAGTTAAGACTGGGGCTGACCTGTACCTCTCGGGTTGAGACCGAGGCTGACTTGTACCACCCGAGTTATGACAGGGGGCTGACCTGTACTTCCCGGTTAAGACCGGGGCTGACCTGTACTTCCTGGGTTGAGACCGCGGCTGACCTGTACTTCTAGGGTTGAGACCGAGGCTGACCTGTAAATCCCGGGTTACGACCGGGGTTGACCTGTACTTCCCGGGTTGAGACAGGGGCTGACCTATACTTCCCGGGTTGAGACGGGGGCTGGCCTGTACTTCCCAGGTTGAGACCGAGGTTAACCTGTACTTCTCGGGTTGAGACGGGTGCTGACCTGTACTTCTCGGGATGAGACCAGGAATGACCTGTACTTCCCAAGTTGAGACCGGGGCTAACATGTACTTCCTGGGTTGAGACCGGGGCTGACCTGTACTTCTTGGGTTAAGACCGGGGCTGACATGTGCATCCCAAGTTGAGACCGAGCTGACTGTACCTCTCGAGTTGAGACCGGGACAGACCTGTACGTCCCGGGTTGAGATCGGGGCTGACCTGTATATCTCGAGATGAGACCGGGGCTGACCTATACTTCCTGGATTGAGACCGGGGCTGACTTGTACTTTTTGGGTTGAGACCGGGGTTGACCTGTACTTTTTGGGTTGAGATGGGGGGCTGATCTGTACTTCTCGGGTTGAGTTCGGGGCTGACTTGTACTTCCCGGGATGGGACCGGGGCTGACCTGTACTTTTTAAGTTAAGATCGGGGCTGACATGTACTTCCCAAGTTAAGGCCGGGGTTGACCTGTACCTCCCGAGTTGAGATCGGGGCTGACCTTCACCTCCCGGGTTGAGACCGAGGCTAACCTGTACTTCCCAGGTTTAGACCGAGGCTGACCTGTACTTCCCGAGTTGAGACTTGGGCCGACCTGTACTTCCCGAGTTGAGACCGAGGCTGACTTGTAATTTTCAGGTTGAGACCGAGGCTAACCTATACTTCTTGGGTTGAGACCGGGGCTGACCTGTACTTTTTGAGTTGAGACTGGGGATGACCTGTACTTCCCGGGTTGAGACCGGGGATAAACTGTACTTTCCGGGTTGAGATCGAGGCTGACCTATACTTCTCGGGTTGAGATCGGGACTAACTTGTACTTCCCAGGTTGAGACTGGGGCTGACCTGTACTTCTCGGGTTATGATCGGGGCTGACATGTACTTCCCGGGTTAAGACCGGGGCTGACCTGTACTTCCCAAGTTATGACCGGGGCTGACCTGTACTTCTCGGGATGAGACCAGGAATGACTTGTACTTCCCAGGTTGAGACCGAGGCTAACATGTACTTCCCGGGTTGAGACCGGGGCTGACTTGTACTTCTCGGGTGAAGACCGGGGCTGACATGTGCATCCCAAGTTGAGATCGAGCTGACTTGTACCTCTCGAGTTGAGACCGGGGCAGACCTGTACGTCCCGGGTTGAGATCGGGGCTGACCTGTATATCCCGAGATGATACCGGGGCTGACCTATACTTCCTGGATTGAGACCGGGGCTGACTTGTACTTTTTGGGTTGAGGCCGGGGTTGACCTGTACTTTTTGGGTTGAGATGGGGGGCTGACCTGTACTTCTTGGGTTGAGTTCGGGGCTAACTTGTACTTCCCGGGATGGGACCGGGGATGACATGTACTTCCCAAGTTAAGGCCGGGGTTGACCTGTACCTCCCCAGTTGAGATCGGGGCTGACCTTCACCTCCCGGGTTGAGACCGAGGCTAAGCTGTACTTCCCGGGTTTAGACCGAGGCTGACCTGCACTTCCCGAGTTGAGACTTGGGCCGACCTGTACTTCCCGGGTTGAGACCGAGGCAGACATGTAATTTTTGGGTTGAGACCGGGGCTGACCTATACTTCTTGGGTTGAGACCGGGGCTGACCTGTACTTTTTGAGTTGAGACCGGGGATGACCTGTACTTCCCGGGTTGAGACCGGGGATAAACTGTACTTTTCGGGTTGAGATCGAGGCTGACCTGTACTTCTCGGGTTGAGATCGGGGCTAACTTGTACTTCCCAGGTTGAGATTGGGGCTGACCTGTACTTCTCGGGTTATGATCGGGGCTGACATGTACTTCCTGGGTTAAGATCGGGGCTGACCTGTACTTCCTAGGTTATGACCGGGGCTGACCTGTACTTCCCAGGTTGAGGTCGGGGCTGACCTGTACCTCCCGAGTTGAGACCGGGGCTGACCTATACCTACTGGGTTGAGACCGGGGCTGACCTGTACCTCTTGGGTTGAGACGGTCTACCTGTGTTTCCCGGGTTGAGACCGTGGCTGACCTGTACTTCCAGTTTTGAGACCAGGGCTGACATATAATTCCCGACTTAATACCGGGGCTGACCTGTACTTCCCGGGTTGAGACCGTGGCTGACCTGTACTTTTTGTGTTTAGACCGGGGCTGATCCATACTTCCCGGGTTGAGATCGAGGCTGACCTGCACATTTCGGGATGAGACCAGGGCGGACCTGTACTTCCCAAGTTGAGACCAGGGCTGACCTGTACTTCCCGGATTGAGGCCGGGTTGGTCTGTACTTCCCGGGTTGAGACCGGGGCGGACCTGTACCTCCCGGATTGAGACCGGGGATGACCCGCACTTCCGAGGTTGAAACTATGGCCAACCTAAATTTCTCGGGTTGAGATCAAGGTTGGACTGTAATTCCCGGGTTGAGACTGGGACTGACCTATACTTCTTGGGTTGAGACCGGGGCTGACCTGTACTTCTCGGGTTGATACCGGGACTGACCTTTACATCCCGGGTTGAGACCAGGGCTGACCTGACCAGTACCTCCCGGGTTAAGACCAGGGCTGACCTGTACCACCCAGGTTAAGACCGAGGCTGACCTATAATTCTTGGGTTGAGACCGGGGTTGACCTGTACTTCCCGGGTTGAGACCGGGGCTGACCTGTAATTCCCAAGTTGAGACCGGGGCTGACCTATTATTCCCGAGTTGAGACCGAGGCTGACTTATACTTCTTGGGTTGAAACCGGGGCTGAAATATACTTCTCGGGTTGAGACCGGGGCTGACCTGTACTTTTCGGGTTGAGACCGGGGCTGACCTGTACTTTATGGGTTAAGACGGGGGCTGACCTGCACTTCCCGGGTTGAGACGGGGGCTGACATGTACTTTTTGGGTTGATATCGGGACTGACCTGTACTTCTCGGGTTGAGACGGAGGCTGACCTGTACTTTTTGGGATGAGAACGGGGCTGACGTGTACTTCCCGGGTTGAGTCCGGGGCAAATATATACTTTCTGGGTTGAGACCGGGGCTGACCTGTACTTCCCGGGTTGAGATCGGGGCTGACCTATACTTCCTGAGTTAAGACCGGGGCTGACATGTGCTTCGCAGGTTGAGACCGGGCTGACCTGTACCTCTCGGGTTGAGATCGGGGCTGACCTGTACCTCCTGGGTTGAGACCGGGGCTGACCTGTACTTCCTAGGTTGAGACCAGGGCTCACCTGTACTTCCCGGGTTGAGACCGAGGCTGACCTGTACTTTTCGGGTTGAGACCGGGGCTGACTTCTACTTCCCGGATTAAGACCGGGGCTGACATGTATTTCCCAGGTTGAGGCCAGGGCTGACTTGTACGTCCCTGGTTGAGACCAGGACTGACCTATACCTCCCGAGTTGAGATCGGGGCTGACCTGTACTTCCCTAGTTTAGACTGAGGCTGACCTGTACTTCCCTGGTTAAGACCGGGGCTGACCTATACTTCTCGGATTAAGACCGGGGCTAACCTATAATTCCCGAGTTGAGACCGGGGCTGACCTATACTTCCCAGATTGAGACTGGGACTGACCTATACTTCTTGAGTTGAGATCGGGGCTGACCTGTACTTCCCGGGTTGAGATCGGGGCTAACATGTACTTCCCGAGTTGAGATCGAGGCTGACCTGTACTTCTCGTGTTGAGATCGGGGTTGACCTGTACTTCCCGGATTGAGACCGGGGCTGACCTGTACTTTCCGGGTTGAGATCGGGGCTGACTTGTACTTCCCGGGTTAAGATCGGGGCTGACATGTATTTCCTAGGTTGAGGCCAGGGCTAACTTATACCTCCCTGGTTGAGACCAGGGCTGACCTGTACCTCCCGAGTTGAGATCGGGGCTGACCTGTACTTCCCTGGTTTAGACTAAGGCTGACCTGTACTTCCCGGGTTAAGACCGGGGCTGACCTATACTTCTCGGATTAAGACCGGGGCTGACCTATAATTCCCGAGTTGAGATCGGGGCTGACCTATACTTCCCAGATTGAGACTGGGACTGACCTATACTTCTTGAGTTGAGATCGGGGCTGACCTGTACTTCCCGGGTTGAGATCGGGGAAAACGTGTACTTCCCGGGATGAGATCGAGGCTGACCTGTACTTCTCGGGTTGAGATCGGGGTTGACCTGTACTTCCCGGGTTGAGACCGGGGCTGACCTGTACTTTCCGGGTTGAGATCGGGGCTGACTTGTACTTCCTGGGTTAAGACCGGGGCTGACATGTATTTCCTAGGTTGAGGCCAGGGCTGACTTGTACCTCCCTGGTTGAGACCAGGGCTGACCTGTACCTCCCGAGTTGAGATCGGAGCTGACCTGTACTTCTCTGGTTTAGACTGAGGCTGACCTGTACTTCCCGGGTTAAGACCGGGGCTGACCTATACTTCTCGGATTACGACCGGGGCTGACCTATAATTCCCGAGTTGAGACCGGGGCTGACTTATACTTCCCAGATTGAGACTGGGACTGACCTATACTTCTTGAGTTGAGATCGGGGCTGACCTGTACTTCCCGGGTTGAGATCGGGGCTAACGTGTACTTCCTGGGTTGAGATCGAGGCTGACCTGTACTTCTCGGGTTGAGATCGGGGTTGACTTGTACTTCCCGGGTTGAGACCGAGGCTGACCTGTACTTTCCGGGTTGAGATCGGGGCTGACATGTACTTCCCAGGTTGAGATCGGGGAAGACCTGTACTTCCCAGGATAAGACCGGGGCTGACATGTACTTCTAAGGTTGAGGCCGGGGCTGACCTGTAACTCCCGAGTTGAGACCGGGACTGCACTGTGCCAACTGGGTTGAGACCGGGGCTGACCTATACCTACCGGGTTGATACCGGGGCTGACCCGTACCTCCCGGGTTGAGTCCGGGGCTAACCTGCACTTCCCAAGTTGAGACCGTGGCTGACCTGTACTTCTTGTGTTTAGACCAGGGCAGACCTTTAATTCTCTAGTTGAGACCTGGGCTGACATGTACTTCCCGGGTTGAGACCGGGGCTGACCTGTACTTTTCGTGTTGAGATCGCAGCTGATCTATACTTCTCGGGTTGAGACGGGGGATGACCAACACTTCTCGGGTTGAGACCGGACTGACCTGTACTTTCCAAGTTGAGACCGGGGCTGACCTGTACTTCCCGGATTGAGACCGGGGGTGACCTGTACTTTTCGGGTTGAGACCGAAGCGGACCTGTACCTCCCGGATTGAGATCGGGGATGACCAATACTTCCCAAGTTGAAACAATGGCTGACCTGATTTTCTCGGGTTGAGACCGGGGTTGACCTGTAATTACCCGGGTTGAGACCGGGACTGACCTGTACTTCTCAGGTTGAGACCGGGGTTGACCTTTACTTCCCAGGTTGAGACCAGGACTGACCTTTACATCCCGGGTTGAGACCGGGGCGGACCTGTACCTATCGGGTTGAGACCAGGGCTGACCTGTACCTCCCGAGTTGAGACCGGGGCTTACTTGTACCTCCTGGGTTTAGACCGAGGCTGACTTATAATTCCCGGTTTGAGACCGGGGCAGACCTGTAATTCTCAGGTTGAGACCGGGGCAGAACTATTTTTCCCGGGTTGAGATTGGGGCTGACTTATACTTCCCGAGTTGAGACCGGGGCTGACCTGCATTTCCCGGGTTAAGATCAGGGCTGACCTGTACTTCCCTAGTTGAGACGGGGGCTGACCTATACTTCCCGGGTTAACACGGCGGCTGTCCTGTACTTTTTGGGTTGAGACCGGGGCTGACCTGTACTTCTCGAGTTAAGACGGGGGCTGAGCTGTACTTCCCGAGATGAGGTCGGGGCTGACCTGTACTTCCCGAGTTGAGACCGGTGCACACATGTACTTCTCGGGTTGAGACCGGGGCTGACCTGTACTTCCCGGGTTGAGACCGGAGCTGACCTATACTTCCTGAGTTAAGACCGGGGCTGATATGTGCTTCCCAGGTTAAGACCGGGGCTGACCTATACCTCTCAGGTTGAGACCGGGGCTGACCTGTACCACCCGAATTGAGACCGGGGGCTGACCTGTACTTCCCGGGTTAAGATCGGGGCTGACCTGTACTTTCTGGGTTGAGACCGAGGTTGACCTGTAATTCCCGGGTTAAGACTAGGGCTGACTTATACTTCTCGGGTTGAGACCAGGGCTAACCTGTACTTCCCGGGTTGAGACCGGGGCTGACCTATACTTCCCGGGTTGAGACGGAGGCTGACCAATACTTCCTGGGTTTATACCGGGGCTGGCCTGTACTCTCCGGGTTGAGACCGAGGCTGACCTATAATTCTCGGGTTGAGACGGGGGCTGACCTGTACTTCTCGGGATGAGACCGGGGTTGACTTGTACTACCCAGGTTGAGACCGGGGCTAACATGTACTTCCTGGGTTGAGACCGGGGCTGACATGTACTTCCCGGGTTGAGACCGGGGCTGACCTGTACTTCCCTGGTTAAGATAAGGGCTGACATGTGCTTCACAGGTTGAGATCGGGGCAGACTTATACCTCTCGGGTTGAGACCGGTGCCGACCTGTACCTCCCGGGTTTAGACCGGGCTGACCTGTACTTCCCGGGTTAAGACCGGGACTGACCTGTACTTTCCGGGTTGAGGCCGGGGCTGACCTGTACTTCCCGGGTTGAGACCGGGGCTGACATGTAATTCTCAGGTCGAGACAGGGGTTGACCTATACTTCTGGAGTTGAGACCGGGGCTGACCTGTACTTTTCGGGTTGAGATCGGGGCTGACCTGTACTTCTCGAGTTGAGACCGAGGCTGACCTGTACTTTCTGTGTTGAGACCGGAGCTGACTTGTACTTCCCGGGTTGAGACCGGGGCTGACCTGTTCTTCCCGGGTTGAGACCGGGACTTACCTGTACTTCCCGGGTTGAGATTGGGGCTGACCTGTACTTCTCGGATTGAGACCGGGGCTGAGGTGTACTTTTCTGGTTGAGACCAGGACTGACCTGTACTTCCCGGGTTAAGACCAGGGCTTACATGTACTTTCCGGGTTGTGACCGATGTTGACCTGTATGTCCCAGGTTGGGACGGGCTGAGTTGAAATAGATGATTTTGCCCTTTTTACAGGGTTAGTAACAGGAATGCAAAAAAATTCGAGTGTCTACAACAGGACTGAAGAAAAATTCAAGTGTCTACATTCCTCCATTATTATAAATTCAATTTAATTATCCCATCTCATGCCACATAAATATTTATATTAGAATAAATATCCAAACATTTATTATTCTTAATATTAATATTATTTTTAAAATTCACAGGTATTACACTTGGTCAGTCCAAAAAACTTGAGTCTTTTAGTCCTCTAGTTTTAATTATGACCCATCGTGAATCATGATTACATCATTAGTGGGTTAAGTACTTTAAGATATTTTTTACTATTTTACAATGATCTTCTGCAAAATATGACTGATCAACATCAAGTCTAGTATATTTCATTGCATACATGATAGTAACTCATGCGATCTCTCTTTTTTTTAGGACAATTTTAAAGAGATACACTCTATGGTTCATCATCATGAGACATCTCTTGGAGTTTGCCATGCTAAACGCCTTTAGCATCAAATGAATATATGTTCCTTGGGTTAAGCCAAGCATTCTTTTAAATCTATCTATATAGATTTATATCCCCAATTTAGGATGTTCTACCCAAATCATTCATGGAGGAATATTTAGACAACTTTATCTTTACTGATTATAGCACTAGTATGTCATTCCTTATCAGTAGTATATCAACATATAATACTATGAATGTCACAGCGCTCCCACTGACCCTTTTGTACATACCAAGTTCATTCCCATTTTTGATAAAATTAAACCCTTTTGATTTTTCACATCAAAACGAATGTTTCATCTTTGAGAAGCTTGCTTCAATCCATAAATGGATTGTTGTAGCTCATATAAATGATTTTCTTAAACCATTGAAACAAATCCATCTGGCTGTATCATACATACATTCTCCTCTAATAATATATATTTGAGGAAGGGCGGCTTTACGTTCATTTTCCAGATCTAGTAATATTAACCTGCAATCGCAAGAAAAATCCAAATTAACTTGAGCATTAATACCGGTAATAAAGGTTTTATTACATTCAAATCCTTGACTTTATTTGAAAACCTTTTTCAAAACAGTCTGGCCTTATAGGTATCCACCTTGCCATTTGCTCTAAGGATCTATTTCGAATTTTATGGCCACCTACTATTTCTCTGAGTGTCTACAACTCTTAGCCTTAAAATTTGGGTTTGGAATACAAGAGTGGGGCTGAGAAACCAAACGGGCAGAGGTTCAGTGCGTTTTTCTATATAAAATGAGCTGGGGGTGCACTTATATATATAGACTCAGTGGAAGCGGCTCTACCTGCGGCAATGGAAGGTAGAGGTGCGGCTCCACGTGGCAGGGCCCATGTGGCGGGTCCGGCTTCATCCAAGTACGTGCACTTCGAGCAATGCGAGGTCAAATTCAAAAGTTTTTAACTTTTGATAGGAGAGTCCGTTTGAGGCCAGCTATACCTTTTCGGAAAGCCCTCGTTGAGAGTGTCGCAATGACATGGGAGTAAACCTTTTCTGAGTCCAAAAAGATGGGTTCATAACCAGGTCTTTGATTCCTCACAATTTGTTCGTTGCTGTCTTGCGCTTTTTCCACTCGGGATCATTGTTATGGTTCTTTCTGACCTTGATGGCATCAATTCGGCTCAAGTTTGACCGACTAGGCTTTTAGTTGGTAAAATAACCATTTTATCCCTCTTGGGGTTGCCTTCAGCACTGGCATGTCCTTCGACTGACTTCCCGTGGTTGTCTCCGAGGTTTGGATCCCAGCCGATTCTGTTTGTCCTCAAGGTTGTCTCTGAGGCAGACTTGGTTCTTCCATGTTTGTCTCTAGAGAGGATGTGAGGCTACTGAGTTATCTTCGAAGTTGAGTTTGACATCCCAGGATGAGATCGGGGATGACCAGTACCTCCCGAGATGGGACCGGGGTTGAACTGTACCTCCCAAGTTGAGACCGGGCTAACATGTACTTCCCGAGTTGAGACCGAGGTTGACCTGTACTTCCCGGGTTGAGACTGGGGCTGACTTATACCTCCCGGATCGAGATCGGGGTGGACCTGTACGTCCCGAGTTGAGACCGGGGATGACCTGTACTTCCTGGGTTGAAATCGGGCAGACCTAAATTTATCGGGTTAAGAACGAGGCTGACCTGTAATTCCCGGGTTGAGACCGGGACTGACCTGTACTTCTCAGGTTGTGACCGGGGCTGACCTGTACTTCCCGGGATGAGACCGGGGCTGGCCTGTACTTTTTGAGTTGAGACCGAAGCTGACTTGTACCTACCGGGTTGAGATCAGGGATGACCTGTACCGTTCGGGTTGAGACCGGGGCTGACCTGTACTTTCCGGATTGAGATCGGGGCTGACCTGTACTTCCCGGGTTGAGACCGGGGCTGACCTGTACTTCCTAGGTTGAGACGGGGGCAGACCTGTACTTCCCGGGTTGAGATCGGGGCTGACCTGTACTTCCCTGATTGAGACCGGGGCTGTCCTGTACTTCCACGGTTGAGACGGGGGCTGACTTATACTTCCCGGGTCGAGACCGAGGCTGACCTGTACTTCTTGGGTTGAGACCGGGGCTGACCTGTACTTCTCGGGTTGAGATCGGGGCTGACCTGTACTTCCCGGGTTGAGATCGGGGCTGACCTGTACTTCCCAGGTTGAGACCGGAGATGACCTGTACCTACCGGGTTGAGATTGGGGCTGACCTGTACCTTCTGGGTTGAGACCGGAGCTGACCTGCACCTCCTGAGTTTAGACCTTGGCAGACCTGTACTTCCCGGGTTAAGATCGGGGCTGACCCTTACTTCACGGGTTGAGACCGGGGCTGACCTGTAATTCCCGAGTTGAGATCAGGGTTAACCTGTACTCCCCGGGTTGAGACCGGGGCTAACCTGTACTTCCTGAGTTGAGACCAGGACTGATCTGTACTTCCCGGGTTGAGACCAGGGTTAACCTGTACTTCCCGGGTTGAGATCGAGGCTGACATGTACTTCCCCGGTTGAGGCTGGGGCTGACCTATACTTCCCTAGTTAAGATCGGGGCTGACCTGTACTTCCCAATTTGAGATCGGGGCTGATTGTACTTCCCGGGTTGAGACCGGGGCTCATATGTACTTCCCGGGTTTAGACCGGGGATGACATGTACTTCCTAGGTTGAGGCCGGGGCTGACCTGTACCCCCCGAGTTGAGACCGGGGTTGATCTGTACCTACCGGGTTGATACCGGGGCTGACCTGTACCTCTCGGGTTTAGACCGGGGCTAACCTATAATTCCCGAGTTGAGACCGTGGCTGACCAGTACTTCCCGGGTTGAGACCGGGGATGACCTGTACTTTCTGTGTTGAGACCGGGGCTGATCTATATTTCTTGGGTTGAGACCGGGGCTGACCTGCACTTCCCGGGTTGAGACCGGGGTTGACCTGTACATCCCACGTTGAGACCGGGGCTGACCTGTTCTTCCCGAATTGAGACCGGGGATGACCTGTACCTTCCGGGTTGAGACCGGGGATGACCTGTACGTGCCGCTTTGAAACCATGGCTGACCTGAATTTCTCTGGTTGAGACCGTGGTTGCCCTGTAATTTCTCTGGTTGAGACCGGGACTGACCGGTACTTCTCGGGTTGACACCGGGGTTGACCTGTACCTCACGAGTTTAGACCGAGGCTGACTTGTAATTTCCAGGTTGAGACTGGGGCTGACCTGTACTTCCTGGGTTGAGACCGGGGCTGACCTATAATTCCCTAGTTAAGACCGGGGCTGACAAGTTATTCCCGGGTTGAGACCGTGGCTGACCTGTACTTCTCGGGTAGAGACGGGGGCTGATTTGTACTACCCGGGATGAGACCGGGGCTAACATGTACTTCCTGGGTTGAGATCGGGGCTGACCTGTACTTCCCGGGTTGAGACCGGGGCTGACCTATACTTACTGGGTTAAGACCGGGGCTGACATGTGCTTCCCAGGTTGAAACTGGGCTGACCTGTACCTCTCGGGTTGAGACCGGGGCTGACCTGTACCTCCCGGGTTGAGACCGGTGTTGACCCGTAGTTCCTGGGTTGAGACCGGCGCTAACCTGTACTTTTTGGGTTGAGACCGGGGCTGACCTATATATCCCAGGTTGAGACAGGGGCTGACCTGTACTTCCCGGGTTGAGATCGGGGCTGACTAGTACTTCCTGGGTTGGGATCGATGATGACCTAAACTTTTTAGGTTAAAACTGGGGTTGACATGTAATTATCAGGTTAATGCCGGGGCTGACCTGTACCTCTCGAGTTGAGAACGTGGCTGATCTGCACCTCCCGGGTTGAGACTGGGGCTGACCTGTACTTCTCGAATTTAGACCTGGGTTGACCTGTACTTCCCGGGTTGAGACCGGGGCCGACCTGTACTTCCCGGGTTGAGACCAAGGCTGACCTATAATTTCTGGGTACCGGGGCTGACCTGTACTTCTCGGGTTGAGATCGGGGCTGACCTGTACTTCCCGGGTTGAGACCGGGGCCAACCTGTACTTTCCGGATTGAGACCGTAGGTAAGCTGTACTTCCCCGGTTAAAATCGAGGCTGACCTGCACTTCCCGGGTTGAGACCGGGGCTAACCTATACTTCCCGAGTTGTGTCCGGGGTTGACTTGTACTTCCCGGGTTAAGATCGGGGATGACATATACTTCCTGGGTTAAGATCGGGGCTGACCTGTACTTCCCCAGGTTAAGACTGGGGTTGATATGTACTTCCCAGGTTAAGGCCGAGGCTGACCTGTACCTCCCGAGTTGAGACCGGGGCTGACCTATACCTTCCGGGTTGAGACCGGCGCTAACCTGTGTTTTCCAGGTTGAGACCGTGGCTGACTTGTACTTCCCGTGTTGAGACCAGGGCTGACCTTTAATTCCCGAGTTAAGACCGGGGCTGACCTATACTTCTCGGGTTGAGACCGGGGCTGACATGTACTTTTCGAATTGAGACCGGGTTGGCCTGTTCTTTCCGGGTTGAGACCGGGGCGAACCTGTACCTCCCGAATTGAGACCGGGGATGACCTGTACTTTCTGGGTTAAAACAATGGCTGACCTGGATTTCTCGGGTTGAGACCGTGGTTGGCCTGTAATTCTCAAGTTGAGATCGGGATTGACCTGTACTTCTCGGATTGAGACGGGGGCTGACCTATACTTTTCGGGTTAATACCGGGACTGACCTTTACATCCCGAGGTGATACCGGGGCTGACCTGTACCTACCGGGTTGATACCAGGGCAGACCTGTACCTCTCGGGTTGGGACCGGGGCTGACCTGTACCTCACGGGTTAATACCGAGGCTGACCTGTAATTCCTGGGTTGAGACTGGGGCTGAGCTGTACTTCCCGGGTTGAGACCGGGGCTGACCTGTAATTCCCGGGTTGAGACCGGGGCTGGCCTGTTATAAATCTCGGGTTGAGATCGGGGCTGAACTATACTTCCCGGGTTGAGACCGGGGCTGACCTTTACTTCCCGGGTTGATACCGGGGCTGAGCTGTACTTCCC
Organism: Panax stipuleanatus; assembly: GCA_020205555.1. Classification (NCBI taxonomy): domain Eukaryota; kingdom Viridiplantae; phylum Streptophyta; class Magnoliopsida; order Apiales; family Araliaceae; genus Panax; species Panax stipuleanatus. The sequence goes on along the minus strand of CM035117.1, from coordinate 137,456,454 downwards.
AGGTTGAGACGGGGGCTGTCCTGTACTTCCTGGGTTGAGACGGGGGTTGACCTGTAGTTCCTGGTTGAGACCGATGCTGACCTGTACTTTCTTGGTTGAGACCGGGGCAAACATGTACTTCTCGGGTTGAGACCGGGGCTGACATGTACTTCCTGGGTTAAGACCGGGGCTGACATGTACTTTTCGGGTTAAGACCGGGGCTGACATGTGCTTCCCAAGTTGAGACCGGGCTGACCTGTACCTCTCGAGTTGAGACCGGGGCTGACCTGTACCTCCCGAGTTGAGACTGGGGCTAACTTGTACTTCCCGGGTTGAGACCGGGGCTGACCTGTACTTCCCGGGTTGAGACCGAGGCTGACATGTACTTCTCGGGTTGAGAACGGGGTGACCTATACTTCTCGGGTTAAGAACGGGGCTGACATGTACTTTTCAAGTTGAGGCTGGGGCTGACCTGTACCTCCCTAGTTGAAACCAGGGCTGACCTGTACCTCCCGAGTTGAGATAGGGGCTGACCTGTATTTCCCGGGTTTAGACCGGGGCTGACCTATACTTCCTGGGTTGAGACCGGAGCTGACCCGTACTTCCTGTATTGAGACCGGGCCTGACTTATAATTCCCGGGTTGAGACCGGGGCTGACCTGTACTTCCTAGGTTGAGATCAGAGTAGACCTGTACTTCTTGAGTTGAGACCGGGGCTGACCTGTACTTCTCGGGTTGAGACCGGGGAAAACCTGTACGTCACGGGTTGAGATCGAGGCTGGCCTGTACTTTCCGGGTTGAGATCGGGGCTGATCTGTACTTTTTAGGTTAAGACCAGGGCTGACCTGTACTTTTTGAGTTAAGACCGGGGCTGACTTGTACTTCTTGGGTTAAGACCGAGGCTGACATGTACTTCCCGGGTTAAGACCGGGGCTGACATGTACTTCCCAAGTTGAGGCCGGAGCTGACCTGTACCTCCCAAGTTGAGACCGGGACTGCCCTGTACCTACCAGGTTGAGACCGGGGCTGACCTGTACCTACCAAGTTGAGACCGGGGCTGACCTGTACCTCCCGGGTTGTGACCGGGGCTAACCTGTACTTCCCGGGTTGAGACCGTGGATGACCTGTACTTCCCGTGTTTTGACCAGGGCAGACCTATAATTCCCAAGTTAAGACCGGGGCTAGCCTGTACTTCCCAGGTTGAGACCGGGGCTGACCTGTACTTCCCGTGTTGAGACCGAAGCTGATCTATACTTCCTGGGTTGAGACCGGGGCAAACCTGCACTTCTCGGGTTGAGACCGGGGCTAACCTGTACTTCCTAAGTTGAGACCGGGGTTGAACTGTACTTCCTAGATTGAGACCGGGGTTGACCTGTACTTCCCGGGTTGAGACCGGGGCGGACCTGTACCTCCCGAATTGAGACCGGGGATGACCTGTACTTCCCAGGTTGAAAAAATGGCTGACCTAAATTTCTTAGGTTGAGACCGGGGTTGGCCTGTACTTCTCGGGTTGAAACCGGGGCTGACCTGTACTTCCCGGGTTGAGATCGGGACTGACTTTTACATCCCGGGTTGAAACCGGGGCTGACCTGTACCTATCGGGTTGAGACCAGGGTTGACCTGTACCTCCCGGGTTAGGACCGGGGCTGACTTGTACCTCCCGGATTCAGACCGAGGCTGACCTATAATTCCCAATTTGAGACTGGGGCTGACCTGTACTTTCCGGGTTGAGACCGAGGCAGACATATAATTCCTTGCTTGAGATCGGGGCTGACCTGTACTTCCCGGGTTGAGACTGGGGCTGACCTGTACTTCCACGGTTGAGACGGGGGCTAACTTGTACTTTCTGGGTTGAGACCGAGGCTGACCTGTACTTCTTGGGTTGGGACCGGGGCTGACATGTACTTCCCGGGTTGAGACCGGGGCTGACCTGTTCTTCCCGGGTTGAGACCGGGGCTGACCTGTACTTCTCAGGTTGAGACCGGGGATGACCTGTACCTACCGGGTTGAGATCGGGGCTGACCTGTACCTTCTGGGTTGAGACCGGAGCTGACCTGTACCTCCCGAGTTTAGACCTTGGCTGATCTATACTTCCCGGGTTAAGACCGGGGCTGACCTGTACTTCATGGGTTGAGATCGGGGTTGACCTGTAATTCCCGAGTTGAGACCGGGGTTGACCTGTACTCCCCGGGTTGAGACCGAGGCTAACCTGTAGTTCCTGAGTTGAGACCGGGACTGACCTGTACTTTCCGGGTTGAGACCAGGGCTAACATGTACTTGAGATCGAGGCTGACCTGTACTTCCCCGATTGAGACTGGGGCTGACCCATACTTCCCTAGTTAAGATCGGGACTGACCTGTACTTCCCAATTTGAGATCGGGGCTGATATGTACTTCCCGGGTTGAGATCGGGGCTCACCTGTTCTTCCCGGGTTATGACCGGGGCTGACATGTACTTCCCAGACTCAGGCCGGGACTGACCTGTACCCCCCGAGTTGAAACCGGGGTTAACCTGTACCTACCGGGTTGATACCGGGGATGACCTGTACCTCCCGGGTTTAGACCGGGACTGACCTGTAATTCCCGAGTTGAGACCGTGGCTGACCTGTACTTCGCGGGTTGAGACAGGGGATGACCTGTACTTTTCGTGTTGAGATTAGGGCTGATCTATACTTCTTGGGTTGAGACCGGGGCTGACCTGCACTTCTCGGGTTGAGACCGGGGCTGACCTGTACATCCCACGTTGAGACCGGGGCTGACCTGTACTTCCCGGATTGAGACCGGGGCGGACCTGTACCTTCTGGGTTGAGACCGGGGATGACCTGTACGTGCCGATTTGAAACCATGGCTGACCTGAATTTCTCTGGTTGAGACCGTGGTTGCCTTGTAATTCTCGGGTTGAGACCGGGACTGACCAGTACTTCTCGGGTTGAGACGGGGGCTGACCTATACTTCCTAGATTGAGATCGGGACTGACCTTTACATCCCTGGTTAAGACCGGGGCTGACTTGTACTTACCGGGTTGAGACCAGGGCTAACCTATACCTCCCAGGTTGAGACGGGGGTTGACCTGTACCTCACGAGTTTAGACCGACGCTGACTTGTAATTTCTGGATTGAGACTGGGGCTGACCTGTACTTTCCGGGTTGAGACCGGGGCTGACCTATAATTCCCTAGTTGAGACCGGGGCTGACATGTTAGTCCCGGGTTGAGACTGTGGCTGACCTGTACTTATCGGGTTGAGACGGGGGCTGATTCGTACTTCCCGGGATGAGACCGGGGCTGACCTGTACTTCTCGGGTTGAGACCGGGGCTAACATGTACTTCCTGGGTTGAGACCGGGGCTGACCTGTACTTCCCGGGTTGAGATCGGGGCTGACCTGTACTTACTGGGTTAAGACCGGGGCTGACATGTTCTTCCCAGGTTGAGACCGGGCTGACCTGTACCTCTCGGGTTAAGACCGGGGCTGACCTGTACCTCCCGGGTTGAGACCGGTGCTGACCTGTACTTCTCGGGTTGAGACCGAGGCTGATCTGTGCTTTCCGGGTTGAGACCGGGGCTGACCTGTACTTTTTGGGTTGAGACCGGGGCTGACCTATACATCCCGGGTTGAGACAGGGGCTGACCTGTATTTCCCAGGTTGAGATCGGGGCTGACTAGTACTTTCCGGGTTGGGATCGGTGCTGACCTATACTTTTTAGGTTAAGACCGGGGCTGACATGTAATTCTCAGGTTAAGGGCAGGGCTGACCTGTACCTCTCGAGTTGAGAACGTGGCTGATCTGCACCTCCCGGGTTGAGACCGGGGCTGACTTGTACTTCTCGAATTTAGACCTGGGCTGACCTGTACTTCCCGGGTTGAGACCGGGGCCAACCTGTACTTCCCGGATTGAGACCGAGGCTGACCTATAATTTCTGGACCAGGGCTGACCTGTACTTCCCGGGTTGAGACCGGGGCCGACCTGTACTTCCTGGGTTGAGACCGGGGCCGACCTGTACTTCCCGGATTGAGACCGTAGCTAAGTTGTACTTCCCGGGTTGAAATCGAGGCTGACCCGTACATCCCGGGTTGAGACCGGGGCTAACCTGTACTTCCTGAGTTGAGACCGGGGTTGACTTGTACTTCCCTTGTTAAGATCGTGGATGACATATACTTCCTAGGTTAAGATCGGGGCTGACCTGTACTTCCCAGGTTAAGACCGGGGTTGACATGTACTTCCCAGGTTAAGGCCGGGGCTGACCTGTACCTCCCGAGTTGAGACCGGGGCTGACATATACCTCCCGGGTTGAGACCGGCGCTAACCTGTGTTTCCCGGGTTGAGACCGTGACTGACTTGTACTTCCCGTGCTGAGACCAGGGCTGATCCTTAATTCCCGAGTTAAGACCGGGGCTGACCTATACTTCTCGGGTTGAGACCGGGGCTGACCTGTACTTTTTGTGTTGAGATCGGGGATGATCTATACTTCCCGGGTTGAGACCGGGGCTGACCTGTACTTCTCGAATTGAAACCGAGTTAGCATGTACTTTTCGGATTGAGACCGGGGCGGACCTGTACCTCCCGAATTGAGACTGGGGATGACCTGTACTTTCTGGGTTGAAACCATGGCTGACTTGAATTTCTCGGGTTGAGACCGGGGTTGGCCTGTAATTCTCAGGTTGAGACCGGGATTGACCTGTACTTCTCGGGTTGTGACGGGGGCTGACCTATACTTCCCGGATTAATACCGGGACTGACCTTTACTTCCTGGGTTGAGACCGAGGCTGACCTGTACCTACCGGGTGATAGTAGTGTGCATACAAGCCAATCATGTATGATGATAAAGCACGTACTTTGTAAACAATCTTATTTATTTATTAATAAAATATTCATTTATTACAGGCATTTAATTATCTACATGTTGCTGTTTTTATAATATGTAAATAACCCATAGTTTTAAGCAATGCTTTTAGAATCATGATGATGATCATGCTAATGAGATCTAAATTCTTAGAAAGTTTTAAAACTTAAATAGTTCCCAATCGTGGGATTACTAAAAAGGGGATTAGTAAATCCGGATAGATTGGTACATATGTTGCTTGCTCATTGGATGAGGATGATTGATCTCATGATCATTTGTGTGGAGACACTAAAGCAAGTATGTAGGTGCTTATTGAAGAATAAGTTCACTGAACGTGATTCGCTATGGAATACCTAATGGAGTTTTACTCGCATGTCAATAGGAATTCCTAATGTGATAGTAGTACAAGTGATCCTTGGACTTGAGATCATCATAGTATCTTGTATGTAACAAATTATACTTTGACTTATTCCTTAAGACCTTTTAAGGCATATATAGGGTATGCTTGGGTATAATGAGTTACATATGGAGATAATGAATGATCAATAAAGAATCTACCACCTCTAGTAAAAGAGGAGATATGTCCCATGTGATTCGTTAAATGACAACCCAGGAATCCTTGGCCAAGGTGAAATGAAATTAGAAAGGAGTTTTTAATTTGCATTATTTGGAGTTGTGCATTTTCTAATCGAAATACATATAATTAAATAAAATAAGACTTGACAGTAAATCCATGTCTTATATTTAATTGGGACATTGTATGGTGGAAGGATTGAATTGTATGGTAACTATTAACTCACAGGTTCTTTTATGATTAATGTTGAAATCTATATTATCTGGAAAGTCGTTGATCGCTAGGGAGGCTTATCCCTATTGTAGAATAAATATTATTTATTTAAATAAATTATTAGTTTAATTTATTTATTTAAATAAGATTAAAATTGTTTTAATTGATTTATTCACAACCGGTTTAATATGGAGAACCTAAAGGGTCACACCATAAAAGGAAGAATAATTATTTAAAAAGGTAATGGCATAATCGTAATAATGCATTAAGTATAATTAATTTAATCTATGGTGATAGAATAAATTAAATAGCTTCATGTTTATTATTTAATATTTTGGAAATATTAAATATAAATTAATAAGAGGAGTCTTATTAATATTATTACAATTATTATTATTTTAATTTCTAAAGGAGTTTAGTAATTAATTTAATATTTAGTACTCTCATTTATTCCTAATAAGATTAGGAGACAAATTAATTAAATAAATTTAATTAATTATTCCCATGTGGTGGGAAGCCTAAATTAATTAAAGGAGTTTAATTAATTAAAAGAAATCCCATGTCTAATAGGATTAGAAGGGTTGACCAATGTCTATATAAGAGAAGTCTTATAATAGATATTAGATGATGCAATTCTAATTGTTGGAGAGTACTCCTTTTCTATAGAGGATAGAAAACTAAGGTTAAGCCAAACACCCTCCTTCTTGATAATTCATCTTCCTTGGTGGATCACCTCTAGAGGCCAAACACTTGGGTGGCTAACGTTGATCAAAGAAAAGAATCTAACCCGAAAATTCAAGGAGATCACGAAGAACAAGGAGTTGAACTAGTACCTGTGGAAGCTTCGTTCTACAAGGGTATGATTCCATAACTTCTTATTTATCGTTTTAAATTAATAATTTGCATAAAGGATGATCCGGGTAATGGTTTTGTAGAAATTTTTTAAACTCTGATATACCATGCTTCCGCTAATTTTTACAATTTGATTGCGTCACGATTTCGTACAAACCCAACAGTGGCATCAGAGCCAAATCTTTATGCAATTATTAATTTATTTTTGATTTCATATACATATGGGTATGTATTTAAAATAATTTATTGGGCATAATTTTATTGTATAAAATTATTTTTTTAAGGAAAAAAAATGACTTTTTTTTTGGGACGGATCACAATTTTTTTTTGGGTGCTAATCTTGAATTCTGCAAAGAAAAGGTGTTGTCTCTTTCTTACTCCAAAAAGAAGGTGACCCATCAGGAAATGACTTTTTTTAATAAACCTGCAGGACTCTTTTAATAAAAGAAGGTGACATCTTTTTTAAAAAAATAAATATGATATATTTATATATTATATTCTAAATAATTTTATAATTAAAATAAAGAGTTTATTTTAATCTTGAAATTGGATTTCTTGCAATTTAAAATTGCCCATTAAATGATACTTATATATATATGGAATGTTTTAATTCATGAGATGAATATTTATTTATTGATATATATGGTGATATGTATGAAAATAAATGGGGATTGATTATGGACTATTTGACCAATGTGATTGGATTTTATTTTAGTTGAATGCTTGAATGAATGGGTTTTATTAAATGGGGTCTGCGTACCTCGTCTTCTCTAATTTTTTTTTCTTGATGTAAAATTCTATCTCCCTCCTATGTACTTCCCCTTGACTGTTGATCAAGGTTTCTATTTAAATTAAATAGTTTAATGTAATAGAAATAGTTAGAATTATCTTTAAAAATTGGAGACCAAGGAGCAAGGAGCGCGTGAAGACCCGTTTGTATGGAGCCCGAGTTTAAATGTAATAGTTATATTTAAATTTAAATTCTTGCACTCCCAGGTTTGACCTTTTGGTTCACTTGGTGGCTCTAGTGAACCAAACTAGAATAAAAGTCCATAATCAATCCGGGTAGAATATAATATTCTATATTGCATGCTAAATATTATATATATTATATTTTATGCAAACATGCTTCGTATGTTTAATAAAATGACGCGTATTTTATATATATATGTGCATGCGCGCTAAACAAGATGAGACAAATAATAACAAACCCCTCAAAGAAATAATATTAAGTCCGAAGCGTTCAAATGATATTTGGAATATCGAACGTCGCCTTCTAGCATGATAAATTAATAGAGTATTAAATATTTAATATGAGCTTGTTGTGCTATCCACAAGGCGAGTATTGCGTATTTAAGATGTTAATTAATCACATTTGATGCTTATCAAGAAAATTGAACGATCTAGTCTTGTTGTGCTATCCACAAGGACGAACATTTTTCTTTTTTGAATTTATGGAAGTGCTAGGCTGGACTTAACTTAAATCATTTTAGTTCGGATGTGCACACACTTGACCATTATGATTTAAGAGGCAAAATAAAAGGAGTTATATAGTGTTGTAATTGACAAGAGTTGTCTACCTATTTATTTGTATATCGCTTGTTGTGCTATCCACAAGGTTATATACATTTGAAATGGGATCCTTATTCTCACTAGCAAATCTTTAATTAGATGTTGCCGAACTATATAAGTGAGGGTAATATAGTTTGATGAAAATAGTGGGAGATACCAATTTAAAATAAAGACCTAAATTTTTTTTGGTATGCAAAATTAATAAAATGAATGTTTGCTAAAATGTTATTTTTCACATGCAGAATTTTAAAAATGTCTAAATCACTAATCTCATTACGAAGCATACTTGATGCAAACAAGCTTACCGGGCCGAATTATGAGGACTGGCTAAGAAATCTGAGAATTGTTCTCACTGCTGAAAAGATTTCTTATGTCCTAAATTCAACTGTCCCTGAATCTGTTTCAGAAACAGCCTCTGAGGAAGAGATTGTCACTTTCAATAAGTGGCAAGATGATGCATCTGTGGCTCAATGCATCATGCTCGCATCCATGAATAACGAGCTTCAGCGTCAGCACGAAAAAATGGATGCTCCTACTATGTTGATTCACCTCAAGGAGTTGTATGGTGAACAAAGTAGGACTGCTAGATATGAGATATCTAAGGAGCTCTTCCGATCTCGGATGACCAAGGGCAAGGTGAACATAAAGGAACAAAAGAAATCTGATCCAGCTAGCAAAGGAATGTGCTTCCATTGCAACGAGCCGGGTCATTGGAAGAAAAACTGCAAGAAGTTTCTGGCAGACAAGAAGCTTGGAGAAGCTTCGACTTCCAATCAAGGTTTGTTCATGATTGAAATTAATTTTTCAGAAAGTCAAAATTCTACTTGGGTATTGGATACCGGCTGTGGTTCTCACATATGTAATAATGTGAAGGGACTGGTCAGAAGTAGAAAGCTGAACAATGATGAGGTGATCCTACGAGTAGGGAATGGAGCAAAGGTTGCTGCATTAGCTGTAGGAACTTATTATTTAGCAATGCCTTCGGGCAAGTCCATTTATCTTAATAATTGTTATTATGTTCCGAATATTATTAAAAACATTATTTTAATTTCTGTATTGGATATGGAAGGATTTAACGTTGTTATAAAGAACAATAGTTGTTCTATTTATAAAGACGATGTTTTATATGGTATTGGAAATTTGCGAAATGGACTTTATACACTTGACTTACAAGAAAATATATTTCAAATTGAACAAACTAAGAAAAGGAAAAGAGATGATATTAATTATACCTACATGTGGCACTGTAGACTCGGTCATATCAATGAAACAAGATTATCCAAGTTGCATAAAGATGGGCTCCTCGAGCTATCCGATTATGAATCATATCCAACTTGTGAATCTTGTCTCATTGGTAAAATGACTAAATCTCCTTTTAGTGGAAGAGGAGAAAGAGTTACAGAGTTGTTGACATTGATTCACACAGACGTTTGTGGGCCTATGACAACAAGTGCACGGGGTGGGTATTCTTATTTTATTACTTTCACTGATGATCACTCAAGATTTGGATATGTGTATTTAATGAAATACAAGTCAGAATCATTTGAAAAGTTCAAAGAGTTTAGAAGTGAAGTAGAGAAACAAACGGGCAAGAGTATAAAGATACTTCGATCAGATCGAGGCGGAGAATACTTAAGCGGTGAGTTTCTCAATTGTCTCAAAGAAAATGGTATAATCTCACAATGGACTCCTCCAGGTACACCACAGTTAAATGGAGTATCTGAAAGGAGAAATCGAACACTGTTAGACATGGTTCGATCCATGATGAGTTTTACCGACCTTCCAATTTCCTTCTGGGGATATGCCCTAGAAACGGCTGCATACCTACTTAACAAGGTACCTACCAAATCCGCCCCAAAGACTCCATATGAGATGTGGAAGGGGAGGAAACCAAATCTTAAGCATGTTAAGACTTGGGGTTGTCCAGCTTATGTCAAAAAGTTTGAACATGATAAGCTACAGACTAAATCCGAAAAGTGTAGATTTGTGGGATACCCTAAAGAAACTTTAGGGTATTATTTCTATCATCCAACTGATCAAAAGGTGTTTGTTGCGAAACATGCTGCCTTCTTGGAAAAGGAGTTTATCCATGAAGGGGTCAGTGGGAGTAAGATATATCTTGAAGAAGCTCAAGAACCACAAATTACCACGGATCAAAGTTAGGTACCTGACCAAGTAGAAGAACCTACTATACCACACCCTGTTCGTAAATCTGGAAGAGTACCGAAGATACCTGAGAGGTATGGATTCGTTGTAGAGGATGACGATGAGGTACGCATCATGAATGATGATGATCCATTGAATTACGAACAGGCCATGAGTAATAAACACTCAGGGAAATGGCTTGAAGCCATGAAATCCGAAATGGACTCCATGTATGAAAACAAAGTATGGACTTTGGTTTCACCACCTGAAGGCATTAAGCCTATTGGGTGTAAATGGGTCTTTAAAAGAAAGACTGGAGCGGACGGCAAGGTGGAGACCTATAAGGCCCGACTGGTTGCAAAAGGTTTCAAACAAAGACAAGGAGTTGATTATGATGAAACCTTTTCACCAGTAGCTATGCTCAAGTCCATTCGGATTTTGCTTGCGATTGCAGCTTATAACGACTATGAGATCTGGCAGATGGACGTGAAAACGGCCTTCCTCAATGGGAAACTTGAGGAGGATGTGTATATGACACAGCCAGAGGGATTTGTTTCAAAGGTTGGAATAAATCAAGTCTGTAAGCTGCAACGATCCATTTATGGATTGAAGCAAGCTTCTCGTAGATGGAACATTCGTTTTGATGAGACAATCAAAGAGTTTGATTTTATCAAAAATGACGATGAACCATGTGTGTACAAGAAGGTTAGTGGGAGCGCAGTTTCATTCCTTGTATTATATGTTGATGATATATTACTGATAGGGAATGACATTCCTATGCTACAATCAATTAAAATCTGGTTATCTAAACACTTCTCCATGAAGGACTTGGGAGAAGCATCCTATATTTTGGGGATAAAGATCTATAGAGATAGATCTAAAAGGATGCTTGGTTTATCCCAAGGAACGTACATTGATGCAATGCTAAAGAGATTTAGCATGGAAGATTCCAAAAGAGGACTCATGCCGATGAGCCATGGAATACATCTCTCCAAAAAACAGGCCCCAAAGACACCTGAGGAGAGAGACCGAATGAGTAAGATCCCTTATGCTTCTGCAATAGGATCTATCATGTACGGTATGATATGTACTAGACCGGATGTTGCTCATTCACTTAGTGTAATGAGCAGATACCAGTCGAATCCAGGAGAAGAGCACTGGAAGGCAGTGAAGAATATCCTAAAATACTTGAGAAGGACTAAGGATATTTTTCTTGTCTACGGTGGGTCTGAATTAAAACTCGAGGGCTTCACAGACTCAAGTTTTCAAACGGACCAAGATGACAGTAAATCTGTTTCGGGGTATGTTTTTACCTTGAACGGAGGCGCAGTGAGTTGGAAGAGTTCCAAGCAGCAAACAGTTGCTGATTCAGTGACAGAGGCAGAGTATATAGCTGCAAGTGAAGCTGCAAGTTGATGTTTCGGATGAAAAGTTCATTACAGAACTAGGAATAGTTTCTAAGTCTCATCTTGAATCTAAACATGTGTTGCGGCACTTTGATTAAAAAAAAAATCATTGAAAGAGGAGAGTGTAGACTCTCAAGACAACATTGCAGATCCATTTACTAAAGCTTTAACACAACAACAGTTTGATCGTCACTTAGAGAAGATGGGTATGAGATACCATGGCGATTGGCTTTAGTGCAAGTGGGAGATTGATAGTAGTGTGCATACAAGCCAATCATGTATGATGATAAAGCACGTACTTTGTAAACAATCTTATTTATTTATTAATAAAATATTCATTTATTACAGGCATTTAATTATCTACATGTTGCTGTTTTTATAATATGTAAATAACCCATAGTTTTAAGCAATGCTTTTAGAATCATGATGATGATCATGCTAATGAGATCTAAATTCTTAGAAAGTTTTAAAACTTAAATAGTTCCCAATCGTGGGATTACTAAAAAGGGGATTAGTAAATCCGGATAGATTGGTACATATGTTGCTTGCTCATTGGATGAGGATGATTGATCTCATGATCATTTGTGTGGAGACACTAAAGCAAGTATGTAGGTGCTTATTGAAGAATAAGTTCACTGAACGTGATTCGCTATGGAATACCTAATGGAGTTTTACTCGCATGTCAATAGGAATTCCTAATGTGATAGTAGTACAAGTGATCCTTGGACTTGAGATCATCATAGTATCTTGTATGTAACAAATTATACTTTGACTTATTCCTTAAGACCTTTTAAGGCATATATAGGGTATGCTTGGGTATAATGAGTTACATATGGAGATAATGAATGATCAATAAAGAATCTACCACCTCTAGTAAAAGAGGAGATATGTCCCATGTGATTCGTTAAATGACAACCCAGGAATCCTTGGCCAAGGTGAAATGAAATTAGAAAGGAGTTTTTAATTTGCATTATTTGGAGTTGTGCATTTTCTAATCGAAATACATATAATTAAATAAAATAAGACTTGACAGTAAATCCATGTCTTATATTTAATTGGGACATTGTATGGTGGAAGGATTGAATTGTATGGTAACTATTAACTCACAGGTTCTTTTATGATTAATGTTGAAATCTATATTATCTGGAAAGTCGTTGATCGCTAGGGAGGCTTATCCCTATTGTAGAATAAATATTATTTATTTAAATAAATTATTAGTTTAATTTATTTATTTAAATAAGATTAAAATTGTTTTAATTGATTTATTCACAACCGGTTTAATATGGAGAACCTAAAGGGTCACACCATAAAAGGAAGAATAATTATTTAAAAAGGTAATGGCATAATCGTAATAATGCATTAAGTATAATTAATTTAATCTATGGTGATAGAATAAATTAAATAGCTTCATGTTTATTATTTAATATTTTGGAAATATTAAATATAAATTAATAAGAGGAGTCTTATTAATATTATTACAATTATTATTATTTTAATTTCTAAAGGAGTTTAGTAATTAATTTAATATTTAGTACTCTCATTTATTCCTAATAAGATTAGGAGACAAATTAATTAAATAAATTTAATTAATTATTCCCATGTGGTGGGAAGCCTAAATTAATTAAAGGAGTTTAATTAATTAAAAGAAATCCCATGTCTAATAGGATTAGAAGGGTTGACCAATGTCTATATAAGAGAAGTCTTATAATAGATATTAGATGATGCAATTCTAATTGTTGGAGAGTACTCCTTTTCTATAGAGGATAGAAAACTAAGGTTAAGCCAAACACCCTCCTTCTTGATAATTCATCTTCCTTGGTGGATCACCTCTAGAGGCCAAACACTTGGGTGGCTAACGTTGATCAAAGGAAAGAATCTAACCCGAAAATTCAAGGAGATCACGAAGAACAAGGAGTTGAACTAGTACCTGTGGAAGCTTCGTTCTACAAGGGTATGATTCCATAACTTCTTATTTATCGTTTTAAATTAATAATTTGCATAAAGGATGATCCGGGTAATGGTTTTGTAGAAATTTTTTAAACTTTGATATACCATGCTTCCGCTAATTTTTACAATTTGATTGCGTCACGATTTCGTACAAACCCAACACCGGGTTGAGACCAGGGCAGACCTGTACCTCCCGGGTTGAGATCTGGGCTGATCTGTACCTCCCGGGTTAAGACCGAGGCTGACCTGTAATTCCTGGGTTGAGACCGGGGCTGAGCTGTACTTCCCGGGTTGAGACTGGGGCTGACTTGTAATTACCGGGTAGAGACCGGTGCTGGCCTATTATATATCTCGGGTTGAGATCGGGGCTGACCTATACTTCCCGGGCTAAGACCGGGACTGACCTTTACTTCCCAGGTTGATACCGGGGCTGACCTGTACTTCCCGTGTTGAGACGGGGGCTGTCCTATACTTCCTGGGTTGAGACGGGGGCTGACATGTAGTTCCCAGGTTGAGACCGGTGCTGACCTGTACTTTCTTGGTTGAGATCGGGGCAAACATGCACTTCCCGGGTTGAGACCGGGGCTGACCTGTACTTCCTGGGTTGAGACCGGGGCTGACCTGTACTTCTCGGGTTAAGATCGGGGCTGACATGTGCTTCCCATGTTGAGACCGGGCTGACCTGTACCTCTCGAGTTGAGACCGGGGTTGTCCTGTACCTCTTGAGTTTAGACTGGGGCTAACTTGTACTTCCCGGGTTGAGACTGGGGCTGACCTGTACTTCCCGGTTTGAGACTGAGACTGACATGTACTTCTCGGGTTAAGACCGGGGCTGACATGTACTTTCCAAGTTGAAGCTGGGGCTGACCTGTACCTCCCTAGTTGAGACAAGGGCTGACCTGTACCTCCCGAGTTGAGATAGGGGCTGACCTGTATTTCTCGGGTTTAGACCGGGGCTGACCTGTACTTCCTGGGTTGAGACCGGAGCTGACCCGTACTTCCTGTATTGAGACCGGGCCTGACCTATAATTCCCGGGTTGAGACCGGGGCTGACCTGTACTTCCTAGGTTGAGATCAGAGTAGACCTGTACTTCTTGAGTTGAGACCGGGGCTGACCTGTACTTCTCGGGTTGAGACCGGGGCAAACCTGTACGTCACGGGTTGAGATCGAGGCTGACCTGTACTTTCCGGGTTGAGATCGGGGCTGATCTGTACTTTTTAGGTTAAGACCAGGGCTGACCTGTACTTTTTGAGTTGAGACCGGGGCTGACTTGTACTTCTTGGGTTAAGACCGAGGCTGACATGTACTTCCCGGGTTAAGACCGGGGCTGACATGTACTTCCCAAGTTGAGGCCGGAGCTGACCTGTACCTCCCAAGTTGAGACCGGGACTGCCCTGTACCTACCAGGTTGAGACCGGGGCTGACCTGTACCTACCAAGTTGAGACCGGGGCTGACTTGTACCTCCCGGGTTGTGACCGGGGCTAACCTGTACTTCCCGGGTTGAGACCGTGGATGACCTGTACTTCCCGTGTTTTGACCAGGGCAGACCTATAATTCCCAAGTTAAGACCGGGGCTAGCCTGTACTTCCCAGGTTGAGACCGGGGCTGACCTGTACTTCCCGTGTTGAGACCGAAGCTGATCTATACTTCCTGGGTTGAGACCGGGGCAAACCTGCACTTCTCGGGTTGAGACCGGGGCTAACCTGTACTTCCTAAGTTGAGACCGGGGTTGAACTGTACTTCCTAGATTGAGACCGGGGTTGACCTGTACTTCCCGGGTTGAGACCGGGGCGGACCTGTAACTCCCGAATTGAGACCGGGGATGACCTGTACTTCCCAGGTTGAAAAAATGGCTGACCTAAATTTCTTAGGTTGAGACCGGGGTTGGCCTGTACTTCTCGGGTTGAAACCGGGGCTGACCTGTACTTCCCGGGTTGGGATCGGGACTGGCTTTTACATCCCGGGTTGAGACCGGGGCTGACCTGTACCTATCGGGTTGAGACCAGGGTTGACCTGTACCTCCCGGGTTAGGACCGGGGCTGACTTGTACCTCCCGGATTCAGACCGAGGCTGACCTATAATTCCCAATTTGAGACTGGGGCTGACCTGTACTTTCCGGGTTGAGACCGAGGCAGACATGTAATTCCTTGCTTGAGATCGGGGCTGACCTGTACTTCCCGGGTTGAGACTCGGGCTGACCTGTACTTCCACGGTTGAGACGGGGGCTAACTTGTACTTTCCGGGTTGAGACCGAGGCTGACCTGTACTTCTTGGGTTGGGACCGGGGCTGACATGTACTTCCCGGGTTGAGACCGGGGCTGACCTGTTCTTCCCGGGTTGAGACCGGGGCTGACCTGTACTTCCCAGGTTGAGACCGGGGATGACCTGTACCTACCGGGTTGAGATCGGGGCTGACCTGTACCTTCTGGGTTGAGACCGGAGCTGACCTGTACCTCCCGAGTTTAGACCTTGGCTGATCTATACTTCCCGGGTTAAGACCGGGGCTGACCTGTACTTCATGGGTTGAGATCGGGGTTGACCTGTAATTCCCGAGTTGAGACCGGGGTTGACCTGTACTCCCCGGGTTGAGGCCGAGGCTAACCTGTAGTTCCTGAGTTGAGACCGGGACTGACCTGTACTTCTCGGGTTGAGACCAGGGCTAACATGTACTTGAGATCGAGGCTGACCTGTACTTCCCCGATTGAGACTGGGGCTGACCCATACTTCCCTAGTTAAGATCGGGACTGACCTGTACTTCCCAATTTGAGATCGGGGCAGATATGTACTTCCCGGGTTGAGATCGGGGCTCACCTGTTCTTCCCGGGTTATGACCGGGGCTGACATGTACTTCCCAGACTCAGGCCGGGACTGACCTGTACCCCCCAAGTTGAAACCGGGGTTAACCTGTACCTACCGGGTTGATACCGGGGATGACCTATACCTCCCGGGTTTAGACCGGGGCTGACCTGTAATTCCCGAGTTGAGACCGTGGCTGACCTGTACTTCGCGGGTTGAGACCGGGGATGACCTGTACTTTTCGTGTTGAGATCAGGGCTGATCTATACTTCTTGGGTTGAGACCGGGGCTGACCTGCACTTCTCGGGTTGAGACCGGGGCTGACCTGTACATCCCACGTTGAGACCGGGGCTGACCTGTACTTCCCGGATTGAGACCGGGGCGGACCTGTACCTTCTGGGTTGAGACCGGGGATGACCTGTACGTGCCGATTTGAAACCATGGCTGACCTGAATTTCTCTGGTTGAGACCGTGGTTGCCTTGTAATTCTCGGGTTGAGACCGGGACTGACCAGTACTTCTCGGGTTGAGACGGGGGCTGACCTATACTTCCTAGATTGAGATCGGGACTGACCTTTACATCCCTGGTTAAGACCGGGGCTGACTTGTACTTACCGGGTTGAGACCAGGGCTAACCTATACCTCCCAGGTTGAGACGGGGGTTGACCTGTACCTCACGAGTTTAGACCGACGCTGACTTGTAATTTCTGGATTGAGACTGGGGCTGACCTGTACTTTCCGGGTTGAGACCGGGGCTGACCTATAATTCCCTAGTTGAGACCGGGGCTGACATGTTAGTCCCGGGTTGAGACTGTGGCTGACCTGTACTTCTCGGGTTGAGATGGGGGCTGATTCGTACTTCCCGGGATGAGACCGGGGCTGACCTGTACTTCTCGGGTTGAGACCGGGGCTAACATGTACTTCCTGGGTTGAGACCGGGGCTGACCTGTACTTCCCGGGTTGAGACCGGGGCTGACCTGTACTTACTGGGTTAAGACCGGGGCTGATATGTTCTTCCCAGGTTGAGACCGGGCTGACCTGTACCTCTCGGGTTGAGACCGGGGCTGACCTGTACCTCCCGGGTTGAGACCGGTGCTGACCTGTACTTCTCGGGTTGAGACCGAGGCTGATCTGTGCTTCCCGGGTTGAGACCGGGGCTGACCTGTACTTTTTGGGTTGAGACCGGGGCTGACCTATACATCCCGGGTTGAGACAGGGGCTGACCTGTATTTCCCAGGTTGAGATCGGGGCTGACTAGTACTTTTCAGGTTGGGATCGGTGCTGACCTATACTTTTTAGGTTAAGACCGGGGCTGACATGTAATTCTCAGGTTAAGGGCAGGGCTGACCTGTACTTCTCGAGTTGAGAACGTGGCTGATCTGCACCTCCCGAGATGAGACCGGGGCTGACTTGTACTTCTCGAATTTAGACCTGGGCTGACCTGTACTTCCCGGGTTGAGACCGGGGCCAACCTGTACTTCCCGGATTGAGACCGAGGCTGACCTATAATTTCTGGACCAGGGCTGACCTGTACTTCCCGGGTTGAGACCGGGGCCGACCTGTACTTCCTGGGTTGAGACCGGGGCCGACCTATACTTCCCGGATTGAGACCGTAGCTAAGTTGTACTTCCCGGGTTGAAATCGAGGCTGACCCGCACATCCCGGGTTGAGACCGGGGCTAACCTGTACTTCCTGAGTTGAGACCGGGGTTGACTTGTACTTCCCTGGTTAAGATCGTGGATGACATATACTTCCTAGGTTAAGATCGGGGCTGACCTGTACTTCCCAGGTTAAGATCGGGGTTGACATGTACTTCCCAGGTTAAGGCCGGGGCTGACCTGCACCTCCCGAGTTGAGACCGGGGCTGACCTATACCTCCCGGGTTGAGACCGGCGCTAACCTGTGTTTCCCGGGTTGAGACCGTGACTGACTTGTACTTCCCGTGTTGAGACCAGGGCTGATCCTTAATTCCCGAGTTAAGACCGGGGCTGACCTATACTTCTCGGGTTGAGACCGGGGCTGACCTGTACTTTTTGTGTTGAGATCGGGGCTGACCTGTACTTCTCGAATTGAAACCGAGTTAGCCTGTACTTTTCGGATTGAGACCGGGGCGGACCTGTACCTCCCGAATTGAGACTGGGGATGACCTGTACTTTCTGGGTTGAAACCATGGCTGACTTGAATTTCTCGGGTTGAGACCGGGGTTGGCCTGTAATTCTCAGGTTGAGACCGGGATTGACCTGTACTTCTCGGGTTGTGACGGGGGCTGACCTATACTTCCCGGGTTAATACCGGGACGGACCTTTACTTCCTGGGTTGAGACCGGGGCTGACCTGTACCTACCGGGTTGAGACCAGGGCAGACCTGTACCTCCCGGGTTGAGATCTGGGCTGATCTGTACCTCCCGGGTTAAGACCGAGGCTGACATGTAATTCCTGGGTTGAGACCGGGGCTGAGCTGTACTTCCCGGGTTGAGACTGGGGCTGACTTGTAATTACCGGGTAGAGACCGGTGCTGGCCTATTATATATCTCGGGTTGAGATCGGGGCTGACCTATACTTCCCGGGCTAAGACCGGGACTGACCTTTGCTTCCCAGGTTGATACCGGGGCTGACCTGTACTTCCCGTGTTGAGACGGGGGCTGTCCTATACTTCCTGGGTTGAGACGGGGGCTGACATGTAGTTCTCAGGTTGAGACCGGTGCTGACCTGTACTTTCCTGGTTGAGATCGGGGCAAACATGCACTTCCCGGGTTGAGACCGGGGCTGACCTGTACTTCCTGGGTTGAGACCGGGGCTGACCTGTACTTCTCGGGTTAAGATCGGGGCTGACATGTGCTTCCCATGTTGAGACCGGGCTGACCTGTACCTCTCGAGTTGAGACCGGGGTTGACCTGTACCTCTTGAGTTTAGACTGGGGCTAACTTGTACTTCCCGGGTTGAGACTGGGGCTGACCTGTACTTCCCGGTTTGAGACTGAGACTGACATGTACTTCTTGGGTTAAGACCGGGGCTGACATGTACTTTCCAAGTTGAAGCTGGGGCTGACCTGTACGTCCCTAGTTGAGACAAGGGCTGACCTGTACCTCTCGAGTTGAGATAGGGGCTGACCTGTATTTCCTGGGTTTAGACCGGGGCTGACCTGTACTTCCTGGGTTGAGACCGGAGCTGACCCGTACTTCCTGTATTGAGACCGGGCCTGACCTATAATTCCCGGGTTGAGACCGGGGCTGACCTGTACTTCCTAAGTTGAGATCAGAGTAGACTTGTACTTCTTGAGTTGAGACCGGGGCTGACCTGTACTTCTCGGGTTGAGACCGGGGCAAACCTGTACGTCACGGGTTGAGATCGAGGCTGACCTGTACTTTCCGGGTTGAGATCGGGGCTGATCTGTACTTTTTAGGTTAAGACCAGGGCTGACCTGTACTTTTTGAGTTGAGACCGGGGCTGACTTGTACTTCTTGGGTTAAGACCGAGGCTGACATGTACTTCCCGGGTTAAGACCGGGGCTGACATGTACTTCCCAAGTTGAGGCCGGAGCTGACTTGTACCTCCCAAGTTGAGACCGGGACTGCCCAGTACCTACCAGGTTGAGACCGGGGCTGACCTGTACCTACCAAGTTGAGACCGGGGCTGACCTGTACCTCCCGGGTTGTGACCGGGGCTAACCTGTACTTCCCGGGTTGAGACCGTGGATGACCTGTACTTCCCGTGTTTTGACCAGGGCAGACCTATAATTCCCAAGTTAAGACCGGGGCTAGCCTGTACTTCCCAGGTTGAGACCGGGGCTGACCTGTACTTCCCGTGTTGAGACCGAAGCTGATCTATACTTCCTGGGTTGAGACCGGGGCAAACCTGCACTTCTCGGGTTGAGACCGGGGCTAACCTGTACTTCCTAAGTTGAGACCGGGGTTGAACTGTACTTCCTAGATTGAGACCGGGGTTGACCTGTACTTCCCGGGTTGAGACCGGGGCGGACCTGTAACTCCCGAATTGAGACCGGGGATGACCTGTACTTCCCAAGTTGAAAAAATGGCTGACCTAAATTTCTTAGGTTGAGACCGGGGTTGGCCTGTACTTCTCGGGTTGAAACCGGGGCTGACCTGTACTTCCCGGGTTGGGATCGGGACTGGCTTTTACATCCCGGGTTGAGACCGGGGCTGACCTGTACCTATCGGGTTGAGACCAGGGTTGACCTGTACCTCCCGGGTTAGGACCGGGGCTGACTTGTACCTCCCGGATTCAGACCGAGGCTGACCTATAATTCCCAATTTGAGACTGGGGCTGACCTGTACTTTCCGGGTTGAGACCGAGGCAGACATGTAATTCCTTGCTTGAGATCGGGGCTGACCTGTACTTCCCGGGTTGAGACTCGGGCTGACCTGTACTTCCACGGTTGAGACGGGGGCTAACTTGTACTTTCCGGGTTGAGACCGAGGCTGACCTGTACTTCTTGGGTTGGGACCGGGGCTGACATGTACTTCCCGGGTTGAGACCGGGGCTGACCTGTTCTTCCCGGGTTGAGACCGGGGCTGACCTGTACTTCCCAGGTTGAGACCGGGGATGACCTGTACCTACCGGGTTGAGATCGGGGCTGACCTGTACCTTCTGGGTTGAGACCGGAGCTGACATGTACCTCCCGAGTTTAGACCTTGGCTGATCTATACTTCCCGGGTTAAGACCGGGGCTGACCTGTACTTCATGGGTTGAGATCGGGGTTGACCTGTAATTCCCGAGTTGAGACCGGGGTTGACCTGTACTCCCCGGGTTGAGGCCGAGGCTAACCTTTAGTTCCTGAGTTGAGACCGGGACTGACCTGTACTTCCCGGGTTGAGACCAGGGCTAACATGTACTTGAGATCGAGGCTGACCTGTACTTCCCCGATTGAGACTGGGGCTGACCCATACTTCCCTAGTTAAGATCGGGACTGACCTGTACTTCCCAACTTGAGATCGGGGCTGATATGTACTTCCCGGGTTGAGATCGGGGCTCACCTATTCTTCCCGGGTTATGACCGGGGCTGACATGTACTTCCCAGACTCAGGCCGGGACTGACCTGTACCCCCCAAGTTGAAACCGGGGTTAACCTGTACCTACCGGGTTGATACCGGGGATGACCTGTACCTCCCGGGTTTAGACCGGGGCTGACCTGTAATTCCCGAGTTGAGACCGTGGCTGACCTGTACTTCGCGGGTTGAGACCGGGGATGACCTGTACTTTTCGTGTTGAGATCAGGGCTGATCTATACTTCTTGGGTTGAGACCGGGGCTGACCTGCACTTCTCGGGTTGAGACCGGGGCTGACCTGTACATCCCACGTTGAGACCGGGGCTGACCTGTACTTCCCGGATTAAGACCGGGGCGGACCTGTACCTTCTGGGTTGAGACCGGGGATGACCTGTACGTGCCGATTTGAAACCATGGCTGACCTGAATTTCTCTGGTTGAGACCGTGGTTGCCTTGTAATTCTCGGGTTGAGATCGGGACTGACCAGTACTTCTCGGGTTGAGACGGGGGCTGACCTATACTTCCTAGATTGAGATCGGGACTGACCTTTACATCCCTGGTTAAGACCGGGGCTGACTTGTACTTACCGGGTTGAGACCAGGGCTAACCTATACCTCCCAGGTTGAGACCGGGGTTGACCTGTACCTCACGAGTTTAGACCGACGCTGACTTGTAATTTCTGGATTGAGACTGGGGCTGACCTGTACTTTCCGGGTTGAGACCGGGGCTGACCTATAATTCCCTAGTTGAGACCGGGGCTGACATTTTAGTCCCGGGTTGAGACTGTGGCTGACCTGTACTTCTCGGGTTGAGACGGGGGCTGATTCGTACTTCCCGGGATGAGACCGGGGCTGACCTGTACTTCTCGGGTTGAGACCGGGGCTAACATGTACTTCCTGGGTTGAGACCGGGGCTGACCTGTACTTCCCGGGTTGAGACCGGGGCTGACCTGTACTTACTGGGTTAAGACCGGGGCTGACATGTTCTTCCCAGGTTGAGACCGGGCTGACCTGTACCTCTCGGGTTGAGACCGGGGCTGACCTGTACCTCCCGGGTTGAGACCGGTGCTGACCTGTACTTCTCGGGTTGAGACCGAGGCTGATCTGTGCTTCCCGGGTTGAGACCGGGGCTGACCTTTACTTTTTGGGTTGAGACCGGGGCTGACCTATACATCCCGGCTTGAGACAGGGGCTGACCTGTATTTCCCAGGTTGAGATCGGGGCTGACTAGTACTTTCCGGGTTGGGATCGGTGCTGACCTATACTTTTTAGGTTAAGACCGGGGCTGACATGTAATTCTCAGGTTAAGGGCAGGGCTGACCTGTACCTCTCGAGTTGAGAACGTGGCTGATCTGCACCTCCCGGGTTGAGACCGGGGCTGACTTGTACTTCTCGAATTTAGACCTGGGCTGACCTGTACTTCCCGGGTTGAGACCGGGGCCAACCTGTACTTCCCGGATTGAGACCGAGGCTGACCTATAATTTCTGGACCAGGGCTGACCTGTACTTCCCGGGTTGAGACCGGGGCCGACCTGTACTTCCTGGGTTGAGACCGGGGCCGACCTGTACTTCCCGGATTGAGACCGTAGCTAAGTTGTACTTCCCGGGTTGAAATCGAGGCTGACCCGCACATCCCGGGTTGAGACCGGGGCTAACCTGTACTTCCTGAGTTGAGACCGGGGTTGACTTGTACTTCCCTGGTTAAGATCGTGGATGACATATACTTCCTAGGTTAAGATCGAGGCTGACCTGTACTTCCCAGGTTAAGACCGGGGTTGACATGTACTTCCCAGGTTAAGGCCGGGGCTGACCTGTACCTCCCGAGTTGAGACCGGGGCTGACCTATACCTCCCGGGTTGAGACCGGCGCTAACCTGTGTTTCCTGGGTTGAGACCGTGACTGACTTGTACTTCCCGTGTTGAGACCAGGGCTGATTCTTAATTCCCGAGTTAAGACCGGGGCTGACCTATACTTCTCGGGTTGAGACCGGGGCTGACCTGTACTTTTTGTGTTGAGATCGGGGCTGATCTATACTTCCCGGGTTGAGACCGGGGCTGACCTATACTTCTCGAATTGAAACCGGGTTAGCCTGTACTTTTCGGATTGAGACCGGGGCAGACCTGTACCTCCCTAATTGAGACTGGGGATGACCTGTACTTTCTGGGTTAAAACCATGGCTGACTTGAATTTCTCGGGTTGAGACCGGGGATGGCCTGTAATTCTCAGGTTGAGACCGGGATTGACCTGTACTTCTCGGGTTGTGACGGGGGCTGACCTATACTTCCCGGGTTAATACCGGGACTGACCTTTACTTCCTGGGTTGAGACCGGGGCTGACCTGTACCTACCGGGTTGAGACCAGGGCAGACCTGTACCTCCCGGGTTGAGATCTGGGCTGATCTGTACCTCCCGGGTTAAGACCGAGGCTGATCTGTAATTCCTGGGTTGAGACCGGGGCTGAGCTGTACTTCCCGGGTTGAGACTGGGGCTGACTAGTAATTACCGGGTAGAGACCGGTGCTGGCCTATTATATATCTCGGGTTGAGATCGGGGCTGACCTATACTTCCCGGGCTAAGACCGGGACTGACCTTTACTTCCCAGGTTGATACCGGGGCTGACCTGTACTTCCCGTGTTGAGACGGGGGCTGTCCTATACTTCCTGGGTTGAGACGGGGGCTGACATGTAGTTCCCAGGTTGAGACCGGTGCTGACCTGCACTTTCTTGGTTGAGATCGGGGCAAACATGCACTTCCCGGGTTGAGACCGGGGCTGACCTGTACTTCCTGGGTTGAGACCGGGGCTGACCTGTACTTCTCGGGTTAAGATCGGGGCTGACATGTGCTTCCCATGTTGAGACCGGGCTGACCTGTACCTCTCGAGTTGAGACCGGGGCTGACCTGTACCTCTTGAGTTTAGACTGGGGCTAACTTGTACTTCCCGGGTTGAGACTGGGGCTGACCTGTACTTCCCGGTTTGAGACTGAGACTGACATGTACTTCTCGGGTTAAGACCGGGGCTGACATGTACTTTCCAAGTTGAAGCTGGGGCTGACCTATACCTCCCTAGTTGAGACAAGGGCTGACCTGTACCTCCCGAGTTGAGATAGGGGCTGACATGTACTTCCCGGGTTTAGACCGGGGCTGACCTGTACTTCCTGGGTTGAGACCGGGATTGACCCGTACTTCCTGGATTGAGACCGGGCTTGACCTATAATTACCGGGTTGAGATCGGGGCTGACCTATACTTCCTAGGTTGAGATCGGAGCAGACCTGTACTTCTTGAGTTGAGACCGGGGCTGACCTGTACTTTTTGGGTTGAGACCGGGGCTAACCTGTACTTCCCGGGTTGAGATCGAGGCTAACATGTACTTTTTGGGTTGAGATCGGGGCTGATCTGTACTTTCTAGGTTAAGACCAGGGCTGACCTGTACTTTTTGAGTTGAGACCTGGGGCTGACATGTACTTCCTGGGTTAACACCGAGGCTGACATGTACTTCCCGGGTTAAGACCGGGGCTGACATTTACTTCCCAAGTTGAGGCCGGGGCAGACCTGTACCTCCCAAGTTGAGACCGGGGCTGCCCTGTACCTACCAGGTTGAGACCGGGGCTGACCTGTACCTACCAAGTTGAGACCGGGACTGACCTGTACCTCCCGGGTTGTGACCGGGGCTAACCTGTACTTCCCGGGTTGAGACCGTGGATGACCTGTACTTCCCGTGTTTTGACCAGGGCAGACCTATAATTCCCAAGTTAAGACCGGGGCTAGCCTGTACTTCCCAGGTTGAGACCGGGGCTGACCTGTACTTCCCGTGTTGAGACCGAAGCTGATCTATACTTCCTGGGTTGAGACCGGGGTAAACCTGCACTTCTCGGGTTGAGGCCGGGGCTAACCTGTACTTCCTAAGTTGAGACCGGGGTTGACCTGTACTTCCCGGATTGAGACTAGGACGGACCTGTACCTCCCGAATTGAGACCGGGGATGACCTGTACTTCCCAGGTTGAAACAATGGCTGACCTAAATTTCTCAGGTTGAGACCGGGGTTGGCCTGTACTTCTCGGGTTGAAACCGGGGCTGACCTGTACTTCCCGGGTTGAGATCGGGACTGACGTTTACATCCCGGGTTGAGACTGGGGCTGACCTGTACCTATCGGGTTGAGACCAGGGTTGACCTGTACCTCCCAGGTTGAGACCGGGGCTGACTTGTACCTCCCGGGTTTAGACCAAGGCTGACCTATAATTCCCAATTTGAGACTGGGGCTGACCTGTACTTCCCGGTTTGAGACCGGGGCAAACCTGTAATTCCTTGGTTGAGATCGGGGCTGACCTGTTATTCCCGGGTTGAGATTGGGGCTGACTTATACTTCCTGAGTTGAGACCGGGGCTGAGCCGTACTTCTCGAGTTGAGACCGTGGCTGACCTGTACTTCCCGGGTTAAAACAGGGGCTGTCCTGTACTTCCCAGATTGAGACGACGGCAGGCCTGTACTTTTCGGGTTAAGATCGGGGCTGACCTGTACTTCATGGGTTGAGACGGGGCTGACCTGTAGTTCCCGGGATGAGACCGGGGCTGACCTGTACTTCCCGGGTTGGGACCGGGGCTATTATGTACTTCCCGGGTTGAGACCGGGGCTGACCTGTACTTCCTGGGTTAAGACCGGGGATGACATGTGCTTCCCATGTTGAGTCCGGGGCTGACATGTACCTCTGGGGTTGAGACCGGGGCTGACCTGTACCTCCCGGGTTGAAACCGAAGGATGAACTGTACTTCCCGGGTTAGGACCGGGGCTGACCTGTACTTTTCGGGTTGAGATCGGGCCTGACCTGTACTTCCCGGGTAGAGATCGGGGCTGACCTGTACTTCCCGGGTTGAGACCGGGGCTGACCTATACTTCTCGGGTTGAGACCGGTGCTGACCTATACTTCTCGGGTTGAGACTCGGGCTGACCTGTACTTCCTGGGTTGAGATCGGGGCTAACCTGAACTTCTTGGGATGGGACCGGGGCTGACCTGTACTTCCCGGGTTGAGATCGGGACTAACATGTACTTCCCGGGTTGAGACCGGGGCTGACAAGTACTTCTCGGATTGAGACCGGGGTTGACCTGTACTTCCTAGGTTAAGACCGAGGCTGACATGTGCTTCCCGGGTTGAGACTGGGGCTGACCTGTACCTCTCGTGTTGAGACCGGGGCTGACCTGTACCTCTCGTGTTGAGATCGGGGCTGACCTGTACCTCCCGAGTTGAGATCGGGGATGACCTATACTTCCCGGGTTGAGATCGGGGCTGACCTGTGCTTCCCAGGTTGAGACCGGGGCTGACCTGTACCTCCCGGGTTGAGACCGGGGCTGTCTTGTCGTTCGCGGGTTGAGATCGGGGCGGACCTGTACTTCCTGGGTTGAGACCGGGGCTGACCTGTACCTCCCGAGTTGAGATCGGGACAGACCTGTACCTCCCGAGTTTAGACCGAGGCTGACCTGTAATTCCCGGGTTGAGACCGGGGCTGACCTGTACTTCCCGGGTTGAGACCGGGGCTGACATGTGCTTCCCATGTTGAGACCGGGGCTGACCTGTACCTCCCGGGTTGAGACCGAAGGATGACCTGTACTTCCTGGGTTAAGACCGGGGATGACCTGTATTTCTCGGGTTGAGATCAGGGCTGACCTGTACTTCCCGGGTTGAGACCGGGGCTGAGCTGTACTTCCCGGGTTGAGACCGGGGATGACCTGTATTTCCTGGGTTGAGACTGGGGCTGACCTATACTTCCTGGGTTGATACCGGGGCTGACCTGTACTTCTTGGGATGAGACTAGGGCTGACTTTTACTTCCCGGGTTGAGACCGGGGCTGAGATGTACTTCCCGAATTTAGACCGGGCTGACCTGTACTTCCCAGGTTAAGACCGAGGCTGACAAGTGCTTCCCGGGTTGAGACTGGGGCTGACCTGTACCTCTCGTGTTGAGACCGGGGCTGACCTGTACCTCTCGTGTTGAGATCGGGGCTGACTTGTACCTCTCGAGTTGAGACCGGGGCTGACCTATACTTCCCGGGTTTAGATCGGGGCTGACCTGTGCTTCCCGGGTTGAGACCGGGGCAGACCTGTACTTCCCGGGTTGAGACCGGGGCTGACTTGTCGTTCGCGGGTTGAGATCGGGGAGGACCTGTACTTCCTGGGTTGAGACTGGAGCTGACCTGTACTTCCCGAGTTGAGACCGAGTCAGACCTGTACCTCCCGGGTTTAGACCGAGGCTGAACTGTAATTCTCGGGTTGAGACCGGGGCTGACCTGTATTTCCCGGGTTGAGACCGGGGCTGACATGTGCTTTCCATGTTGAGACCGGGGCTAACTTGTACCTCCCAGGTTGAGACCGAAGGATGACATGTACTTCCTCGGTTAAGACCGGGGCTGACCTGTACTTCCCGGGTTGAGATCGGGGAGAACCTGTCCTTCCCGGGTTGAGACCGGGGCTGACCTGTACTTCCCGAGTTGAGATCGGGGCTGACCTGTACTTCCCGGGATGAGACCGGGGCTGACCTGTACTTCCTGGGTTGAGACTGAGGCTGACCTTTACTTCCTGGGTTGAGACCGTGGCTGACCTGTACTTCTTGGGATGAGACTGGGGTTGACTTGCACTTCCCGGGTTGAGACCGGGGCTAACATGTACTTCCCGGGTTAAGACCGGGGCTGACATGTACTTCCCGGATTGAGACCGGGGCTGACTTGTACTTCCCAGGTTAAGACTGAGGCTGACATGTGCTTCCCGGGTTGAGACTGGGGCTGACCTGTACCTCCCGTGTTGAGATCGGGGTTGACTTGTACCTCTTGTGTTGAGATCGGGGCTGACCAGTACCTCCCGAGTTGAGACCGGGGCTGACCTAGACTTTTCGGGTTAAGTCCGGGGATGACCTGTACTTCCTGGGTTGAGATCGGGGCTGACCTGTGCTTCCCGGGTTGAGACCGGGGCTAATCTGTACTTCCCGGTTGAGACCGGGGCTGACCTGTCGTTCGCGGGTTGAGATTGGGGCTGACCTGTACTTCCTGGGTTGAGACCGGGGCAGACCTGTACTTCCCAAGTTGAGACCGGGGCAGACCTGTACCTCCCGGGTTTAGACCGAGGCTGACCTGTAATTTTCGGGTTGAGACCGGGGCTTACATGTACACCCGGGTTGAGACCGTGGATGACCTATAATTCCCTGGTTAAGACCGGGGCTGACATGTTATTCCCGGGTTGAGATTGGGGCTGACTTATACTTCTTGGGTTGAGACCAAGGCTGACTTGTACTTCCCGAGTTGAGGCCGAGGCTGACCTGTACTTACCGGGTTGAGACGGGGGCTGACCTGTACTTCCCGAGTAGAGACAGGGGCTGGCCTGTACTTCCCGGGTTGAGATAGGGGCTGACCTGTACTTCTCGAGTTGAGACGGGGGCTGACCTGTACTTCCTGGAATGAGACCGGGGCTGAACTGTACTTTTCGGGTTGAGACCGGGACTAACATGTAATTCCCGGGTTGAGACCGGGGCTGGCCTGTACTTCCCAGGTTGAGACCGGGGCTGACCTGTACTTCCCGGGTTAAGACCGGGGCTGACATGTGCTTCCCAGGTTGAGACCGAGGCTGACCTGTACCTCTCGGATTGAGATCGGGGCAGACCTGTACCTCCCGGGTTGAGACCGGGGCTGACCTGTACTTCTCGGGTTAAGACCGGGGCTGACCTGTACTTCCCAGGTTGAGACCAGGGCTGTCCTATACTTCCTGGGTTGGGACCGGGGCTGACCTATACTCCTCAAGTTGAGACCGGGTCTAACCTGTACTTCCCGGGTTGAGACCGGGGCTGACCTGTACTTTTCGGGTTATAATCGGGGCTGACCTGTACTTTCCGGGTTGAGACCGGGGCTGACCTGTACTTCCCGGATTGAGACCGGGGTTGACCTTACTTCCCGGGTGGAGACCGGGACTGACCTGTACTTCCCGGGTTGAGATCGGGGTTGACCTGTACTTCTTGGGTTGAGACCGGGGCTGACGTGTACTTCTCGGGTTGAGACCGGGGCTGACCTGTACTTCCCGGGTTAAGACCAGGGCTGACATGTATTTCTCGGGTTGAGATGGGGTTGACTAGTACCTCCCGGGTTGAGACTGGGGCTGAGTTTAAATAGATAATTTTGCCCTCTTGCAAAGTTAGTAACAGAAATGTAAAAAAAATTCGAGTGTCTACAGCAGGAGTAAAGAAAAATTCGAGTGTCTACATTCCTCCATTATTATAAATTCAATTTAATTTAATTGAATTATTCCATCTCATGCCACATAAATATTTATATTAGAATAAATATCCAAACATTTATTATTCTTAATATTAATATTATTTTCAAAATTCACAGGTATTACACTTGGTCAGTCCAAAAAACTTGTGTCTTTTAGTCCTCTAGTTTTAATTATGACCGATCGTGAATCATGATTACATCCTTAGTGGGTTAAGTACTTTGAGATGTTTTTCACTGTTTTACAATGATCTTCTCCAAAATATGACTGATCAACATCATATCTAGTATATTTCATTGCATACATGATAGTAACTCATGCGATCTCTCTTTTTTTATGACAATTTTAAAGAGATACACTCCATAGTTCATCACCATGAGACATCTCTTGGAGTTTGCCATGCTAAACGCCTTTAGCATCAAATGAATATATATTCCTTGGGTTAAGCCAAGCATCCTTTTAAATCTATCTATATAGATTTATATCCCCAATTTAGGATGTTCTACCCAAATCATTCATGGAGGAATATTTAGACAACTTTATCTTTACTGATTATAGCACTAGTATGTCATTCCTTATCAGTAGTATATCAACATATAATACTATGAATGTCACAGCGCTCCCACTGACCTTTTGTACATACCAAGTTCATTCCCATTTTTGA
Organism: Panax stipuleanatus; assembly: GCA_020205555.1. Taxonomy (NCBI): domain Eukaryota; kingdom Viridiplantae; phylum Streptophyta; class Magnoliopsida; order Apiales; family Araliaceae; genus Panax; species Panax stipuleanatus. Next base: position 137,426,218 of record CM035117.1, on the reverse strand, counting down.
TAAAATTAAACCCTTTTGATTTTTCACATCAAAATGAATGTTCTATCTTTGAGAAGCTTGCTTCAATCCATAAATGGATTGTTGTAGCTCATATAAATGATTTTCTTCAACCATTGAAACAAATCCATCTGACTGTATCATACATACATTCTCCTCTAATAATATATATTTGAGGAAGGGCGGCTTTACGTCCATTTGCCAGATCTAGTAATATTAAGTTGCAATCTCAAGAAAAATCCAAATTGACTTGAGCATTAATACTGGTAATAAAGGTTTTATTACATTCAACTCCTTGACTTTATTTGAAAACCTTTTCCAAAATGGTCTGGCCTTATAGGTCTCCACCTTGACATTTGCTCTAAGGATCTATTTCAAATTTTATGGTCACCTGTTATTTCTCTGAGTGTCTACAACTTTTAGCCTTATCGTGTATTACTGGATCATCATCCTCTATGATTCGTACCTCATCATCATCATCATCATCATCTATTATGAATCCATACCTCCATGGTATCTTTAGTATTATTCTAGATTCACGATTTGGTTGTGGTACAATAGGTCTATCTACAGGTTCTTCCTTTTGACTAATAGTGATTTGTGCTTCTTGAACTCCTTCAAGATCTATTATCCTCCCACTAGCCCTTCAATGATAAACATTTTATCTTAGAAGGCAGCATGTTTCACAACAAACACCTTTTGCTAAGTAGGATTATAGAACATATATCCTAAACTTAGTTTAGGATGTCCCACAAATCTGTACTTATCAAATCTTGTCCCAAGCTTATCCTTTTGTAGCCTTTTCACATAAGTTGGATAACCCTTTATCTTAACATAGTTAAGATTATGAATCCTCCCTGTCCATAACTCTTATGAAGTCTTGGGGAAGGATTTTGAGGTTACCTTTTAGTAGATATGCAGCCCATTTCTAGGGCATTATCCTAAAAGGATATTGGAATATCGGTAAAATCATTATGGACCGCCCCCATGTCCAACAAAGTACAATTTTTCCTTTTAGATACACCAATCAATTATTGTGTATCAAGAAGCGTCCATTATGAGAAAACCATTTAAGATGATTTTAAAACTTATTGCACAAGTATTTATTCCTTGATCCAATCGAAAAATCATATTGCCTTGCCAATTAGTTTTACTTCTGAATTCTTTGAACCTTTTAAATGATTCAAACTTGTATCAAATACAAATTTTCAAGTCTTTGAATGATCATCTCCTTTTCTTTTTTACTGGTTTGTTCAATTTAAAATTATTTTCATGTAAGTCAAGTATGTAAAGTCCATTCAGTAAATTGTTAATTATTTAAACTAATGGACTTGCCTTTAGGCGGCGCTAAATAATAAGTTTATGTAGTTAATGGACCAACCTTTGCTCCATTCCCACACGCATGAAGACTTCTCCTTATTTAGCTTTCTACTTTTGCTTAGTCCCTTCATAAATATATATTTATGAGAACCATAGCCGGTATCCTATACCCAAGTAGAAACTTTACTTACTGAAAGATTTATTTCAATCATTGACAAACCTATATTTGTAACCGAAGCTTCACTAAGCTTCTTTTAGTTAGTCTCTGCAAGATACTTCTTGCAGTTTCTATTCCAGTGTCCAGGCTTATTGCAGTGGAAGCAAACTCCTTTGCTATCCGTATCAGTTTTGTTCTTATTATCCTTTGTTTTTGCCTTTCTTTATACCTTCTTTGAATTTTCTTCTTTTCAGAAGATCCTTTGGTCTCTACCAGTAAGACTTGGTCTTTCTTGGTTGAAAAATGACTCTCAATAGTTTTTAACATGTTAAGCATATCAGTCAGGTTGACATCTAGCTTGCTTATGTGAAAATTCACAACAATTGTGATAAGGAGTCCGGGAGTGAGTGCAAGATCAAATCTTGGCTCAACTTTTCATCTTTGACAAAATCCTGTTGTCCTAATTGTTCAATCCAATTGATCATCTTTAGGACATGTGTCTATACTGTAGTGTCATCGGTCATTCTAGATTGGAAGAGCTCCATAGATATCTAATATCAAGCAATCCTACTTTCCTCACCATTCAACTACTTGAAATGCATAAATATAGCAGGAGCATCCATAGTTTCATAATGACGCTGAAGCTGTTACTAATGGATACGAGCATGATGCATTGAGCCAACTATGCATCATCTTGCTACTTTCTAAAAGTAGCAATCTCTTCCTCAGAGGCATTGTCTGCAACCATTGCAGGGATAGACGTATTAAGGACATAAGATAGCTTTTCAGTCTTGAGAACTATTCTCAAATTCCTTAACCAATCCGTTTAATTTGGTCTGGTTAATTAACATCTAATATGCTACGCAGTGATAGTAATTTATACATTATAAAATTCAGTAAATAAATTTATAATTAACAACATTATAGCATACATTCTTTTATTAATTTACCAAAATAAATTAGGTTTTGTTTTAAATTGGTATCTCCCACTATTTTCTTCAAACTATATTACCCTCATAAGTAATATATAGTTCAATAAATCTAATTAAAGATTTGTTAGTGAGAATAAGGATCCTATTTCAAATGTATATAGTCTTGTGGTGACACAACAAATAATATATAAATAAATAGGTAGATAACTCTTGTCAATTACATCACCATGTAACTCATTTTGCCTCTTTAAATTATTTTGATCAAGTGGTGGCACATCCGAATTAAAATTATCTAAGTTAAGTCCAACCTAGCACTTCTATATTTTCAAAAGAAAAAATACTGTCCTTGTGGTAACACAACAAAACAACATCGTTCAGTCTATTTATAAGCATCAAATGTGATAAAATAACATCTTAAATATTTAATACTTGCCTTGTGGTGACACAACAAACTCATATTAAATATTAAATATTGTATTAATTTTATCATGCTAGAAGGCGACGTTCGATATTCCAAATATCTTTAAACTCTTAGGACTTAATATAAATTTTTTGAGGGGTTTGTCATTATTTGTCTCATCTTTTTAGCGTGCACACACACACACACACACACACACACACATATATATATATATATATATATAAAATACGCGTCATATTAGTTAACATGTGAAGCATGTTGTATAATATATAAAATATATATAGTAAATACTATATTCTACCTGGATTGATTATGAACTTTTATTATATTTTGGTTCACTCGAGCCATCAAGTGAACCAAAAGATCAAACCTAGGGGGTGCAAGAATTAAATTTAAGTATAACTATTACATTTAAATCCTGGACTCCATTACAAACGGATCTTCATGCGCTCCTTGCTCTTTGGTCTCCTATTTTTCAAGATAATTCTAACTAATCCTATTACATAAACTATTTACATTAAATAGAAACCTTGATCAGCAGTCAATGAAAAGTACATAGAGGGAGATAAAAATTACATCAAGAAAAATTAGAGAAGATGAGGTACGCATACCCCATTTATAAAATTCATAAATTCAAGCATCCAACTAAAATAAAATTCAATCACATTGGTCAATAGTCCATAATCAACCCCATTTATTATCATACAAATTAACATATGCATCAATAAATAATATTCATCTCATGAATAAATAAACATTTAATATATACATTGATATCGATTTAATCGGCAATTTTAGTTAGCATAAAATTCAACTTTGAATCAAAATAAACTCTTTTATTTTAATCCAAATTTAAATCAAAATAAGCTTTTTATTTTAATTTATCCATTTTGAATAAAAATAAACTCCTTTATTTTTAATCAAATTACTTAATCAAAATAAACTCATTTATTTTAATTAACATGGAATCTAATTCCAAGTCAAAATAAACTACTTTATTTTAACTTTTAAAACTGTTATGGAAAAAATAAAAAATGTGGAATCCAATTCCTTATCAAAATAAAATCTCTTATTTTGATTAATATGAAATCCTATTTCCTATCTAAATAAACTCCTTTATTTAAGAAAACATGGAATCCCTTTCCTAATCACAAATAAACTTTTTTATTTTTTAGGAAGAATAGAATTTAATTTCATCTCCAATTAGTTATCATAGAACCTGTAACGAATGAGATTTTGTATATTTAATTATAAATATTTATTGAATTAAATAAATATTCTTAGTTGAATTATTGATTGAGTTAAATAAATAATGTAATTGTTGTTGAGTAATTTAATTAAGTGTAATATATTAATTAAATAAATATTTAATATTTAATTTAATTGATGTATATTAATTTTATGGTATGATTCTAATTTAATTGAAATAATTAAATTAGATGAAGTTTATATGATAATTGTTACATAAAATTATAATTAACGAGTAATTATAATTGTTATGTGGCAATTTTTGTATGGTTAATTGATGTTATCTTTTATTTAATTAAATTAGAATGTTAAAATTTAATTAATTAAAGTGTAACATTTAAATTATGTGTTAAAATGATTTATTAAAAGAATAAAGAAAAGGGATTTAAAGTGTTTTTGTCAAACAAGTCCCTTACTTCTGTTTTAATCTCGTTTTACCAAACATGGCCTTAGTTACTAATAATCTGTTTTAAAAATAAGGCTGTTTTGCCAAACAAGCCTTAGGGTTTTTTAAATTCAAATTTGTGTAACCTATATATTAATTAGTAATTAGTATATGTAATTAATAGATAGCAGTTACATATTCTATATAATTATATGTATTATATGTATAATATATGTATATCAGTTATACATGGTATACAAAATAGTTACGTTAGAAAGTTAGAACAAACAAAGAAAGAAAGAACAGAGAAAAAGTTAGAGAGAAAATACTCAAAGAGAAGAGAAGAAGAAGAAGAAGAAGAAGGAAGAGGAGTCCTTGCTAAAGCCAACAAACATCATCTTCTTCTTCCTCACAATCAAAGGGTATACTCTCTATGTTCAAATATTTTATATTGTGTTTTATGTCTTCCATGTTTTTCAAAAAGAACTTCTCTATAATAATCTTTTTATGAAAATTACTTGATTAGGATGTATATATGTGATGTGTGTATATATATATATATATATGCTTATATATGATCCTTATAGTTGTCTAAGTGATTCAATTCACGTAAATACGATGAACATGAAAAAATCATGTTTATAGTAATATATAGTGAACTTATTTTGAAAATAATCTTTTAAATTATCAAAATTGACGTTTGATTGTTAATTTTGTTTAATTTGATCATGGATTATGATAATATGTTAAGGAATAAAGTTAATACAATTGGAATTACATGATTTGGTTTAAAAACGAACCCACAGTAGCAATTTTCATCAAGAACGATTAAGAATGTTGTTTTCTTCAAAAATCATGAAAATTGTGTTTTGATTATGTGTTATAGTGTTTATGAATGTTATAATCATGTTAAAACGTTAAGGTTTTGTTTTCATAAAGTTTTATATACATTATGTTGATAAAAATCGCATTTGGGTGCGAAGAAATAAGCCAAATTGGCTTATTTCTCTGCAGGATCGCGAGTTGGGGGAACCCAGCAGCAGTGGGCCCCGCCCCAGCGGGGCTGTAAGTGTGACACCCCCGATCCGGGTCCTCTGACCCCGGTCCCGTCGCCACGATACAATACTAACATCCACCTCTAACAACATACGATAACTAAAAATACGAAATATAATAAACGTACGTTGTTCATTCAAAAGGTGTTACTAGTCCCAAGATTCGATAACCTTAAATAAAATCTTACAAACATACCCTAAAATAATCATTAGGGTTCATATTACAATAATAGTAATTAAACAAAACATAAAGACAAAGTCTGCTCCTTGCAAACTATCCTACAATCTTTTCTTTACCCTTGTCCTTCCCTGAAGTCTCGGCCTTAACTGCAATATAAGTCATAATATAACAAGAATGAGCAACAAGTTTGCTTAGCAAGTTTAAATACAACAATAAAGGATATATCATGATGAATGGAAAATATCTGACAATGAATTCAACAATATGAATATCTTAAGGATTCAACAATATGAATATTAGAACGATTCAATAATATGAATAACTGAACAATTCAACAATATAAATATTAAAATGATTCAATAATATGAATATCTGAACGATTCAACAATATGAATATTAGAACGATTCAATAATATGAATAACTGAACGATTCAACAATATGAATATTAAAATGATTCAATAATATGAATATTAGCTAGATTCAACGATATGAACATCTGAACAATTCAACAATATGAATATTAAAAGCAAAGATAATAATTGCCTTTAGAATGACTGATAGTCGAGTAGACTCTGAACTATAACTTTTCAATGGGTTCAATAGCTAATTGACCCTTTGGATTACTGGCTACAGAAACTTAGTACCTCGAGGAGATCAGCCTCGGGTACAACGTGAATATGCATAACACTTACATCTGCTTACTCGTATCATATATTAGATATCTGGGCACACTCCTACATATGAAGGGTGTTCTGTTCTGTCTAAGAATCCTTACCATCAATTGGTTTGGATAGCTTTAAAGAAACTTCATACACTTGTCTGACCGAGCAAAGGTTCAGACTCTAACTGACACGGTTCAAGAAATTTAAAATCTTGAATAATGTACAAGTCCAAGACTGTACGAGCTCAAATGCACTAAGTGCGGATATCAATAATATCGATGTGGAATTATTGATAAGTAAATAAACCACTAAATAACATGCTTGGAAATAAAGTTCAAGCAATTAAGTAAACAACTTTCGATTCGACAATAACCTACTCAATACAGTATGAGAAGGATATGAACTTGCACAATAAAGATGAAGTTTAGAATTTGCACAATATATGAATTAGTGTAAGTTAGGGAACTCGCACAATAACCAAAGTGGTGTAGTTCGGGGAACTTACACAATAATAGACTCTTTGCATAAAGTAAATGCATAGGCTTAGACACTTGTAACATCAAAGAGTGAAATTCGGGGAATTTCACCAGAATAGATCCCTTGCATAAAGTAAATGCATAGGTTAGGACACTTGCTCAAATAATCAAAGTGTGAAATTCGGAGAACTTGCACGGTAATAGATTCCTTGCATAACATAAATGCATAGGTTAGGACATTTGCTTACAACGTTCCTTGAGTAAAGTAAACACCAAGATAAGATACTTGCACAATATACGAGTTTGTATAAGTTTAGAGAACTTGCATAATCAAAGAAATGAAGTTCGGGAACTTGCAAAATTAAAGAGTGAAGTTCGGGGAACTTGCACCATATCAAGGTTGTGTAGTTCAGAGAACTTGCACAATAATCAAAGTCGTGAAGTTCGGGAAACTTGCACCATACTCACGTGTGAAGTTCGGGGAACTTGCACAATACTCAACGTGTGACGTTCGGGGAACTTGCACAATACAATAATAACCTGCTCAATACAATATGAGAAGGATAGGAAACTTTCACCAAAAAAAGTAAAGTTTAGAAACTCGTTTACACGGTTCATTGAATAAGGTAGTACAAGAATTTAGAATACTTGCACAATAGGGTCCAGATACTTGTACAATAACTAAGTATAAGTCAAGAAAAACTTGCTCAAATAAAAGAGTAGTTCAGAAAAACTTGCTTGATTGCTCAGCTACAATTAATTCTAGCTTTAACTTAAACAGCTTTGGAACGACCTAATATTAACAAGTTCGTCTCTCCAATTAGTATATATAAACTAATATAAGTTCACACATACTAGAATCTAGTCATTATATAAATCTATCACATAAGATCACGTTCAGTATCAAAGATACCATTTATAGCATCATAATATGATAACTGTTAAAATCAGACTTTATGCAAATTGTCCGGACCTGAAAGTGTTCTGGTGCAAACCTAGCATGCAACTACTGACATTAAACCAATACACATGCTCATCAAGTTATAATCTCTCATTCGAAACTAGCATGCTCATCCTAATCCAATTTCAAAGTCATATGTTTTCATGCCGGTAAACCTTAAGTTAAACAAGTTCATACTTCAAAGGTTCGCTACTCCAGTCATACTACCTCGTAACGAGACTAAACAATACTTAATATATATGCTCGAGTATACTACACACATATACTTTAATCACATAGTTGAAGTTCATTTTCTACGATTAAGCATGCATATGTGAAATCTGTATATAAACAAATGAGGTTCATGTCAAAACGTCTATAGGCCTAATAACAATCTTAATACTTATACTCGTATGCTCACAACATGTCTCACGTGGCATTTGATGTTATTTACTTTCACATCTTAAGTTCTCTTTCAAAAATATATTAAGTCCACAAGGACAATACGATACATGTAAAGCATCTCATAGCCGTGATTCACATGTACTAGAACGCTTATATAAGTCACATACATGTATTCAAGTGGTCCCAATCTAAAAGACACAAGTCTTGGTTATGTTTACTTTGAAAGTCCTTAAGTTTCACTTGAAAAACCTCTTGAAGCTTTCAATCAAGTATGCTAACGTGTTTAACATTTTAAACATGCATTTCAAGTTAATATAAACCATGATATTATGCTCATAATATCAGAATATGTACATGCTATGTCCATGATAAAGTTCACTTTTGAATTTGCAAGTTTCCCTTTTTAAAACATTTATTTTCCTTTCAACAAACATGTGGCCATGACATATACGTATGGCCTCATGGAATACTTATTTATATTATGTCTACGTACCTATATATATATATATATATATATATATATTAATCATGTATACATATTTGCCAAAATCAGAACACTGGCATGCTTCATATATGTTACGTTCGTTCACGAAATCTTAAGTTTATTTCATAACTATATGTTGTTTCATAAACCTTGTATGCAAACATAGCAAAACACGTTTACACAATGTTCATATACTCATATAAGTGTATTAAGCTAGTTCACATGCCTGTCCTAACAAGGTATTACATGATGACATGACAGGCTTGTAGCAGAAAAACAAAATCTGATTTCCAAGGCCTGCGCAGCTGCGCTGCAACCAGGTATAAACTCGACGCAGCTGCGCCGGCTCCTGATCCAACCAAGACTGAACTGCTTCGACAGTTCATCATCCTAACTCAAATTTTTTTTTCAACGAAAACATTTTAAGCATGATATGATACTATTCTAACATGATTATAACTCCATATAACCCTTAACAATCATATATCACAATTCAATTATCATCAATTCATGTTTAACTCGAAAATCAATAACTTAGCAATCTTAGAAACAGAAAAATTGAAGAACATGAATGGAATTTTACAGAGATTGAAGAATAAGGAGGTAAGTGATTATACCTCTGTAATTGAATGCACTAGTTCTTGCTGCTAAACTAATTCCTCCTCACTGATAACTCTTGCACTTATATTTGTTATATGAAAAACCTCAGCAATGTGAGAATGAGAAGGAAGAGAGCTCTATATATATAGGCAAACCAAATACCCAGATAATGCTATCATCTCCCAAATCAATTCAAGGGGTTTCAAGATTGTACACTAGATAAGAAAGAGTTGGTGCAATCCATCATTACCTCCACTCCCCCATAATCATTCACTCTATGTTGCTGAAAATGAGAGAAGGAGGTAGAGTGTAGCTAGCATGTGGGAGTTCATGTGAGAGGAGTAGTGGGGAGGGGCTCTCAATGCTAACTTAGCACTTGCAAGGTGTATTATTATATAAGTCTCATACTTGGTTACATAATAAATACACTAGATAATATAATGTATATACACATAGTATATACTTAAATTATAAAGTTACTTCCAATGAACAAATAATGTTATAATATATCAAGTAGTGTATATACATATAATCCATGTACATTGAATATAAAGCAATTGGGTATTATTATTATAATAAATGTTATTATAATAGTTATAATAACTTATTGAAATCTTTATTAATAATAATAGTTTATTAATATAAGGAAATAGAGTATTCATTTAATTCCACCCACATATGTCAAGTAACTCACATAGTGACATTAATTTCATTATATAATTTATAATATATAATCATATTAATGTGTCACTTTATATATAATATATAGTTAACTACCATATATAAAAGGTTTAATATAAAATGATTAATCACGTAAATATAATATCATTATATTAATTAATCTCTTACTCGTTAATTATTATTTATCCATAATAATTATTAATCAACAACAATATTAGTTTCATACGTTATCAATTAATTACTCAAATATAAATAACTAATCCCGATTAAATCTCTTCACTATATTCAAGAAATTGGAATATATAATTACTAACACTTTTTATCAATACTCTGACATAAAAGTCTCAGGGTTAATCTACTAATTTAAATAACCATTAGTGATTCCCTTTAATAAAAATCCTAGCATTTATTCGCATAGGTTAAATTCACATAAGCACATAACCACATAAGGTTTAAATAAGTTTGAAAAATTAACTCTTAAAAAATTTTAGATCACATATAAAATTAATAAGGAGCTTAAAATTCCTGATCGTTACAGTAAGCCTAAGGAACCCCGCCCCAACAGGGGTAGGGGCTGTCCGGGATTTTTAGTTTGTGTTCCGTGAAGTTTTTGTGCGATACATGCTAGCTAACTTAAATTGATGACTTGTTAAGTGTATTAGACAATGAGATAACATATTTTAAATATGATTAAGATAATTTGAAGTCTTATAGTAATATGTTATATATATACTTGTATATTACTTTCATAAGGTACAGCATGGTAGTTTAAAGCATTATAAGCTTGTGATGTGTATGTTGTGAGTGCAGACTCACGTATGTGATTAGTTAGCGACTTATGTTATAAACCACGTTGTGAGTTGAACTTAAGTAAGAAGTTCAATGGTTTAAAAGTATTGGTGATGTACTAATTTATGTTATAAACATAATGTAAAATGTAGGATAATTGTGGGAGTGATTTGTAATTGTAAAGTGTAGCTTGCGCTTGATGCAAGTTTTCTAAACCTATCTTTTACGTTTATGCAAGTTTTCTAAACCTATCTTTTACGTTTATACAAGTTTTTTAAACTCAAACTTGTTATTGTTATACAAGTGTTTTAAATTCAAATATTTATTGTATTTGAGATTGTCCTTTTATTTCTGCAATGGACAAATACTTATTTAAAGTTCATGATTTAATTAAAGTGACCTTGACTTAATTGTTCAAGTAAGGTCTATCTTATCTTTCGTATGCTTTAAGTTTAAATTCTAAAGCATAAGTTATCTCATAATTCGTTATTATTGAATTATTCTTGATTATTGTGAGTCGATTTAACTACTCCTTAGTTGTTGATAGTTGAAACTCCAAATTTTGTTTTAGCTATCCAAACCAAACTTTCTTTGGTGCGGACTCGTATCAAATACTGAGATGAACAACCCTATTTATTAGGAAAGGTTACTATGCAAAAACGTTAAATGTTTGTGCACAATACATGGTACGAAGGGTTGATCCCCCTAAGTACGAGTTAGAGTCCATAGTTTAAATGACTGTTAAAGGTTTTAAACGAAAATGTTTATAACCTAGGATATAGTTCAAGGTCTTATGACCCTCAGATGATTCAATATTCAAAATTCTAACTATTGATGAAAGAATTATTATTCAATTCTTTATTGTTGATGAAAGTAAAGTTATTCAAATCAATTGAAGCTATTCAGTTTATATCATATTATTGTTATATTCCAAGTGAGCTTTTGTTTGCTCACTCTTGCATATTTCATAATTACTTGCAGTTAAAGTCGAGAACGTTGACGTACCGTCAATAAGTAAAGGGAAAGGCAAGATGAACAAGTGAAGACTTGTTGTCTTTGATTGTGATTGTAATAAGACTTGTTTATGATATTTTATTTTCGCACTTATTTGTTTTTGTTAAGGTTAGCAAACTTGGGATATTTTCGGATTAAGGTTGTAATCCTTTTTCATAAGGAAGATTTTATTTAATGATGAGGTTGTAAATCTTTTTGCATTCCTTATTATTGGGTAGATATATGTTTTTATTTAGATAGTGAACACCAAATCATGTGAAAACGAAGTACCCGGATTTGGGGGTGTCACAGAACCCAATTCCAAATCTAATTAGTTAACATGAAATTAAATTCTAATTAAAATAAACATCTTTCTTTATTTTAATCCAATTCCAAATAAAAATAAACTACTTTATTTAAATTTAGAATTACTGGAAAAACATGGAATCTAATTTCAATTAAAATAAACTTTTTATCTTAATTAGAAATCAAACGAAATAAAAAAAAAATTAAAAATCAAAAATTTTAATTTTCTGAACAAAGGCGTTGCTGCGCCACGTTTGACCTTCAAACGGGCGCTGCGGCGCTTGCTAACGCTGTCGGTTGAACACTGTTCTTACGCTGCGGAGCTGGTTGGCGTTGCGGCGCCTGGTTTGTTCCTTTGACTGGCGCTGCGGCGCCGCTGGGCAGAACCAGTTTTTTCAATTCTCGAATTATGCAGTTTTTCTCCAAAAAAACAAATTGTATACCAACAATTATGTCCAATTAAATTATTCTAAACACATATCAACATACATATCATTTAAAAAAAATTAATAACTCACATAAAGGTTTGGCTCTGATACCAATGTTAGGTTTGTAAAATTTATGGACATAATCAAATTATTGCTTAAAATAAGCGAAAGCATGGTAAATTAGAGTTTTAAAATTTTAAAAACCATATATCCGGATCATCCTTTATGCACAATTATTAATTAAATAAAATAGATGAAGATTAGATTCATAACCTCGTAGAAACTAGCTTCTTCAGGTACGAGTTCAACTCCACATCGTTTCACGTTCAACTTGAATCCACCAGATTGATTCCTTTCTTTGATCAACGTTAGCCACCCAAGTGTTTGGCCTCTAGAGGTGATCCACAAAGAAAGAATAAGAATTTAAGAAGATGGGTGTTTGGCTAAACCCTAGTTTCTGTCTCTATAAAAAATGTGTACTCTCCCAACTCTTGGAATGAAGTGTGTAACCTTGTTCCATAATAAATTTTTTTATTTATAGATATAGGTAACCCTCCTAAACTATTTAGGATTAGGGTTTTATATTAATTAATTAAACCCTTTTAATTAATTAGGCTTTCCAATCTTATTAGAAATAATTAATTAAACTCTTTTAATTAATTAGTCTCCTAATCTTATTAGGAATTTATATGAGAGAGTATTTTATTAATTAATTTACAAACTCCTTTAGGAATTAAATAATAATAATAATAGTAGTAGTAATAATAATAATAATAATAATAATAATAATAATAAGACTCCTCTTATTAATTTATATTTAATATTTCCAAAATATTAAATAATAAATATTAAGCTATTTAATTTATTCTATCACCATAGATTAAATTAAATATACTTAACTTATTATTACAATTATTTCATTTGTTTCTTTAATAAATATTCTTCTTTTTATAGTGTGACCCTTTAGGTTCTTCATATTAAACTGGTTGTGAATAAATCAATTAAAATAATTCTAATCTTATTTAAATAAATAAATTAAACTAATAATTTATTTAAATAAATAACATTTATTCTACAATAAGGATAAGCCTCCTTAGCGATCAACGACTTTCCAGATAATATAGATTTCAACATTAATCATAAAAGAACCTTTGAGTAAATAGTTACCATACAATTCAATCCTTTCACCATACAATGTCCCAATTAAATATAAGACATGGAATTACTGTCAAGTCTTATTTTATTTAATTATATGTATTTCGATTCCAAAATGCACAGCTCCAAATAATGCAAATTAGAAACTCTTTTCTAATTTCATTCCACCTTGGCCAAGGATTCCTGGGTTGTCATTTATCGAATCACATAGGACATATCTCTTCTTTTACTAAAGGTGGTAGATTCTTTATTGATTATTCATTATCTCCATATATGACTTATTACACCCAAACATACCCTTTGATATACCCTAAGGGTCTTAAGGGATAAGTCAAAGTATAACTCATTATACACAAGATATTATGATGATCTCAAATCCAAGGATCACTTGTACTACTATCACTATAGGAATTTCTATTGACAGATAAGTAAAACTCCATTAGGTATTCCTTAGCGAGCCACGTTCAGTGAACTTATTCTCCAATAAGCACTTACATACTTACTTTATTGTCTCCACACAAATGATTATGAGATCAATCATCCTCATCCAATGAGCAAGCAACATATATACTAATCTATCCGAATTCACTAATCCCCTTTTTAGTAATCCATCGATTGGGAACAATTTTAGTTTTAAGCTATCTAAGAATTTAGATCTCATTAGCATGATCATCATCATGATTCTAAAAATATTGCTTAAAACTATGGGTTTATCACATATTATAATAACAACATCATGTAGATAATTAAATGCATATATATAAAAAATTATTTTATTAATAATGAATATTATTGTTATAAAGTATATGCTTTATCATCAAACATGATTGGCTTGTGTGCATACTACTTTTAATGGAAAATATAAAGACTATTAAATTGTAAGACCCCAACTTTTATGAATAAAGATTTAATTTTCTTTATATATTATTTTGAAATAGTAAGGTGTTGATTTGATAAATGTAAAAAATTATGGGTGAAATGTGCAAATATTTCAAAATAAGCAAGTGGTTATAAAATATTCATTGTTGTCGGAAAATATTCGTTTGGTCGTGGAATATTCTTGTTGTCGGGGAATATTCGTACGACGGCGCAACTATTTGTGGGCCCCACAATGGAATAACTGTCGGATATAGAAAGCGACAGAAATAACCTTTTTATAAAAATAACGGCGTAGTTGTTACCGTTAGAACTGTTGAAATACCCGGTGGTTAAAATACAGTAATACGCGGTGTTGCACAGTAGCACACGATATTGCACAGTAATTCTAATTATTAGTTCTTACGTAAGAAGGCACTTACTCAATTATTGTTACAGTAAGTATTGTTCAATATTTTATATTATTGATTTAATAATTGCTACATTGATAATTGCATAATATTTTATTGATTCAATAATTGCTACGTTGATATTTTATATTATTGATTCAATAATTGTCATTGCACAGTATTTTAAATTATCAAATCAATAATTCATATTTTTTGAATAATATTATTAGATAACATTATTGGCAATGTCTAAGGAAGTTCTGTCTAGGAGGGGTTATTTAATTGCGCGCCAGTAAGGAGAAATCTTTATCAGAAGACCCCCTCTTTCCTGGGAACGACCTGATTGTCAATATTGTAGTTCTGTAATATTATTTGTGAATAATTAATTATTGATTTATATGATAAGGAAATATTTTAAATGAAATAATTTTTAGAATGAAATATTTGTTGAAAGTTTGGCAATTATCTTCTCTAATAAAATATTTATTTAAATATATTATTATAATATATAATATTATTTAAATAATAATATAATAATAATATCATTTTGGTTTTAAAAACCTTCCGTGCACATTTTGATTTCTCTCCTGCATATTTTTCAAAGTGGAGGCTTACTCTTCCTGCAAATCCTTTTCCAAAAAAAAAAAAGTTGGCCCCCAATCATGGAAATTTCAAAGTTGGGCAGGAAAGGTTGAAAAATTAGGCTGAGAAAGTGAGAGGTTAGGCGGAGAGGAGAAAGAAAGAAAGTTAGGCAAATGTATTTTATTTTTACGCCGAGGTTGCACTATAAAAGGGGAGGCAACCTCCATCCTAAAGACACCAAATATTTTAAACATTCCTACCGCAATATTGTGGATATTTCTTTTGAGTATAAGGGTACTTTGAGTGTAACTTTTTGTACAAGATTTTCTCTGAATAATATCCGATATTCCAGTCAAATCCAGTTTCTACTAAGGTAAAGGATATTACTTTATTACAATACTCGTAAGAATATTATTTTCTTTCATATTTCATATTATGAAAACGATAATAATTCCTTTCATATACCCAAATTAAAACTTACTACGGTAAGTATTGCTTCTATTATTCCTGAAATGATCAGAAATTCTTCGAATTTTGCGTTTCATCTAGTATCATTTCATTGGAAACGTTGGTATGAATTTTATTATAAAATTTTTACCATTTCATGTCGGAGTTACTATTCACGTATACGGCACTATTCACGTATACGGCACTATTCACGTATACGGTACTATTCACAAAAAATTAAATTTTCTTCTATTTGTCCAAGTTAGCTATTATGGGTCCTATCTTTGATTGGATCCAAGTTTTGATTTTTATTCTTGAATTTTACTCCACAAAATATTATTATAGAGTATTCTTGAACTTGAATAAATTAGATTACGAATCCCTAATCTTTGTCCTCTATCTCACTGGATTCGTTATTTATATTATTTTTCATCATCCTAAGTCCAAAATGGTGATATAACTGAATGTATTTGGCCTGTAGAGCAAAGATGAATGATTACCTGATGAATATCTTTGGCCCGTAGTGCAAGGATGAATATTTGATTCGAGATGTATATTGATTGATGTTACAGGGATAAAATATTGATGATGGACTTTTAAATCATAGAAGATAGTAGACTTCATTCTCTACTTAACTCTTCTAATGAATTGTTATTTCCGCTGCGAATATTGATCTAAAACTTGTTGTCCATAATATTTTATCTGAATTGTTGAAGACTAACGATAATTTATTTTCTATTATCTTAGTCATAATATTCTTACTGGGCTAGTTGAGCTCATCCTTTTCATCTATTGTCCTCTTCATGGAATGAGAACGTTGCGGGAACTAGTCAGGAAACAGTGTGATGATCAGAGTTAGATCTGTAAAAGTCCTCACTATTCTATAAAATAGTGGGATAATAATTGTAATGAATAAGGAATGAATTTAAATGTTTATATTTCGTATTATATACGATTTGCATTGAAATTTATAGTTGTATGGTCGTAATTCCCATGACCTTTTGTTATAAAAAATTGTATTCGAATTCTGTACCATGTATTTGGCGACTCAGAATGGGTTGAGTATTGGACCTATTTTGGGGGCGTCACAGTTGGTATTAGAGCTTTAGGGATATGATCTCTGGCGAAAATCTGGGAATAGTACTAGGAGGAGAGAGACGAGTAAATCCTTCGCTAGTGTGTCCTACCTAAGCTTATTTGTTATTTAATTGGTCATTTGGAACATAGGGTTAATATGTGATATGTTAATTTATTTGATTAACCCTTGTTTTGTGACAGTATTTGAGAATGACAGCTGAAAATCTAAACAATGGAGTGATTGAGACCGTTGAGACACCTTTAATCACCAACCAGGAGAATGTGCAACAGGAAGGCTATATTCCTTCTGTAAACAACCCTACTGAAGAAACGATAAACGATGGGATGTTTAGAAGCTTTTTGTAGTTCATGCAAAACTAGAGGAGGGAGACTAGTGCTCATAATACAGGTGAAAATAATAACTCGCGACTTGTCACTGCCAAGAAGTTAAAAGAGTTGGGACCACCAGAATTTTAGGGAAAGCCAGATCAAATCAAGGCAGAGACGTGGGTTAAGCAAATTACCAAGATATTTGATGTCTTGGGATGCATGGAGGAACAGAAAGTTCCATTCGCCACCTTTATGTTCCGTGGAGAGGCAGATTACTGGTGGGAATCTGTGAAGCGTACCCAGCCTGCCGCACACAAGATGTCTTGGGAGGCATTCCAGAAACTGTTTAATGACAAGTACTTTCCAGAAAGTATTCGTCACATGAAAGAAGTAGAGTTTATCAGACTGGAACGAAACAGCATGACGGTGTCCCAGTACGAGGCTAAGTTCGAGGAGTTATCCCAGTTTGCACCTCATTTGGTTGAGAATGAGGAACGTATGACGCGGATGTTTCTGAGAGGTTTGAAACCAGAAATTCATCAATACCTCATTTCTCACAAATTTTCTCTATATTCGGATGTAGTGAACAGGGCCCAATTATTAGAATGAGATAATGATTATGTTCAACCAAGGGACAACAACCAAGGTCGTACCGGTGGCAGCAGTCATCGGAACAATGACAACCAGCAGGGAGGAAAGTATCATGACAGAAGTGGTATCCACTCCGACGATAATCGTGGCCATGATAATAAAAGAATTGAGTCGGGGGGAGATTTCAAGAAGAGAAGGTACAACAATGAGAACGTGAAAACATCGACAGCAGCACCAACATCAACTGTTTCTAGGGGAGGAGAACGACCGCCGGTCGTATGCTATAAATGCGGGCAAGAGGGACACATCAGTCCCAACTACACACAACAATCCAAGATGTGCTATAACTGTGGAAAGGAAGGACATATAGCTCGAGTGTGTCCTGTAACGAAACCAAGTCCAGCGGGGTTGGTGATTCATAAGGCAGTTCCGTACAAGTCAAAGTCGGTGGTTCCTGGAAGAGCTTTTGTCGTGATTGCCCAACAAGCAAGGAACCCGAATGAGGTTATTACGGGTAACCTGATAATAAACTCTTGCGAAGTTTACACCTTATTAGATACAGATGCTACCCATTCTTTTATTTCATCTGCATGTGCTCAACGTTTGAACTTGACTCCTGATAAATTAGACTTTGACTTATCTATTTAAACTCCGTTGGGAGAAACCTTTGTTACATCTACAGTTTACAAATCTTGTTTGATTCAAATTGGTACCCTTACCCTACCTGTTGATCTTATATCTTTGAAAATATTTGCATTTGATGTGATTTTAAGAATTGACTGGTTAACCACTTATCATCGCAAAATTGATTGTTTTCGTAAGGTTGTTAGTTTTCATATTCCTAATCAACCTGTTGTGCAAATCCAAACCACCAAACCCCTAAAATCAATCAATGTCATTTCAAGTCATAAAGATATTCGTTTATTGAAAAATGAATTCAAGCTTTCTTAGCCCATGTCACTGATTTGAAGCAGAATACGTCAGATTTGAATAATATCTCTGTGGTCAATGAGTTTCTTGATGTATTTCCCGAAGAACTTCCCGGTCTACCCCCAGAACGTGAAGTTGAATTCTTTATTGACCTTGAACCCGGTACAAAACCCATTTCTAAAACCCCATATCGAATGGCTTCTATTGAACTTCAGGAGTTAAAGGTCCAACTACAGGAGTTATTGGACATCAGTTTTATTTGTCCTAGTACATCTCCTTGGGGTGCTCCTATTTTATTCGTAAAGAAGAAAGATGGGAGTATGCGACTTTGTATTGACTACCGGGAGTTGAACCATGTCACCATCAAGAATAGGTATCCGCTACCTCGTATTGATGACCTATTAGACAAGTTGCACGGTGCACAATTCTTTTCAAAGATCGATCTTTGTTCTGGATATCATCAGCTGAAGATTAAAACTGAGGATATTCCGAAGACTGCCTTCAGAACTCGATATGGGCATTATAAATTCTTAGTCATGTCTTTTGGATTGACTAATGCTCCTGCTGCTTTCATGGATATGATGAACCGTGTATTCAAGGAGTATTTGGATCAGTTCGTGGTTGTATTTATTGATGACATCCTCATTTATTCCAAAAGCCATGAAGATCATGAGCACCACCTGAAGCTAGTACTCCAAAGGTTTCGTGATAACAAGCTTTATACCAAGTTAAAGAAGTGCGAGTTTTGGCTTGAGGAAGTAGCATTCCTTGGGCACGTGGTATCAAAACATGGAGTATCTGTTGACCCGGTGAATATTGAAGCAATACAAAGTTGGGAGCAACCTAAGTCGGTGACCGAAGTACGTAGCTTTCTGGGCTTAGCTAGTTATTATCGGAGATTCGTGGAAGAATTTTCTTGAATCGCTACTCCATTAACTCAGTTGACTCGGAAAGATACAAAATTCGTATGGAACGAGGAATGCGAGAAAAGCTTCCAAGAGCTTAAGAGGAGACTCATTTTGGCACCTGTTCTGACAATACCATCTGGTTTGGATGGATTTGTTAGCTACAGCGATGCTTCGGGAAAAGGGTAGGGATGTGTTCTCATACAACATGGGAAAGTCATAGCCTATGCCTCGCTACAACTCAAGGAATATGAGAAAAATTATCCTACTCATGATCTAGAGTTGGCAGCAGTTATTTTCACATTGAAGATCTGGAGACACTACCTGTATGGAGAGAAAGTAGAGATTTATACGGATTATAAGAGCCTTAAATATTTCTTCACTCAAAAGGAACTCAACATGCGACAATGACGTTGGCTTGAGTTATTAAAAGATTACGATCACACCATCCAATACCATCATGGAAAAGCGAACATGGTAGCTGACGCGTTGAGTATAAGATCATATGCAGGAACTAATGCGATGCTTTCAAGCCCTATTTTGTGTGATTTACAAAGGATGAAGATAGAGTTCAAGACTCCGGGGACCCATGCGATGATGTCAAGTATATGCGTGGAACCAGCTTTGATTGATAAAGTTAAAGATGCTCAAGCTACAGACCCGGAGCTGATAAAGATGAAGAAGAAGGTGCTATTCCAGAAGCAAGAATAGATGAAGAAGGAATACTTTGATTCAACTCTAGACTTTGTGTTCCTAACGATTTTGAGTTGAAGTATACAATCTTTGCAATCCATCTTGGGAGTACCAAAATGTATCGTGATCTTTGACATACATTTTGGTGGAGCAATATGAAGAGAGAGATCGCGGAGTTCATCTCGAGGTGTTTCACGTGTCAACGTGTCAAGGCGGAGCATCAGGTGCCAAAGGGTCCATTGCAATCACTTAAGATTCCAAAGTGGAAGTGGGAACACATTACCACGGATTTTATTATCGGTCTTCCCAAGGTTTCTCAAGGCATAGATGCGATTTGGGTTATTGTCGATAGATTAACCAAGTCTGCTCATTTCTTGCCTATACGAGAGATTTATGCACCTGAACGTCTTGCTCGTATGTACGTAAACGAGATTGTGAGATTGCATGGCATGCCAGTATCCATAGTTTCGGATCGTGACCCCAGATTTACTTCACGATTTTGGATCAGTTTGCAGAAAGCTATGGGCACGGATTTACGATTCAGTTCTGCATATCATTCTCAAACGTACGGGCAATCGAAAAGGACTATTCAAACTCTTGAAGATCTATTGAGACTTTGTGTTCTTGATTTCAAAGGGAGTTGGGATAAGTACCTACCATTGGTGGAATTCTCTTACAACAATAGTTATCAGGCAAGTATAGGCATGGCTCCATTCGAGGCGTTATATGGGAGAAAGTGTCGATCTCCAGTATGCTGGGATGAGGTGGGTGAAGCAACATTGTTGGGACCGGAGTTAGTACGTATGACTACGAAAAAGATTCAAATGATCCGGCAACGGATACAAACCGCACAAGATTGACAAAAGAGTTATGCGGATCTTCATTGAAAGGACGTGGAATTTAATATTGGAGACCATGTGTTATTACGTGTTGCTCCGTGGAAGGGAGTTACGAGGTTTGGCAAGAGAGGAAAGCTCAATCCACGATTCATTGGTCCATTTGAGATCCTTGACCGAGTAGAAAATGTGGCCTATAGACTCGCTTTACCGCCTAGCATGTCTCGTGTTCATAACATTTTTCACATATCCATGTTACGTAAATACGTGAAAGACCCAAACCACATTATTGAGTTAGAACCAGACGAGATAGCAGAAGATTTAACGTACGAGGAGGTACCTGTCAAGATCTTGGATAGGAAAGAGCATGTTCTACGCTCAAAGGTTATACCTCAAGTCAAAGTTTTATGGAGAAACCATGAAATTGAGAAAATGACCTGGGAGTTAGAATCGAAAATAAAAGCGAGGTATCCTTACCTTTTCGACATACCAGGTACGTACGTTAATTTCGAGGACGAAATTTCATAAGGAGGGGAGGTTGTAAGACCCCAACTTTTATGAATACGTTCTTTATATATTATTTTGAAATAGTAAGGTGTTGATTTGATAAATGTAAAAAGTTATGGGTAAAATGTGCAAATATTTCAAAATAAGCAAGTGGTTATAAAATATTCATTGTTGTCGGGGAATATTCGTTTGGTCGTGAAATATTCTTGTTGTCGAGGAATATTCATACAACGGCGCAGCTATTTGTGGGCCCCACAACGGAATAACTGTCGGATATAGAAAGCAACAGAAATAACCTTTTTATAAAAATAACGGCGTAGTTGTTACCGTTAGAACTGTTGAAATACCCGGTGGTTAAAATACAGTAATACGAGGTGTTGCACAGTAGCACACGGTATTGCACAGTAATTCTAATTATTGGTTCTTACGTAAGAAGGCACTTACTCAATTATTGTTACAGTAATTACTGTTCAATATTTTATATTATTGATTCAATAATTGCTACATTGATAATTGCATAATATTTTATTGATTCAATAATTGCTACTTTGATATTTTATATTATTGATTCAATAATTATCATTGCACAGTATTTTAAATTATCAAATCAATAATTCATATTCTTTGAATAATAATATTAGATAGCATTATTGGCAATGTCTAAGAAAGTTCTGTCTAGGATGGGTTATTTAATTGCGCGCCAGTAAAGAAAAATCCTTATCGGAAGGCCCCCTCTTTCCTGGGAACGACCTGGTTGTCAATATTGTAGTCCTGTAATATTATTTGTGAATAATTAATTATTGATTTATATGATAAGGAAATATTTTAAATGAAATAATTTTTAGAATGAAATATTTGTTGAAAGTTTAGCAATTATCTTCTCCGATAAAATATTTATTTAAATATATTATTATAATATATAATAATTATTTAAATAATAATATTATAATATATAAGATTTGCAAGCATGTGAATAAAAGTGGAAGTTATCATTTTGGTTTTAAAAACCTTCCGTGCACATTTTGATTTCTCTCTTGCATATTTTTCAAAGTGGAGGCTTACTCCTCCTGCAAATCCTTTTCAAAAAAAAAAAGTGGGCCCCCAATCCTGGAAATTTCAAAGTTTGGCAGGAAAGGTTGAAAAATTAGGCTGAGAAAGTGAGAGGTTAGGCGAAGAGGAGAAAGAAAGAAAGTTAGGCAAATGTATTTGTTTTTTACTCCGAGGTTGCACTATAAAAGGGGAGGCAACCTCCATCCTAAAGACACCAAATATTTTAAACATTCCTACTGCAATATTGTGGATATTTCTTTTGAGTATAAGGGTACTTTGAGTGTAACTTTTTGTGCAAGATTTTCTCTGAATAATATCCGATATTCCAGTCAAATCCAGTTTCTACTAAGGTAAAGGATATTACTTTATTACAATACTCGTAAGAATATTATTTTCTTTCATATTTCATATTATGAAAACGATAATAATTCCTTTCATATACTCAAATTAAAACTTACTACGGTAAGTATTGCTTCTATAATTCCTGAAATGATCAGAAATTCTTCGAATTTTACTTTTCATCTAGTATCATTTCATTGGAAACATTGGTATGAATTTTATTATAAAATTTTTACCTTTTCATGTCGGGATTACTATTCACGTATACGGCACTATTCACGTATACGACACTATTCACAGAAAAATTAAATTTTTTTCTATTTGTCCAAGTTAGCTATTATGGGTCCTATCTTTGATTGGATCCAAGTTTTGATCTTTATTCTTGAATTTTGCTCCACAAAGTATTATTATGGAGTATTCTTGAACTTGGATAAATTAGATTACGAATCCCTAATCTTTGTCCTCTATCTCACTGGATTCGTTATTTATATTATTTTTCATCATCCTCAGTCCTAAATGGTGATATAACTGAATGTATTTGGCCTGTAGAGCAAAGATGAATGATTACCTGATGAATATCTTTGGCCCGTAGTGTAAAGATGAACAGGTGTTGAGATGAACATGACCAACTGATGATACAAATGAATATCTTTGGCCCGTAGTGCAAAGATGAATATTTGATTCGAGATGTATATTGATTGATGTTACATGGATAAAATATTGATGATGGACTTTTAAATCATAGAAGATAGTGGACTTCATTCTCTACTAATTGTTATTTTCGCTGCGAATATTGATCTAAAACTTGTTGTCCATAATATTTTATCAGAATTGTTGAAGACTAACGATAATTTATTTTCTATTATCTTAGTCATACTATTCTTTACTGGGCTAGTTGAGCTCATCCTTTTCATCTATTGTCCTTTTCAGGGAATGAGAACGTTGCGGGAACTAGTCGGGGAACAGTGTGATGATCAGAGTTAGATTTGTAGAAGTCCTTACTATTCTATAAAATAGTGGGATAATAATTGTAATGAATAAGGAATGAATTTGAATGTTTATATTTCGTATTATATACGATTTGCATTGAAATTCATAGTTTTATGGTCGTATTTCTCATGACCTTTTGTTATAAAAGATTGTATTTGAATTCTGTACCATGTATTTGGCGACTCAGAATGGGTTGAGTATTGGACCTATTTTGGGGGCGTCACATAAATAGTCAATTGCAAAAGGCTTTAATCGACATAATGGAAGAACAATATAAGTTGAAGATCCAAATTGATCAGATGGGAGAAAAATGTAGCATATCGTGTGCAGCTCCAAGCCAGAAGGGGAAGAAAAGATGAATGATCGTGATCTAGGAAATTCTGATTATAACCAAGGGAACTTTAAAAAAATTGGAAAGTGTACAAACTATGAAAGGAAACATGAAGGAGTATGCAGGATAGGGAAATTGTATGCTACAATTGTGGGCATGAGGGACATATCTCTCCTAATTGTCCCAATCCGAAGCAAGGTGCATGTTTTATATGTGGGTTGGTAGGTCACCAGGCGAAAGGTTGTCAAGGATCAAGGGAGGTTGTAGGAGACAAGTAGGATGAATAATTTTATGAACATGTGTAATGTGTGTATAATATGTATATGTGTGTAATGTAATACCCCCAACTTTTGTATATGTTGTAGCATGGATTCCCGACTTTTGTTATCACAAAGGGATAGTAGATGTCTAGCAATATGAGCTATATAATGTAAATGATTATGAAATAGTTGAATGAATATGAATATATGTTTGATTAAGTAAATAAGTTTTCAGAATTAAAATAGTAAGTGTCTATCTGATTATATGATTGTCTGAGTTTAAGAATTTCGCGTTACATTTTAAATGTTAACACTTATATGATGAGTCATAAAATATAAAACAAGAAAGAATAGTTTAAGGTTTTATTTAATCAGATAATGCCGCCAAGACGACAAAATTGAAACCAAAGGGAGGAATGATCAGTGAATAATGAAGGAGGTCAAGCAAACCCAATGCAGAATCTTGCTAATATGTTGGCACAGAATATGTAGAATAGAGCACCAGCATCAAGAAATTAGATAAATAATCTATTGGCAAACTTCAAAGACTTCAAGGCAGTATGACCACCAGAGTTTAGAGGTACAACTGACCCTATAGAAGTCCAAACTTGAGTGAAAGAGATAGAGAAGGCTTTTGTTATTGCGAGGGTAGCAAAGGAGCAAAAGACAACTTTTGCTACCTATATAATAAAGGGGGAGGCGAATTTCTAGTTGGAGGCAAATCAAACTAGAGCCGGAGAAGGAGAGGTGACATGGACTAGGTTCAAGGAACTGTTCTTCGAGAATTATTTCTCATCCAGTATGCAAGCCAAGATGGAGGTTAGGTTTTTAGAGTTGAAGCAGGAAAATTTGATAGTTTCGGAATACGCCGCTAACTTTAATGAGTTAGCTAGATTCGCTCCACACCAAGTGGATACAGAAGCAAGGAAGGCAAGAAGGTTTGAGCAGGGCCTAAAACCCTGGCTCTATAATAAGGTGGCGGTGTTGCAGATTGATTCTTTTGGATAGCTCTTGGAAAAGGCTATTATAGCCGAAGGAGGAAGTGAGGCTATGAGCCTCTACAACAAGGAAAAGAAGAACAAGGGTAAAATCGAGGGAGCTGTCAAGGTTGAGGGAAGCAGTGGAAGTGGAAAAAGGAAGTGTAACAATTCTGGAAATACTGATAATAGGCAGGGAGGTATGAAGAAGCAGGGTGAGCAGTGTGGAAATTGTGGAAAAAATCCCTCGGGGGAATGTTTAAAAGGGAAATATGTGTGCTTTAAATGAGGGCAGGAGGGACACATCTTTCCTAACTGCCCCAATCCAAGGAAGAATAGTGGGTGTTTCATTTGTGGATCAACAGATCGTATGGTGAGGGATTGTTCGAAAAGGAGAGCCAATGGGGGAAATGTGAATACAGGGAATAGCAGTGGAAGACACACAATAGCTGGTCCAACTCCACCAAGTAAATCAACCGCAAGGACCTTTAATATGATGGTTCAGGATACGGTAGCATCTGGAGATGGAGTTCTAGGTATGATTTCGATCAATGATATCAATATATATACTTGATTCAGATATAACATATTTTTCTTACATACCGTGAGATTGTTAATTAAGATAAGTACGTTTACCTTTGTAAACGTTAGGAAACCTTGAATATAGATATGCAAAAGATAATTTTAGGAAAAGATATATATTATAATAAAAACTTGTTAATAAAAAAGATTTTGAAGGAGGAATTTGAGTTCCGTTGGAAAGTACCATAATTGGTGCAAGCAGACCGCAAGCGATGGATCAAGACGCGCAACAGTTCTGGACTCGTAGTACAGAATCTTATAAGGAGGAGAGAATATAGTAATTCAATAAAAAATTATAAATAAAACTCTAAGGATAGACATAAAATTAAGCGCACAGTAATGGTGATTCCGAGGACGGAATCCTCATAAATGAGGGGAGAATGTAAGGACCGAGAATTTTATACGACTATATTTTTACTTATGATTTTTTTTATTATTTTATTAATTATTATGATTATTGTTATTAGTAGTACTTTGAACATATGCGATATGATTAAGTAAGTTAGTCAATTTAATGATTATAAGTTGACTAAGGTGGGAATCCAAGATGAATAACTGATCAAAACTATAATTTGAACTACGAATAGGGATTTGAATATTACATACATTTATTATTATAATTTAAAAGTATGTATGTTTGAATTATATGATTAAACAATTTTCATTAATATATAGTTCATGCATTTTCATATATATATATATATATATATATATATGTATTATATAATATTACATTTAAATGTAATTATTGTGGATATTATGTTTTATATGATAAACATAATATGTATGTGATATATATATGGTTTATCTGCAAAATATGAATTGTAATATTAATATATTTATTATTATATTTGTACTCGGAGGTAAGTGTATTTATATTATATGATTAATGTGAAGTGATTAATTAAATGAAATGTAATTAAGAAACCTTAATGTAATTAGGAAACCCTAATAAAATTAAGAAACCCTAATTTTTAATTAGAAAACCCTAATTAGAAAACCCTAAATCTAATTGGCAAAACCTAAGGGTTAAAACCTAATGAACATGAGAAATTATAAGAATGCCATTAAAATTGTGGGCTAAATGACCAAAATGCCATTTTTCTTTCTTTAATAAAGGAAGAGTTCAAATCTTGCCATAATCTAGTGAGTCACCAACTTGAGATCTCACATGTGCTTGATATTTTAATAAGCCAAATATGAACACCTAGCATAGCCAAATTCAATGGATCAAAAGATTAGATTTGTAAGAAAGAGAAAAAGATAAGAAACCCTAAAGATTACTTTCTAAGCATAGCTATGTCTCTCTCTCTCCAAACCCACAAAATTTAGTAAGAAACTCAGTCTATAAAGAAAAGCCAAGAACACTCCATAACCATACAAGATCAGATCAGAGAAAAGAAATCAAAATTTTGTTCAAGAAGGTATAAACCATAACCCTAAGCTAGATCTTGCATGCTTAAGTAGATTTTATGTGTTTATGTTTAAATATGTTCTACGGTATTTTATTTAGTGATCTGGGTTGTTAGATCATGGATCCATAACATTTAAATGCATGAAAATAAAAATTTAAAAAAACTGGATGAACGCTAAAAATATGGTCTGACAGTCAAATGTCAGGACTTGTAGATCTTGATCTGTTAATGTTTAGATCTGTTAAATGTATACTTGTTGTAGTATGCTGTAAGTTTAACAAACAGGAAGTGGAATCATGACCATA
This sequence comes from Panax stipuleanatus, assembly GCA_020205555.1. Taxonomy (NCBI): domain Eukaryota; kingdom Viridiplantae; phylum Streptophyta; class Magnoliopsida; order Apiales; family Araliaceae; genus Panax; species Panax stipuleanatus. The sequence goes on along the minus strand of CM035117.1, from coordinate 137,398,190 downwards.
GCATGTCTAGATTTCAAGTTATTCATGGTCAAACATGGTTGACCAGTCATGAAAAATAATTTCTGGAAAACCCAGAATTCCCCAAAAGGCATGACAAGATGTTGTAGACCTTAGATCTTTCATTTGTTATGTTGTTAGCTCATGTAAGTGTATTACTTTTATACCCTGACATATGTATTACAAATCCATGACATCAAAACACCTAAATAATAATCAGGATCAAAGTTATTAATGGTCAAAATGGGTTGACCAAGCACATAATATGATTTTCTGGAAATTTCAAAAAATTGAAGAACAAGTTTCTGACAACAGTTTGACTAGGCTAGATCTTCATTTGTGATGTTGTTAGGCTAAGCCAATGTATCACTTTTGTAGCCTGACATGTCTACTACAAGAGTGTGACACTGGATCACTTAAATAACACAGAATCAAAGTTATTAAAGCACAAAGTAGGTTCCTCAACACTGATTGCATTTCTGGAATTTTCAGAAATGAAGAACAGCCTTAGGTGGGTGGTTTGACCATCAATAACTCTCAGTTATGTTATATTTAGACCACAAAATTAGTATGTACTTGTAGTATTACATCAATACTACAACACTGATACACTTACCGGCCCAGAAAATTAACCAAATTAAATCTACACCCGGTCAAAATAGGCTCCTTAGCGTTGACCAAGCTGTTCATCAAGGGCTAAAGAACACCTATAGTGACAGTTTCTGTCGCTATAAGCCTTACACGACAGAGTTAATTAGAAATAATTAAATTAATTTAAATAAATAGAAAATAATTATTAATAATTCATAATTAAGTTTGAAAAATTATTTTAAGTTTTAAAAATTAACTTTTAATATTTTGACATAAATTTTATTAATATTTTAATTTATTTAAATATTAATGATAATAAATTTATTTAATAATTGTATTAAATAAATTAGTTTAAAATGATTTTAATATTTTAAAAATTATTTCAAAATGATATTAAGGTATTAAAAAATATTTTAAGTTATAATAAATAACTTTTAATATTTTGATATAAATTTTATTAATATTTTAATATTAATGATAATAAATTTATTTAATAATTATATTAAATAAATTATTTAAAAATGATTATAATGTTTTAAAAATAATATAAAGGTTTTAAAATTTTTTAATTTATAATAAATAACTTTTAATATTTTGAAATGAATTACATTATTATATTAATATTAATGATAATTATTTAAAAATTATTTTAATATTTTAAAAATCATTTAAAAGTGATATTAATGTTTTAAAAATATTTTAAGTTATAATAAATAACTTTTAATATTTTGACGTGGATTTTATTAATATTTTAAATTATTTAATTATTAATGATAATGAAATTATTTAACAATTAAATTATTATAAATCATATTAATGTTTGAAAAATTATTATAAATGATAATAATAATTTGAAAAATTATTATGAGCTTTTGAAAAATATTATAAATGATAATTAAATTATCTAAAATAATATTGAAGCTTTTAAATAAAGTTTTATTAAAAATAAACTCGATAATTATCTGATAACGCATTTGAGACATCGAATTGATACCGAAATCAAACCAGATTGAAATAGTTTTACTTGATAACTGTTCTTATATGTTCTAACGACTGTTATGAATACGTGATAATGTGTTTAAACTGTATGATGACTGTAATAGTAGTATTATTCGTTCTGATGTATTATTCTAATTGAAAGAATAATTTTATTAATGATAGGTCTTTATATTAAAGATTAAAACTAAATTGCGTAGCAGTAAGCACCGATCAAGGCAAGTATCCTAACCCTTACATTTACTTTATTCAATGGATCTTGTAAGCAAGTTTCTTATCTCTACTTTTATTGAGTATGTATCTGCACCTTTGCATTTATGCAATGGCTCTTTGGTTCAACAAGTATTCTTAATTCATTTATATTCATGCAAGTTCTCGAATTTTATCCGATTCGTTCATTGATTTCAAGTATAATCTTCATATGACTCATATATACTCAAAGATTGTTCTTTGTAAGTTATGTTTGTTTATGCAAGTGTCCTCACTTATATGAACTGTTGTATTTGAACAAGTATTCTTGAATTCGAAATTCTTTGACATGACAAGTTTTGATGCATACTATTCAATATTGGTATGTATAAATGGTTTAAAAGCTGTCTAAGTTATTTTACTCGGCTAGACATAGTTTGAAATTTATCATTGAATACTATTGTTTATGATAAAGTCGTCCAACTGAATTGCTTTAGTTTGGACTCCAGACTGAGTATGAACATCCCTTAAATGGGAAATTTTTATGCGCCAAAGGCGGTTATGATGAACATAAATGTCGTTCTATTAAGTAGCGTTGATTAATACAGGGCATATGGGCTGATCACTCAACGTGTCCGTAAGTCATAACTGTTTGCAGATGAATTTCTGTACAAACCTTTTCAAACTTGAAAATAATGGTTTATGGTCTATTGACCGCTTAGCATTTATAGTCGCTACATCGTTTCAAAATTATAAACTGTTTGATATGTTATTAAGAATTATTTCAAATGGCTTCACAACTATTGATTCGTTGTAGAAGTATACTTCAAAGAAAATAATTTTTTTTAACTATTGTTTATTATCTGTTATTAAATGTTAAGCAATTAAATGTTCATTCTTGCTTTAAAATTAAATGTTTTAAGCTAAGCGTGATCGACCAAAAGGTTCTGGCAAGAACAAAGGAAAGGGGAAGCTGAACGAATAGTTATAAGGTGTTAGTTGTAATATTTAGAACTTTGTATTGTAATAATATGTTATTTATCATGTAATAATCTACTTAAAGATCATCGTACTTGAGGATTTAGAAAACTCTGATATAGTTTATAAGTTTGTTATATAATAATTAGTTCAAATGAATGGTATCGTGTAACACCAAGTACAGGTCTCAAGTACCCGGAGTTGGGGGTGTCACAATCCGGATTCACTAATCCCCTATTTAGTAATCCATTGATTGAGAACTATTTTAGTCTTAAGCTATCTAAGAATTGAGATCTCATTAGCATGATCATCATCATGATTCTAAAAGCATTGCTTAAAACTATAGGTTTATCACATTTAAATATAACAACATGATGTAGATAATATAAACGGCTTTAAATAAATAATTCTTTTATTAATAAATGAATAAGATTGTTACAAAATATATGCTTTATCATCATACATGATTGGCTTGTGTGCAAACTACTTTCAATCTCCCACTTGCACTAAAGCCAATCTCCATGGTATCTAATACCCATCTTCTCTAAGTGACAATCAAACTGCTGCTGTGTTAAAGCTTTAGTAAATGGATCTGCAATGTTATTTTGATTGTATACACGCTCTAGGGTGACATCTCCTCTTTTAATGATCTCTCTAATCAAATGAAACCGCCGCAACATGTGTTTAGATTTTTGATGAGACCTGGGTTCCTTGGTCTGTGCAACAGCTCCGGTGTTGTCATAGAATAAAGGTACTGCTCCTCTAATGCTAGGAACCAAGCCAAGTTCAGTTATGAACTTTTTCATCCAAATAGCCTCCTTTGTAGCTTCACTTGTAGCTATGTACTCTGCCTCTGTCACTGAATCAACAACTGTTTGTTGCTTGGAACTTTTTCAACTCACTGCACCACCGTTTAAGGTAAACACATACCCCGAAATGGATTTACTGTCATCTTGATCCGTTTAGAAACTTGAGTCTATATAGCCCTCTAGTTTTAATTCAGATCCACTGTAGACAATAAATACATCCTTAGTTCTTCTTAAGTACTTTAGGATATTTTTCACTACCTTTTGTGCTTTTTTCCTGAATTCGACTGGTATCGGCTCGTTACACTAAGTACATGAGCGACATCCGATCTAGTACATATCATACCGTACATGATAGATCATATTGCTGAAGCATAAGGTATCTTACTCATACGGTCTCTCTCCTCAGGTATCTTTGGGGCCTGTTTCTTGGAGAGATGTATTCCATAGCCTATCGGTATGAGACCTCTCTTGGAATCTTCCATGCTAAACCACTTTAACATTATGTCAATGTACGTTCATTGGGACAAGCCAAGCATCCTTTTAAATCTATCTATATAGATCTTTATCCCCAAAATATAGGATGCTTATCCCAAGTCCTTCATGGTGAAGTGTTTAGATAACTAGATTTTAATTGATTTTAGCATCGGAATATCATTCCCTATCAGTAATATATCATCAACATATAATACAAGGAATGATACAGCGCTCCCACTAACCTTTTTGTACACACATGGTTCATCCTCGTTCTTGATAAAATCAAACTCTTTGATTGTCTCATCAAAACAGATGTTCCACCTTCGAGAAGCTTGCTTCATTCCATAAATGGATCGTTGTAGCTTACAAACTTGATTTGTTCCAACATTGGAAACAAAACCTCTCTGAATGTGTCATATACACATCATCCTCAAGTTTCCCATTGAGGAAGGCCGTTTTCACGTATATTTGCTAGATCTCATAGTCAATATAAGCTGCAATCGCAAGCAAAATCTGAATGGACTTGAGCATAGCTACAAGTGAGAAGGTTTCATCATAGTCAATTCATTGCCTTTATTTGAAACCTTTTGCAACCAGTCTGGCCTTATAGGTCTCTACCTTGCCATCCGCTCCAGTCTTTCTCTTAAAGACTCATTTGCATCGAATACGTTTAATGCCCTCAGGTGCTGAAACCAAAGTTCATACTTGGTTTTCATACATGGATTCCATTTTGGATTTCATGGCTTCTTGCCATTTCTCTTAGTCTTTACTACTCATAGCCTTTTCGTAATTCAATGGATCATTAACATTCATAATGTGTACCGTATCGCCATCTTCTATGACTAATCTATACCTATCAGGTATCTTCGGTATTGTTCCAGATTTATGAATAGGTTGTTGTACAATTTGTTCTTCTACTTGGTCAGGTACCTGACTTTGATCTATTGTAATTTATGGGTCTTGAAATTATTTAAGATATATCTTACTCCCACTGACACCTTCAAGGATAAACTCCTTTTTCAAGAAGGTAGCATGTTTCGCAAATAACACCTTTTGATCAGTAGGATATTAGAAGTAATACCCTAAAGTTTCTTTAGGGTATCCCACAAATCTACATTTTTCAGATCTAGTCTTCAGCTTATCATTTTCAAACTTTTTGACATAAGCTGGACAACCCTAAGTCTTAACATGCTTAAGATTTGGTATCCTCCCTATCTATAACTCATATGGAGTCTTTGGGACGGATTTGGTAAGTACCTTGTTAAGTAGGTATGAAGCCGCTTCTAGGGCATAGCCCAGAATGATACTAGAAGATCGGTAAAACTCATCATGGAACCAATCATGTCCAATAATGTTTAATTTCTCCTTTCAGATACACCATTCAAATGTGGTGTTCCTGGTGGAGTCCATTGTGAGATTATACCATTTTCTTTGAGACAGTTGAGAAACTCACTGCTTAAGTATTCTTTTCCTCTATCCGATCGAAGAATCTTAATACTCTTGTCGGTTTGTTTCTCTACTTCACTTATGAATTCTTTGAACTTTTCAAACAATTTGGATTTATATTTCTTTAAATAGACATATCCATATTAGTAAAAGTAATGAAATAAGAATACCTTCCTCGTGCATTCATTGTCATAGGTTCACATACATCTGTGTGTACCAACGCTAACAATTCTGTAACTCTTTCTCCTTTTCCACTAAAAGGTGATTTAGTCATTTTACCCATCAGACAAGATTCACAAGTTAGATATGATTCATAATTAAATAGCTCTAAGAGTCCATCATTGTGCCACTTGGATAATCTTATTTCATTGATATGACTGAGCCTACAGTGCCACTTAAAAGTATAATTAACATCATCTCTTTTTCTTTTATTAGTTTGTTCAATTTGAAGTATATTTTTATTCAAGTCAATCACATAAAGTCCATTCAATAAATTATCAACACAATATAAAATATTCTTATTATAAATGGAACAACTATTGTTCTTAATTATAATATCTAATCCTTCCATATCCAATACAGAAATTGAAATAATGTTTCTAATAAGTGTTGGAACATAATAACAATTATTTAAATAAATGGACTTGCCCGAAGGCAGTGCTAAACAATAAGTCCCCAAAGCTAATGTAGCAACCTTTGCTCCATTTCCCACTCGTAGGATGACTTCATTCTTGTTCAGCTTTCTACTTCTGACCAGTCCCTGCATAGTATTACATATGTGAGAACTACATCCGGTATCTAATACCCAAGTAGAATTTTAACTTTGAGAAAAATTAATTTCAATCATGAACAAACCTGAAGCTTCTCCAAGCTTTTTCTGCTTTTGTTCCGCAAGGTACTTATCACAGTTCCTCTTCAAGTGTCCCTACCTATTGCAATGGAAGCATAGTCCTTTACTGTCAGGATCGGGTTTCTTATTGTCCTTTTTCTTCGCCTTGCCCTTAGCCTTCTTTCTTTTCTTCTTTTTAGAAGATACTTTGGGCCTCTTCCTTTTCTTAGAATAATCATTTACTATTAAGACATGGTCCCTCTTGGATGGGAAGTGACCTTCAGTAGTTTTCAACATGTTAAGTAACTCAGGCAAGCTGACGTCTAACTTATTCATATGAAAATTCATAACAAATTATGAGAAGGTGTCTGTTGGGGCCCGAATATTTGAAGACGCGAGACCCGGATTGGGTTTGGCCACAGTTGGGTTTCGGTTAAGGCTATGGTTGGGCCATGGTGGGTCCGGTTGGTCCATGTTGGGGGACACTCCTAATTATAAGGAGACTCTACTTATGGAAGGAAGAATCATGCATTGATTGGACTTCCTATATCTTGGGAGATTTGGTATTATCTTATTATGGAAAGGATACATGGGGGAACCCTAATCCTATATAGAAGTGGATTCAAGCAGGGATGTGAGAAGCTATAAATACATGGCTTGACCGTCATAAGGTACACACACACAATATTATTTTCCAGCAATAGAGTACTTATACCTCCATTGTTAACCTTGTCAGCCTGTACTTACTCTCACACCGGAGCTATCCCCCGGTGGCCCAAGCTGTCAAGCTTTGGTGTTTATCCATTTTGTGCAAGATTGGACGTGCTTTGGTGATTGGAGCGCGTGGACGGATCTTGGCATTACCATTGGCGTTAGTAGGAGGGCTTAATCACAACCAGCAGATCACCACATCTGAAAATATGGTGAATAGCAAGACAGTTTCTGGCAGGGAACAGCCGTCGATAGCAGCGTCCACACAGCAGAAGGGGTCGGTGAAAGATAGGTTGGGGCCATCCAGCGTCCACACATGGCTTGGCCCTCAAACCAATTCTACCGGCCCCCAAGGAGGAGGACAACCTGGAGCTCAACGAAAGCTGTTCCACATAACCAGCCATTAAAGAAAAGACCAGAAGGTGGAAGGCACACCGCCTTGAGCCCAAATCTGAGAGGACCAAGAAGCAGCCGTGTCCCAAAAAATGAAAGAGATAGAGGACACGGAGCAGGCTTTAAAGGTCCTTATAATGGAGAAAGAAGAGCTCACCAAACCGGTTGTGCACATGGTCGAAGACGAGGCCTCCAGCCTCCCTAACCGCTTTGGACGGGGCAGCTCTCCACACAGAGAATCCAGAGAAAACCATGATGACACAAGGAGAACCGAGGGTAGGATTTGGAGCCGCTCTCGTGAAAGAAGTAGATCTAGAGGTCATCGAATCGAGGGGAGTTCGGGAGCACACCACTCCAACAGCCCTTGGCACGATGAAAGGAGATCACAAGTGGACCGTTCGGGAGACCACGATTGCGAAGATCGAAGACAAGACAGCCCCCATGGGAAGAGGTCTCATTAGGAGGCCCAACCATCATTCCAAAAGTCGAAGAGCAATCGTCAGGATAGCCCACGGTGGAATAGAGATAGAGACTGCAGAACCCCCCCCCCCCCGGAGCCGCCGGGAGGGTGAAAGGGATCGCAAGAATCACTGGGATCGGAAGTACCAAAAGGAGAGAGTATCTCCGAACAAGAATTTTGACCCAGCCCTTGCCGGGATTGAGATGCTGACAAAGAAGTTGGAAGATATATAGAAGCAGTTGATAGAGGCTCAGCAGGGGAAAGTGAGTTCGGGGAAGAAGGCCTCATCATTCTCGGAAGAGATCCTCAGGGAAAAGGCTGATCTCTCCAAAAAGCTGCCGTTTATGGAGAGTTATAATGGGTCGGGTGACCCATACGAGCATAGTCAGACGTATGACAGGCTGATGGATTATTATGACTATACTTATGCGGCTAAGTTTAATACCTTCATCACAACCCTTAGGAAAGATGCTCGACATTGGATGAACACGCTAGCCCTGAACACTGTCTCTTCGTGGGAGGAGCTATGTGACAAGTTCCATGCCCGGTTTGGGAGCAACAGAAGAAGAGAAAAAACCACCGGATCATTGGCCCAGGTCAGACAACACTCTAATGAGATGCTAGGCTAGTACGTGGAAAGATTCAGAGAGGCAATCGGCCAGGTGATCGACCTCAATGATTTACAAGCAGTTGGGCTCTTCCAGAACGGGTTGGATCTGGTGAAGTAAGAGAAATTGATGAAAAAGCTAATGTTCAACCATCCGAGGAGCTTAGGCAAAGCATTTGAAAAAGCAAAAAGCTTCATTGTGATGGAAGAAGCCATGAAAAGCCTGAAGCACGGTTCTACCAAGAAACCTAAAGAAAAGGAAAAGGAAAAGGGCAAATTCGAAGGAAACTCGAAGCGGTACGGGAATGACAGACCAGACAGCAACCAGAAGAGGTACAACGACAGCAACAGAAGTTCAGGGGGAGGCCATTCGGTTCCAAAGGAAAGGTTGAACCGAGTTTACACCCAGCTTAACGCTAGTAGGACCACCGTCCTAGATCACATTAGGAAACAGCCTGGCTACCAGTTGCCTTTAGATGGCATCAGGCCCAGCTCTGGGGATCCCAGTCGGTTTTGTGATTACCATAAAGCGGCTGGACATTATACTGAGGACTGTTGGGGCCTAAGGGACTTGATCGAGAAGAACGTACAAAGTAGAAATTTGGTCCAGTTCGTATCAGGTCGGGAAGCCCCGAAGGCACAACAGACGCACTATGCCCCGAACCAACAACCATAACAGAATTTGACTCATGGGCTCGCCATGTGGTGGACGTCATCATGGGCGGTATGATGGGAAAGCTCTCCAGTAAGAAGCGACGTGGCTATTTGGATTCAGTTATGTCAGTCGCCGACCAACCCGTCAGACAAGAAAGACCCCACTTGGGTTCGGTCATATCTTTTACAGACGAAGACTTCCCCCCACTGAGCTGATCGAGCCACATGAAGGAGCACTAGTGGTCACATCACAGGTGGGATCAGTGGATATGAAAAGGATGATGATAGACAATGGGTCTTCAGTGGATATCTTGTACGCCCATGCCTATTAGAGGATGAACTTGGATGGGAAAAAGATGGAGATCGGACAGGAGTCTCCCTTATACGGCTTCAGCAACGAGCCTATTAAAGTTGCTGGAACCATTGAACTGCTAGTAATTTTTGGGACTGCTCCACATCAAGCAAAAATTGTGTGCAAATTCTATGTGGTACACGTGGATTCGGCCTACAACGCCATCCTGGGAAGGCCTGCTCTTACGGCCCTTCAAGCGGTGACTTCTATACCCCACTTCAAGATCAAATTTCCTACTCAGCATGGGGTCGGGGAAGTAGCAGGGGATCTCGACCTGTCAAGGAGATGCTACCGAAACTCGCTGATCACTTCAGGGGTGGGAGTTAGCAAACAGAAATAGACCATGGCAATAGAGATCGAGCCTTTCACCGAGAGCAGCCAAAAGCCATCGGTCATGCCGGTAGGGGAGACAGAAGAGGTAGAGCTGGTACCAGGGAAGCCGGACAAAATAGTGAAGATCGGGACAGGGTTACCAGAACCCTTTCGGACCCACCTGGTGGAGTTACTGTAGAGCTATGCAGACATCTTTGCGTGGGTCCCCAGCGATATGCCAGGGGTGGATTTAAAGGTTGTCAAGCATAGACTACACGTGGATCCGACCAAGAAACCAGTTCGGCAGAAGAGGAGGATCTTCGCCCCAGAAAGGCAGAGAATAATAGATAAAGAGATAGCAAAGCTGTTGGTAGCAGATTTCATCTTTGAGATAGATTACCCAGAGTGGATGGCGAACGTGGTACTGGTTCAGAAGCAGAATGGGAAGTGGCAAGTTTGTATCGACTACACCGATCTAAACTAGGCATGCCCAAATGACTTCTACCCTCTGCCACACATCAATCAACTCATTGATGTAACTTCAGGGTATGCCCTACTCAGCTTCATAGATGCATTCCCAGGATACCACCAGATATCAATGCGATATACCGAAGACGGTGTTCATCACGCATCGTTTGGTATATGCCTATAAAAAGATGACCTTTGGATTACTGAATGCTGGGGCCACATACCAAAGGATGATGAACTATGTCTTTAGCAGATAGTTGGGAAAGAGCATGGAAGTGTATGTGGATGACATGATCGTCAAAAGTATGTCAGTCCGAGGACATCAAGACGACTTGGAGGACTGCATCCAAATAGTTTTGCATTACAACCTGAGACTAAATCCTACCAAATGCACCTTCGAACTTGGAGCAGGGAAATTCTTGGGGTACATGATTAGCCAAAGAGGGATAGAGGCAAACCCTGAGAAGATAAAGGTTATACTGGATATGAAATCCCCTCAGTCATACAAAGATGTTCAGCGCCTGACGGGCCGGATTGCATCCATGCGGAGGTTTATATCCAAATCAATAGAGAGGTGTCTGCCATTTTTTGATACATTAAAAGGGTCAAAGAATGCGAAGAGCTTCCAATGGACAGCAGAGTGTGAAGACGTATTTTAAGAAATAAAGAAGTATTTGTCTTCAGCTCCTTTGCTGGTGAAACCCGTTCCTAAAGAGCCATTGTACTTGTATTTGGCGACAAGTTTGGTGGCAGTAGGGGCTGTATTGGTACGGGAGATCAGGGGCAAGCAGTACCCGGTTTATTACATAAATCACTCCCTATGGGATGCAGAAACAAGGTATCCGAACCTGGAAAAATTTGCCTATGCTTTAGTGGTAGCTAGCAGGAAGCTTTGGCAATATTTCCAGGGTCGGTTAATAGTGGTATACACGGATCAGCCGTTGAAGAAGGTCCTAGGCCGGCCAAAAGTCTCAGGGAGGCTTGCCGCATGGACCATGGAACTATCCCAGTTCATATTGGAGTACCATCCTCGGACAGCCATCAAAGGACAGGCATTAGCAGACTTCGTGGTGGAATGCTCGTTCTCTGAAGCAGACGACAGCATGGGGCAGACCGAAGCGACAGGGCAAACAATGCAGTTGTTCAGCCCTGGTTGAATTCTTGGACTTTGTATACGGATGGATTGACTACCTCAGATGTCAGTGGAGCTGGTGTCATTCTAACTAGTCCCGAAGGATTCAAAGTCCAACAGGTGATAAGATTCAGATTCAACGCCACAAACAATGAGGCTGAGTACGAAGTCGTTTTGGCAGAACTTTGGCTAGCAAAAAGTCTCGAGGTGCAGAGGTTGGTCATCTTTAGTGATTCACAATTAGTGGTCAAGCAGATCTCGGGGGAGTATGAGGCTCGTGGGTCTAGAATGGTAAAATACTTGGCAGAAACAAAAGATAGGCCGCAGATGTTTGAGTCCTTTGAATTCCAGGGAGTATATTGGTCTAACAATACGATAGTCGATGCACTGGCTCGGTTGGCCACGACCGAGGCCAGCACATTCAGTGGATCGGTCTACCTAGAGATTTTGAATTAACCAAGTGTACAGCATGCAGAGGCGATGTGCTTGGGGCGGTCGACAAGCTGGATGGCTTCATATTTGGAGTATCTAGCTGATGGCATACTACCATCGGATCGACTATTAGCAAGGAAGATAAAACACAAAAACTTAAACTTTGTGCTAATAGATGGAGATCTGTATCGAAGGGCCTATTCATCCCCTTTGTTAAAATGTCTGATGCCATTAGAGGCGAAATATGCCCTTTGGGAAGTTCACGAGGGGATATGTGGAGATCATATGGCGAAAAAGTCATTATCCTACAAGGTACTTCGGCAAGGATACTACTGGCCCACGATATTCAAAGAAGCATCTGAGTATGTCAAAAAGTGTTCGAAGTGCCAGCTAAATAGTCCAATCACTCATTAACCACCAGAAGAGTTATACTTGGTACTATCGCCTATCCCTTTTGCTGTATGAGGGGTCGATATACTCGGTCCACTACAGAAGGTGAAGGGGAAAATTAGTTTCGTCATCGTCGCCATAAACTACATGACCAAATGGGTAGAAGCCAAACCCCTTAAATTGATTACCGAGCAGGAGTGTGTAAAATTTCTGAAGGAGTACGTTGTGTTCCGGTTCGGCATTCCCATGACAGTGGTTTCGAATAATGGTCGACAGTTCGTGGGGGCCAAGTTCGAAGCATTTTTGGCAGAACTAGGTATACAACACCGAAAGACGCCAGTGGTGCACCCTCAGTCGAATGGTCAAGTCGAGGTAACCAATAGGACTTTACTAAATGGGATCCAAAAGAGAATTGACGAGGCCAAAGGAAGATGGCCCAAAGAGTTGCTCAGTGTCCTATGGGCTTATCGGACCACACCTCGGTCCACCACTGGTGACTCACTGTTTCGGTTAGCCTATGGTATAGATGCCTTAGTTCCCATGGAAATTGGATCCACTTCTCTTCGGGTCAGTCAATATAAAGAACTATTCAATGAAGATAAACTTCGGGTTAACCTGGATTTGCTTGAAGAGGTCAGAGAAGCTGCCTTGGTAAGACTCACCGCTTATCAATGAAGTGTGGCTAAGCATTACAACAAAGGGGTAAAGCTCAAAAGATTCAAAGTGGGAGATCTTGTTCTTCAGAAAATAGAAAATTCAATGCCTCAGAACTAGGGGAAACTAATACGAAGCTGGGAAGGCCCGTATAAAATCAAAGAGGTACAGAAGCCAGGCACTTATCGGCTAAGGACAATGGATTGGTCAGAAATCAAGAATACTTGGCATGCAGGCCGATTGAGGAAATACTTCCAGTAGATTAGAAGTCAAGGTCAAGGGTCTGTAATAGCGCCAGAAATTATCAATAAAAGAAGCACTTTCCCTCCGACAGTGTTGCTCCATGATTTCAGTCTATATCTATCCGACCTTCGGAGCTCGTCGTAGTTATAAGGATGGACCCTTTCGCCTCTTTGGAGTGATCGGGTATTCTTGGTGAACCTATTCGGCTCTTGGAGTGAACGATGGTCGCCAGTTATAAGGTGGGGTTCCTTTGCCTTTTTGGAGCGGCGTGAACATAATTGGTCGAACCTGTTTGGCTCTCAAAGTGACTGGAGGTCGGCGCAGTTATAAGGTTGGACCCCTTCATCTCTTATGAGTGAAATGGGTATTCTCGGTGAACCTATTTGGCTCTCAGAGCGAACGATGGTCATCAGTTATAAGGGGGGTTCCTTCACCTTTTCGGAGTGACGTGAACGTTATTGGTCAAACCTGCCCGGCTCTCGGAGCGTCTGGAGGTCGACGCAGTTAAAAGGTGGGGTTCCTTCGCCTCTTCGGAGTGAAGCGAATATATTCTTGGTGTACCTTTGGCTCTTAGAGAGAAGGTCATCGGAGTGACTAAGGTAGGCTTCGTAGAGAAGCGAATATTCCTAGTGTACCTTCGGGTCTCGGAAGAGAAGGTCCTTAGAGGTCTAAGGGAGGATTTGTTTAGCCTCGGGGGGCATAAAAGTCTTTTTATGCTTTAATTACTTTGATTATTTCATGGATTTTGTGCTATGTATGCTTAACATAATTGCAGTCCAGGAGTTGATATGAAGACAAAAGATAAATATTTCTCATTGATGTCTTGGAAGATTACAGGAAAATTTAATTTTTACATATAAGACTCCTATTCAGAAGCTGAAGGATCATTGTTTGTGTCTTTATCAGTGTCATCTTCAGACTCAGTTTCGAACAACGCCGGATTGACGCAGTGTTTGAGAATCTTAGCCTTGCCCTTGGCTCGGCAAGCTTCGTAACCTTCAGAATACATCTTCAGGATCTCCTCATTCAGCTCGGCCGATTCTTTGTACTCTTTTATAATTTGGAGTCGAAGATCTTCAATAAGCTCAGGCCCGGATGCCTTAAGCTCAGAAACATCTTTCTCCAGAGCAGTGCGAATCTGACGGGAGTCTTCCTCTTATTTCTTCAAGTCCAAATTTTCTTGCTGAAGGGTAAGGACATTTTGGTTCAGTTGTTGGATCAAAAATTGATCGGCATCAGACTTCTCCATCACGGTTCGGCACTTGGCGTCGGCTCGAACGACATGCTACATGTTTGGCAACCTCAGCTTGAAGTGTAGTGGCTTCATACTGAAGTTGGAGGTTAATATAGTTGGTCCTAGCGTGGGCGATTTATTCTTGCTGCATTGCTATTTGGAGGGCCCTCACCTCTTCGGCAAGTCCTTTAATTTCGGCTTCACGTTCCTTTCATCTGTCGATGACGCGGCCCCATATAGCATTGGTCTGCAGAAGATATGTTTTGTTAGCAAAGAGAAGAAATTCAATGGGTTAACATGAATAAGTGTAAAGGAGCATAGTGGGATTACCCTGCCTTACTCGATAAGACTATCGACTACGAGAGCATGGAAGGGTACATCCTTGAATCGATTGTCGTCAACAGGGAGGACGAAGGATTTGTAGGCCTCGAGGGGATAGTTTTTTGGATTGTTAGAGAAGAAGGTTTTTTGGATTGGTTCATCTGCAGGAGGAGGCAGGGGCGCGGATGAAATGGAAGGCTGCTCGGTATGTTGTTCTACAATGGGGGGTTCGGGGATTTTATCTCTGGTTGCTTTTTGGGTTTGGTTTTGAAGGTTGGGGGCAGCTTTGAAAGTTGGTACGGCTATCTTGGAAGGCAGAACTCTCAGTTCTTCGGCTGTTAAGGGCTTCACCTTGGTCCATTTTATTTTAAAGCGGAGGATTTGTCCTCTTTCTTCCTCGGGCAGGTCAATGATGTTAATTGGGATGACGGAAGCAGGATCGACTTTTCTTTTAGAGCTTCGGGAGGCTCATTTATTATGCCAAACCTTTTTGGATACTTCAGGGTTAGTGGTTACGACATTGACAGGTTCAATGTTTGGTGTGGTTGATGTCTGAACGGTGGTGACTTCGATGGCTGGGGCAGAATATTGGCTTAAAAGGTATTGATCCAAGTCTCGGCGTTCGGTGGATGTAGGTTTGATAAGGGATACTGCATTGTTAAAAGGGTATAGCAGGGTCAGCAAGGTATGTATACTGTTTGACAATTTAGGGGGAAGGTTCAGGAACTTACATTGGTGATCGTAGAGCCATACTTGCTTGGTAAAAATGGTGTGGCTCCATTCTGTCTTTGGCATCTTCTCGATCAGTTTAGCAATTTTGACTGCCCGTTCAGTGGAGAGGTCGCCAAATGGGGGGTTAGGTCGTTTGTGCGATGCCCAGCTTGGTAGTTGGGGAGTTTCGGGTCCTCGCATGAAGAACCATTCGGAGTGTCATCCCTTGTTACTACAGGGGGTCTCCATCAATGGGCGTCTTTCAATCTTAGCTTTTGGCTTGTTGGCTATTTTGTTGAATTACTTGAAGCCTTCTTCGCGGGAGCCAGTCAGCTTGAATAGGGCAAAGAAGAGGTCGACCGAAGGTTCCACTTCGGCCTCCACACAGAAAGCGATGAAAGCAAGGATATAGATGTAGGAGTTCGGTACCAGCTGACTGAAGCCGATGCCTATGAACCCAAGGAGGGTTAAGAATAAGGTGTGGAGGGGGAACCGAACCCCCTTCTCCAGCAGGGTAAGGGGTACGGCGACCCAGCCGTCATTGGAATGATACATTAGTTCGGTGGGTGAGGGGGCTTTTAAATAATGGGTGGCCAGAATCTGGAAAGATTATTGGATGGTCTCCATGTCTTCCTCTTTGAATTTTGAGCGTGTATTGGAAATAGGGTATTTGGAGGCGGTGGAGTATTGGCGTTGAGCTTTCTCTGCGTCGGTCTCGACTGGAGTAGTGGTTACAGTGGTGGAGTTGGTGGTGATGGCAGCAGAGATGGCGGGTTGAGTGGTGATGGACACGGTTAGGGCCGGAATAGATGAGAGGGGAATGTCAGGGATGGGGCCTGTGGTAATGGGGTCAAATCCAGAGGAGTTGGATGGAGATGCCATTGATAGAGCTTTGAAGATTTGAAAGAGGGAGGTTATTGCTTTTGTCGGAGAAGAAGAGTTGAGAGGGAGGAGTATAATATTTTGAAAACGGTAAGGGAAATGATTGTGATTTAGGGGGTTTTGTTATATCTTGGTGGAGGCTGTTCTCGAATCCCAAAGGACGACGCATTGATGGGGGGAAATGATGAGGCACGTGAGGAAGTGAGGGGTTGGAGACAGTGGGGCTGTTTGGGTGTTCCGGTTCCTTGCGTGTGGAAAGATTAAAGGATGTTGGACCGTATAAGGTGTGCCGGTGTTGATTAGTTTGGTCTCATGGGCTGGGCTCGGACAGAGAGTACCAATTCTTAGCCGGTGGGCTGGAGAGTTTGCATGGTAGGGCTATATACTCTTCCATCAAATGTTCTATTTAATGAAAGACTTGGGGGCAATATTGGGGCCCAAATATTTGAAGACCCGAGACCTAGATTGGGTTTTGCCTTGGTTGGGCCTCGGTTAAGGCTATGGTTGGGCCATAGTGGGTCCTGTTGGTCTATGTTGGGGGCCACTCCTAATTATATGGAGACTCTACTTATGAAAGGAAGAATCATGCATTGATTGGACTTCCTATATCTTGGGAGATTTAGTATTATCCTATTATGGAAAGGATACACGGGGGAACCCTAATCCTATGTAGAAGTGGATTTAAGCAAGGATGTGAGAACCTATAAATACATGGCTTGACCCTCATAAGGTACACACACACACACAATATTATTTACCAGCAATAGAGCACTTATACCTCCATTGTTAACCTTGTCAGCCTGTACTTACTCTCACACCGGAGCTATCCCCTGGCGGCCCAAGCCTTCAAGTTTTGGTGTTTACCCGTTTTATGCAGGATTGGACCCGCTTTGGTGATTGGAGCGCGTGGACTGATCTTGGCGTTAATAGTGTCTGAGAGTGACTGCAAGATCAAATCTTTACTTAACTCCCCATCCACGGTGAACCCTAATTGTTCTAGTTGTTCAACCAAATTAATCAACTTTAGACAATGAGTCTGACCTATAGTGTCGTCAGACATGCGATATCGGAAGAGCTCTCTGGATATCTGATACCTAGCAGTCCTGCTTTGCTCACTATATAATTCTTTTAGGTGCAAAAAAATATTATAGGCATCCATTTACTCGTGTAGACGCTGTAGCTCGTTACTCATGGATGTGAGCATGATGCACTGTGCAATGGATGCACCATCTTGCCACTTTCTAAAAGTAGCAATTTCTTCCTAAAAGACTGTTTCTGCAGCCTTTGCAGGGACGTATGAATCTTGGATATAAGAAATCTTTTCAGCACTGAGAACAATTCTCAAATTTCTTAATCAGTCCGTGTAATTCGATCTGGTCAACTTGTTAGCATCAAGTATGCTACGAAGTAATAGTGAGTGTGACATTTTTCAAATTCTGCATATGAAATAAAAATAACATTTTCGTATATATTCATTTAATTAATTACCAAATAAATTAGGTCTTATTTTAAATTGGTATCTCCCACTATTTTGTTCAAACTATATTACCCTCATAATATATAGTTAGGTAAATTTAATTAAAGATCTGCTAGTGAGATTTAGGATCCCATTTCAAGTATATATAGCCTTGTGGTGATACAACAAACGATATATAAATAAATAGGTAGATAACTATTGTCAATTACATCATCATGTAACTCCTTTTATGCCTGTTAGATTATTTTGATCAATTGGTGACACATCTTGTGACGCCCCCAAATTCGGGTCCTAAGAACCTCGGACTTGGTACGTTACGGTACTTCATTATCATACATATTCTATCATCTAATGCGGAACTAATAAACATATATTATTTATTTCACATGATTCTATAACATTTCCCAGGTTTATTAACCTTAACTGAATACATAGCTTCAACATTACAAAAGATTTACATAAGATAACTAAAAAGTTATTTTGCATAACACTCTAATCTTGTCATTTGCTTGTGTCTCTTTCTTTAATCCTGAAACACTCGTCTTAATCTGAAATGTGTTATCATGATATAGCAAGACTGAGCAACTACTTTGCTCAGCAAGTTTAAATACAATAAAGATATATCATGATTGAAGAAAAGAGTACAGCTTTCTGAATTTTCAACAATATATAACAATTGTGAGAGATTGAGAATTAAATTTTAATAATTGAATGATTGAATCAATAATGCTAGGTGGTCAACAATGACCATTAACAAATTTAACTGAACCTTATGGTAATGAAGGTGATCAGCCTTTCATACCCGATGAACATATGCAATTTGCACTAAGTGCGAATCAATAATCAGAGATGTGGAATAATTATAAATAATTAAACCACTAGCATGCTTGAAACATAATAACTCGAGTTTGAGTTAGGAAACTTGCAATAAATGCGAATATTCAATAATAATCTTAGATGTGGAATAATCAACAATAATTATCCACTACCATGCTTGAACAATATTAACTCGAGTTTGAGTTAGAGAACTTTCCTGTTCGACGAGCTACGGCTTACTAGCTTTAATTAAAACTCTTTGAGCGACCTAACATTAATAATGTAGATCTATCAATTAGTACTGCGTATAATTTGTTCATCAATACGCTTGCTCGTATTATTATCTAACCAATAATACAATCACAAGGTACATATATATAATGTACTATCATTACTCCTATAAGATATTTAATTGATCTTAGGTTAAGGATTTAATAATTAATAAGGCTTTTCTTAAGTGATAAACACTTATTAGATCCTTAAATAATTTATTATAATTGTTTAATTAAAGAGTTATTTAAATTTCCTTTAATTGTTAATTCCCTCTTCATTTGATTACTATTTAATATTAATTGAATAGTAATTAATTAATTACCTTTAGTTATTATTTAATAATCAATAATAACCAATTATAACTTCTTATTATTTAATGTTAATTAAATAATGGATAAATAAATTATTATTTGTCTATAATAATAATTAATTAATTCCTTATCCTTGAATAAATAAATAATTGATTTATTCACTTCATTAGTCTTTGATTATTCCTTATTATTATTGAAAGAATAATTAATAAATATTCGTCCTTATTTATTATTTAAATAATAAATAATTAATTCTATAAACTTTCTTGTCAATGTAAGTAAGTAATTACTTTATTATTACTTAATCTTACTTAAATATTCTTTAATCATTATTTAATATTAATTAAATAATAATTAATTAATTGTTTAACTCTAATTATTATTTAATCTTAATTAAATAATAACTAGTTATTTTATTAACACTAGTTCTACTTAATTATTACTTAATATTATTTAAATAATAATTAAATAGTTAATTATATTTCACTCTATATGTAATTAGTTTACTAGCCCATTAGTGGCTTTAAAAGTTATTTATTATAATAATTCATTTTTCATTCACTTAATATTATCACTATAATTAACACCCAAATTTCAGATTTGGGGTCCTTTACAAAAACGCTTGTAAAACGAAGTCTACAACTCGAAATTAGGCTCCGTTAGAGGCGTTGGATTTGTGTCTTCCTGAACTACAGTTTTCATTTATCAAACATCAAATTTTGATCTATTTAGGTCCCGGAAATCAGGGTTAAAGTGACTGATCAGCAAAGATGTTTACAACAATTGGTTCGTTTTTCAGATTTGGGGACCTTTACGGAAACGCTTGTATCTCGAGATCTACATCTCAGATTTTGGTCCATTTGATATCGTTGGATTCGTATTTTCCCGAACTATAATTTTCATATATCAAACACCAAAGTTTAGTCTGTTTTGGTTACCGAAAATAGCCCAGAAGTGACTGATCAGTAGCATGACTACAACAGTTGGGTAGTTTGGGATTACATTCATAACTTTCTCAGTTTTAAACATATTTGAGTGATTCCAAAGGATTTTTGCCCTTAACTCATGTATCTAGTATACCAAGAAAGAAAACCTCAAATATCACTTGTAGATTTCAATATTCACATGTTATAGCACACTAGTTAAATAAAAATTTCCTCAAAAATCTATCTAACTTCCTTTTTCCAAACTTTATCATATGAACTCATATAAATCCACAAGTTTCACTTATTAAACTCAAGATCTAACATTTTAACATGATATTAACCATATACAACATGCATCTCAAGAATCTAACATAAAGTTACCTAGTGCATGCATGCATATGCTTTTCTTTACCCATTGTTGTACAAATCTCTCTTTTGATCTAACTTTCAATTTTAAAAATGTTTTGATCCTCATATAAAACACTTATACCCAAATAGATGAAGAGTTTTTTTTTAAAGATCAAACATAGGGCTCCTTGTTTCATCAAAATCTAACAAATAAGGAAGCTAAACTTGAAAATCTTGAGAATCATTACCTAGTTATTCTTGCTATTCTTCTTATCCTTCCAAAGTAGCTAGGATACTTAGCATGCTTGAAGATCAAAGCTCCTCTTTTTCCTCCTTGAAGTGGCCGAATATCTATATATATATATATATATATATATATATATATATATATATATATATATATATTTTCTTTTTCTCTAACTAAGGAGCTTGAAAATGTAAGGATTCAAATGAAATGAGTAGAGTAAGTATAATTAAAAGTGTAAGTATTCTCTTCCACTAATTCTCTCTCTTAATCATTCTAATGGTTGCTTGTACACTTAACCATAAGTGTTGGATATGCTAAGAGAGTGACACATGTCTTAGTTGGTAGATTTAGTAGATTTTAACCAAGATTTTGGACAAGCTCAATAAAATTGATATTTCTCCCTATATTACCCCCATAGGGCCGGCCATGTGCCTCTTTTTCTCCCATTATGGATTTATTTTTATTATGTTATTTATTTACTCTAATGATTAACAAGTCCCTCCTTCCATAGACCAAGATTTGAGCCTCTTTAATTAATTATTGGGCTTATATATAATTAATTTGGCCCACTAGTAGTCAAGGTCATTTATACAATATTTGGGCTACTATTTATTTCTCTACGTGTTGCGCTAAGGTAATTAATTACCTAATGATATTCAAGTCCATCCCCAATGAAATAAGTGGGCTTGATTATTAATCCAATTGGGCTAGTCCACTCTTAATTTATATTACTAGGACTATTACATATTTATCAGAGGACTAACAAGTCTCCTCACTTAATGGACCAAGGTTTGGGCCATTTAATATAATGTTTTGGGCAATCCAACATTAATTACTTGGGCTTGATTTCTAATTAGCTTAACCACTAAATACAATCAACTTGGGCTCCCTTAGTTTATTTATTTGGGATACTAACATACTTGATAATTTAATATTGGGCTAACTAATAATTTAGTTACCCTTAATTAAACTATCTACAAGTCCAATGCTTAATTAAACTAATAGGCTTGTTTAAACTATTTATTCTCCTTAGTCCATGAAATAAATTATCATTTGGACTCTTATACATTATTATTAATATAAACACATTCTCATATATCAATAATATCAATTAACTTACATAATCCAATTAGACTTGCTATAATTAGGTTTCAGAATAAATAGTAACTTGAGATTATAAAATAAATCCCTTACATTGGTATGTATATCTATTTATTCAATACGACACATATTCCACTTCTAACTCTAATTTTGACTTTTCTCCATAAAAGTCAACTGTTGGCTTGGACCAAAAAAGTCAACCCTTACATATTTTTGTGTTTACTGTCCTTTCTGACTAAACTTAACGTTCCGGACGCAACCGCGCAGTCCGTACTTCAAAATTCTATCTCTAACTCAAATTTTGAGTTTTAACTTACTCCCTTATCATTGCTAGTTATATTAGCTAATGATTTTATACTCATTCATATTCTTATTTGCCAATCAAGGCCAACATTCAAGCTATGCTAATTACTAACATAGTTTTAACTTGATTCTCATATCCTTAACTTAACTCATCATTCCTCTTGCTAGATATATATATATATATATATATATATATATATATATATATATATATATATATATACTGTACATATACTCATCTTCGTTTAATCTCATAGCATCTTTTCATGGGAATTTTAATCAATAAAATTTCCACATACATCATTATAACATTTCTTAGACCATTCAGTTCACATCGAATTTATAGGTATCGTAATACCTTATCCTTGATATTTCTTCAAGTACATATTAATTCATTTCTAGGGTTTTAAATTTTTGTAACTCATATTTTCTCTATTCACATTCGAATAGCAAACCATATAGGTTTTACTTAAATTTTTTAAATAAATCCTCAAATTCTCATCTAGGTTTTATTCTTTAACCTTTATTATAATCATTCAAGATTTTATAATTTTTTTGGGTTGTCACACATCTGAACCAAAATTATCTAAGTTATGTCCAACCTAACACTTTTATATATTCAAATAGAAAAATACCATCCTTGTGGTGACACAATAAAACAGTTTTGTTCAATTTCGTTATAGGCATCAAATGTGATAAATCAACATCTTAAATATTTAATACTTGCCTTGTGCTAAAACAACAAACTCATAGTAAATATTTAATACTCTATTAAATTTATCATGCTAGAAGACGACGTTCGATATTCCAAATATCTTTGAATGCTTAGGACTTAATATAAATTCTTTGAGGGGTTTGTTATTAATTGTCTCATCTTGTTAAGCGCGCATACACACACACACACACACATACACACACACACACATATATATATATATATATATATAGATATATATATAAAATACGCGTCATATTAATTGACATGCAAAGCATGTTGCATAATATATAATATATTTATAGTATAAGCATACATATAGCATACAATATTCTACCTGGATTGATTATGAACTTTTATTCTAGTTTGGTTCACTCGAGTCATCAAGTGAACTAAACTGTCAAACCTAGGAGTGCAAGACTTAAATTTAAATATAACTATTAAATTTAAATCCCGGGCTCCATTACAAACGAGTCTTCATGTGCTCCTTGCTCCTTAGTATCCAATTCATCAAGATAATTCTATCTAATCCTATTATATAAACTATTTACATTAACTAGAAACCTTGATCAGCAGTCAAGGGGAAGTACATAGGAGGGAGATAGAATTTACATCAAGAAAAATTAGAGAAGACGAGGTATGTAGACCCCATTTAATAAAACACATACATTCAAGCATTCAACTAAAATAAAATTCAATCGCATTGATCAATAGTCCATAATCAACTCCATTTATTATCATACATATCATCATATGCATCAATAAATAAAACATTCAATATATACAATGATATCGATTTAATGGGCAATACTAGTTAGTTTCAAAATCCAATTTCAACTCTAATTAGTTATCATGGAATCCAATTTCAAGTCTAATTAGTTAGTATGAAATTCAATTCTAATTAAAATAAACATCTTTATTTTAATCCAATTTCAAATCTAATAAACTTCTTTATTAATCTAGAATTACAGAAAAACATTTAATTTTAATTTTAATTAAAATAATCCTTTTATCTTAATTAAAATAAAATAAAATAAATAAATTTTATTTTCTGTAAAGTGGCGCTAATGACGTCACTAGAGAACTAGCAACCGGCGCTGCGACGCCACGTCAGCAGATTCAAAATCCAGATTTGGCGTTGCGGAGCCAAATTTGGGTCGGGGCTAGGGATCGGGGTCACATCTGACATTTATGGTTTTTCAAATAGAAGGTCAAACCAAAATAGGAAGGCCAAACCAAAATAGGTGGAGAGAAGAAGATTTGAAGAACCACATACCTTGAGGAGAGAAGAGGTTTTGGTAAATAGAGTTAAGTGTTGTTGAGGAGAAAAGATGCCTCGATGAATATAGTTCAGTGGTGTTGGCCTATGACCATGTTTCTCAAATGGGTCTGCTCTATGTATATTTAATGTTCTTTGCCAAAGTATAGCAAACCAAAATAAGGAACTAGAGGAGAGTTCCTTCTCAGCTCAGTTATTTAGCTGGTTAAATAAATTATAGAAGGTTATGTATGATTCTTGATGTTGTTATTTTTCTCCACCTTTACCATAAGATCTAAGTTCTCTAAATTACAGGACTTGAAAGGAATGGATTAACAAAGATGTTGCCTTTGGATCCGCCTTCGATGGTAAAGTCTGTAACAATTATGGAGATTAAGAATTTGAGTACATGTAAAATACGTATAAAAGGTCACCCCATATTTATAGTCCAATATTTTGGTCATACACTGTACTAGGTCTCCGTTATCTTTGGACGAAGGTTATTACTAATAAGCCCAAATATTATTGAATAAGTTTAAATAAGAGTCGTATACATGAGGAATCCTATCTCTGCGTGTTTTCTACTTTATGGACACTCGAAGATGAATCCACAAGGGTCAGGCACTAAGCAAGGCTTCAAGTCTTAGGAAAAATTCAGGACATTAGGTTGTATTTGTGACATCCCGAAAATTTATAAGATTTAAAAATAAAATCTTGAATGATTAAATGAAGGTTAAAGAATAAAACCTAGATTGAAAGTAGTGGAATGATTAAATTTTTTAGAAAAACCTATATGGTTTGATTTTTTTGAAGCAATGTAAAGAAATTAAATGTGAACGATAGAAGGGTTGAAGAGTAAGATAATACTAAGGGATTAAGATTATGGAAAGTCAAATTAATATATATGGCAAGCCATATGAATATAGTAAACATGCCTAAATAATAAATTATTAACAAGACTTGTAAGAATGACACAAGCTATTAATATGATATTCTAAATTTAAGATTATGACAAACGATATTGAAAAGTTGGATTAATATAGTACATTATGTTAAGCCAGGCTTATTGAATATAACAAACTGTATAAAGAGGTTTTAATAGACATTAAATTAAATGTATAGTCTAATATATGAGTATATAAATTATTTTATGACTTATGAAGAGTGTGTATGTGATTAAATGAATAAAAATATATAACATGTATGTGTATATATTTATTTATCATGCAATGAGAAATAAAAATAAAGTTATATAACCTAATTACATATTAGGTATGAGGATTAAATAACCTAAGGGTTATAGTTATTGAAAACTCACAGTATTTAATCTATGTACTAGTAAACTAACACTAAGAGATTCATGTGACAAGTTTCAACTAATTAATTATATTAACCTAATTAAAACAAGCCTAATGTGGCTATATAATTAAATATACATGAGTAATTATTTAAAATTCAAAATAAGTCGACTAGAAACCCTAATTAAATTATTAAGGTAAGATAAAATTAATGTGTTGGACCTTGCTAATTTACATGGCCCAAATAATTTATTAGAAAGCCCAAACAATTAATGGATAACCCAAAATATTATGGGACATGACCCAAAACTTAGCCCAACAATTTGTGGACTTTCTAGCTACTAAAATAAGCAAATGTAGCATTAAAAGAAAAATCAAAATTTGGCTAAAGAAGGGGGGAAGTATCCCAAAATTCAAGGAGGAAAAAGGGCACATGCTTATTTGATTTTTTTACTCCAACAAAATGAAAGGAAATCTACCAAATACTTAGGCCTTGTTCCCTAGCCTACTTAGCTCATTAAATAAAAAATCTAGCAAAGCAAGATTTGCAAGTAAGCTAAGATTGTTGGGAGATTTTATATATATATACATATGTTATATATACATCTTTTCTACTATAAATACCCCTCATTTAATTTGCTAGCAAAACTTTTCACTTCATTTCCTAAAAAGCTAAGAAAGAAAATTAGAAAGAGAGAAAGAGAGAGGGGAGTTTCGGACCTCAAGGAGGGAGAGAAGAGAGGGTTTGATCCTCATGCTACCTAGGTTCTTCAATTACTTTGGGAAGAAAAGAAGAGTGGCTCTCAAATCAAGGTGTAAAAACCTTTAAACACAACACCCTAATTAGTTTATGTGTTTGTTTTTGTCAAAATAATGAACTTATATTTCTAAACTCTAGAACACTAGATCTACATGTTTAATGTTGTTTCATGCTTAGATCTTGCTATTTTGGGTGTTGATTTGTTTGAAAAACCAAAGAGTTGAAAAATAGTTTCTAGGATTAGAAAACCCTAATTTCAGCTCACTTTGAGGCTTTACCATTTGAGATCTACAAATTATTTTTGTGATCCGTAAAAGAGTGGTGTTATATCTATGAGTTAACTGTTAAGCCCAAGTGGTAGAACTCAAAAATGTTAAAAGAGCATGAAATGGCATCCATTTTCCCAAAACTGTCCAGGTGGGTAAACAAAACTAGACCAATAAAACTGTTCCAAGCCAGTTTGTGTCAAGGGTTGTTTCGGCCACTTTATTTTCTCTAAAACTTCTGAGATTTTTTGGTATGGTAGTATAGAAAGTTAACTATATCCTGTCCAAAGATGAGAATTTTTAGATGTCCAAAACCCAAGTTATGGATTTTACAAAGTGTGATTTTAAAAATAAACTATAATAACTCCTAAAATTCAACTTATAAAAATAAGAAATTTGTACAGGAGTTAGATGTTGATAACAGAAGACTACCCTGTAACTTTCATAATTTTTGGACATAAGGATAATTTATGAAAAATATTGCAATTTTGAACTATTTTGGACACTTTAAAAATAGTAAATGAAATTGGAAAATTACATGAAAAATTTATTATCACTAAAATATCATATAATGATATTTTCCAGAAAATAAAAAAGTTTATAAGATGTTTTTGTATTTTTCATGCCTTTGATTAAGTTAAGAATAAATGAGAAAGTTAAGTTATGTGATGTTGTAAAATGTATAAATGTGATTTTTTTGACCAATGGCCTTTAATATGATATATTTAGATTTATAAGGGTATTTTGGTCATTTTTAATAAAATATTACGAGTATGACATTTTATGTTTGTTGAATAAATTAAATAGTAAAGGATAAACAATTAAATTAAATTGTTTATGAATTTAATATCTGATTAAAATATTATTAAAAGATTAAAATATTATTAATTGATTAATATTAGATTAAAATATTATTAAATTATTAATAATATTAAAATAAATTAAAATATTAATAATATTATTAAATAATTTAAATATTATTAAATGATTAATAATAATAGTAAATAATTTGAATATTATTAAATAATTAATAATATTAGTAAGTGAATAAACTATTATTAATTGATTAATAATATTAGTAAATAATTTAAATATTATTAAATAATTAATAATATTATTGATTAATTATGATATTATTAAGTGATTAAAATATTATTAAAGGATTAATAATATTTGTAAATGATTAAAATATTATTAAATAATTAATAATATTAGTAAATTATTTGAATATTATTAAATGATTAATAATAATAAAGTGTGATTAGAATATTATTAAATGATTAATAATATTAAGAAGTGAATAAGATATTATTAAGTGATTAATAATATGAGACGGAATTTTATGATAATGAATAAGTGATTAAAATATTATCAAAGGACGATAATATTTCTAATAAGTTAAGAAATTATATGATGTTTGATTATGTGGCTTAATGCTAGATAATTTATTTTAAGAATATATAGTTGTATTATGAAGTAGATATGATATGTTGATTGAAAGATCAATCTTATAAATGATAGGTCATTCATAAGAGATTAAATTAGATTGTGTAGCAGTAATCGACGGACAAGACAAGTTTCCTAACTCAAACTCCAGTTATTATGTTTCAAGCATGCTAGTGGATTAATTATTAACAATTATTCCACATCTATGATTATTGTTATTCGCACTTGGTGCAAGTTGTATATGTTTATCTGGTATGAAAGGCTGATCACCTTGATTACCAAAAGTATTTGTTCATGGTCATTGTTGGCCACTCAGCGTTATTGATTCAGTTATACATTTATTGAAATTTGATTCTCGTTCTTTCACAATTGTTATATATTGTTGAAAATTCAGAAAGCTTATTCTTTTTCAATCATGATATATCTTTCTTGTATTAAAATTTGCTAAGCAAATTAGTTGCTCACTCTTACTATATCATGAAAATATTTCACTTAAGCCCGAGTGCTTCAGGAAGGATAAAGACAACGAGAAAAGTTCTAGAGTAGATTAATATGTGATGTTATCTATTATGTTATCTTAAGTGAGTTGATTATGTAAACATTTTTAGTTGTGAAAGGAATGTATTAAGTAAAGGTTGATAAACCTTTGGGGAAATGTTAAAGAACCATTGTGTAATGAACAATGTATGTTTATATATTCCGCGTTAGTTATAAAATATATATAAAGATAATGTATCGTAACACACCAAATCCGAGGATCAAGGGACCCGAATTTGGGGGTGCTACAATATTCGGGCCTTAGAGATGTGTTTGGGCCAAGAGCCCTAAGTAATCCCCCATTCTCCTAGTTCATTTGTAATAGAGTAGGAGAGTAGTTAAGTTTGGTTGCCAAATGATATGATGGTTGGGATAGTTATAAATCACACTATCTTGAACAAAGTACAACTTTTAGTGAGCTCTCATTATAGATTTGTTAGTCATTCCCTTCATGATGACAACTACAAATGGGGATATTCCATGAAGCGCGGGAGACACGCTAAACCTTAGGACGTGAGCCAATTAAGTTATGGAATAGTGGAGACAGTTGGGCACACAAAACTAGGGAAATGGATATCGTGACACGTTGTAGACACCCAAAATTTTGTTCTCCTATTACTTACCATGAAAAAGGGCAAAACATCTTTTTCCACTTCGAATACAGCCCCGGAGGATTACAAGCAACAAGTATGGAGACAACCCCAGAGGAATACGTCAAATCAAACCCCAGAGACAGCCCCGTGGGACATCAAATCAATCCTCAAAAGCAACCTTGAGGAAAGATAGAAAACATCACAGTTTCAGGCCCATAGATAACTTTGAGGGAAGACAACCACTGTAAACCCGGAGACAACCCTGGGAGGGAACATATGTCATTTTGCCAAACACAACATAGAAAACAATCATCCAGCTGAGGATAGACTCAGAAAGAACCACCACAGCAATCCCAAGTGCAAACTATGCAATACAGCTCTTCGGACTACCAGCGAAGATCTGAAGATGCTATTCTGGTCATGGACCCATCTTCCCCGATTCAGAAATGATCAAGCCCAGTTTCATTATATAGCCCTCAGAAAAACCTTTTCAGAATGGTATGGCGCATCTCCCAACTATTCCCGAAATTTAAAGGAGCAAGTTTCCCAGCACACAGCAAGACGATTGGTTAACTGACATCTACCTAGAGATGGGTTTTCTTCTTTTTGCCTATCTTCCCGAACTCAGAATTGGTCAAATAATATACCATTGCGAAGCTATTGGAAAGAGATTTCTGGCATGATATGGTCCGTCATCTAACTCCTCCTGGATTGAGAGTTATGGCCGTTCCAGCGCGCAACATGAAAATATGACCTCTCGGGACACAAATCGAGCAAGGGGGGCTCACTTTTGGTTTGTCGCAGGTGTACCTGGGGCAAAAGTAGGTAGACCTGCCGCTCCCCCTTTTTTATCTATAAAAACCCAGCCAACAGCTCATTTAGAGAGAGAGGAAGCTAGAGAGAGAGGGTCAGTTTTAGATAGAGAAAAAGGCTAGTTCTTGCGTTTAAACTCTGTAAATCTCTTCATTAAACACTTATAGACATATATATTATAACATATCAAGTTTTAACCAATGGAAACTGAGTTTTGAGGTGCGAAAAGCCGTTCGTTTGTAAAACTCGTGTTAGATTGAAAGATCTCTTCGGATATGTGCTTTTTCTTTACTTTATTACATATATAAGTGTTAGATCTGTGTATATATTGCTGGGTTGTGGCTGGATCTAGTTATTAACCTTTCATTTTGGTGTAAATAGTCAATATTTGGGTTGTATTGACTAGATCTACGCTTGATCTAGCCAGATCTAGCTTTTAACCGGTTCAAAAGTTGTAAAACAATAACCGTTAAGCTAGAATGGCTAGGATCTGGGTAGATCTAGTTTACTATCTAGTTTGTAGATATTTAGTAACCCCATGACCCTAGATTTGTATCTAGAGGGAATGGGAATCTTTGTTACGAGCGGACATGGATTTAGTCAATAAATCACTTGTTTAGCGAAGTTAGTAAGTATATTTGTATTTTGTTGCAATATATTTGTTGTGCAAGCTCTTAAATGATGTGATGTGATCCTAGGAACCTCAAGGTTGAGAATCCAATCAATGGATCTAGATCCGATTCCCATAATGGGCATGTTTAAGTTGTATAGCTAGCTTGCAAACCCATTGTACATGTAAATTCAGGGCCTTAAAGCGGTTATCCGAATTTAAGGCCCAAAAATAGTGAAAACATGTATGTGGTGTTTGAACTCACTTAGATGGCTTTCATGCCCACAAGGATCCTGACACTTGTAGATAGTTTCATTTATTGTCAAAGATGCTTCGCATCTTAATAAAATCAAATCAAGCCAAATACAGAATAAACATGGAAGTATCAAAAGGCTTCAATTCCTATGCGAGCAAAAGGATTTGAAAATAGCTTTTCAAAACTTCACTTTTATATGCTTGTCTAAAATGAACTTTTTAATAAGTCAAACCTTCGTATATAGGTCCATCGAGGCACATCACTACTATCAAAATAAAGCACTCAAGCACATTTATTTGTATCACACACACACACACATTACATGCTTAGGAAATGAAAAGACGCGGTAACAATGTTTCATGGAAGTCGGGGGGTGCCTAACACCTTCCCCTCGCTTGAGCAAGCCCGCGAACTCTATGAATCACGGTTTCTAGACAAATTAAATGGATTCACATATTGAGTCATATTGCGAAAACCTATCAAACTCCAGATGAGTTGATACATCCATTTAAACTTATATCAACTGGCGGCTCTGTTTAATTTGGCCCAATCATTAAAATCAATCTTTTCAAATCGTTGATATTGTATGTCGGTCCTTTCCTAAAATCTCACCCTTTTAAGAAAAATAACTTAAATCACATAGCGAAATATAAAGGGTAAGAACCAAATATAGGAATTGAATTTTCCAGGCGTCGACATGTGGCGACTCCTCTGGGGATAGTAGAGGGCTTCAGTCGCATTTCAATCTTTTCAATTCCCTTTTATCTGCATGTGTGTGAATGTTGTCTTTACATTGAATGGATGTGCATGAATACTTTATTTACAACGCTTTATATTAGTGCTTCGCACAATGTCATCATATTGCATGCAGTGAGGTATGATGAATGTATGTTGTGTGATTTCTCCACCAGGAGGCAAACCCGTCGGTGGCTGATTACTAGACTCAAGAGGAGACTAATCCCGCGAGGCTCAAGAAAGGCGCCACTCAGATCTGCTCCAATTGAAATATTAGATTAATTTCCCATCCAGTAGATTGCGATGATCTGGGAACCTTCATGCCGAAATGCTTGTGAGAGTAAACCTAAGATAGGTCAGCTTCTGATAAACCAAACGCGAAGGGAAGTCTCTTCATGCCATCCCTCTTTCAATACATATCCAATATAAATCCTGTCAAATATTAAATGTTGTCAATGTTAATTCCTATCAATTCTATTGTTAAATATCAAATCATGTCATATTATCCTGTCATCAAAATAACTGACCTTTATTTTGCAAGAAAATATTAAAAACCCCCTAAAAACTAACACATTGCACATCAACCATACTGTTAGTGTCAATCAACACTAAACTACCTACTCGTCTTGTAGGTAAGATTGGTCCCGTTACCAGATCAAAATCTAAGAAGGCACAAAGCTTATCCACCAACATGGCTGAAAGTGCCCAACATGAATCAGGTTATGTGTCCAAAGAGTAGTTCAAGGGACTTAAAAATTAAATAGCATAGTTGGCTAAACTACTGAAAGAATAGAGTAAAAGTACTCAGGGTCCACAGATACCCACTCAACTAGAGTCCTCCGCGCAAGGTAGCAGTCAGGGTAATAACAAAAAGGTTGAAATACAGATAACTAAACCTCACTCCAGTGAAGGAAACAAAAAAGCCCTTAAAATCATCAATCTCGAGGATGATTGAAATCGGGGACATTAGAAAGAAAGTCTAGCAAATGGAAGAAACCATCCAGTCAATCAAAAGGACTGGGGAATTTGGGAGTGTCAAATACTCAGATCCTTGTATCTTCCAAGGGGCTCATTATCCCGATAAATTTTAAGTCCCAGAGTTTGAAAAGTATAATGGAGCAGACAATCCATATACGCACCTGAGAGTATACATTGGGGAGCTGGGGTCTTATAATGAAGATGAAAGCCTCAGAATGCAGATTTTTTAAAAGAGTCTCACTGGAGAGGCTAGGGCATGGTACGCCCGACTCAATAGTTCAAAAATTAACAGCTGGGAAGAACTGGCCCAAGCCTTCCTAAATCAGTATAGTTTTCAGTCACAAATGGCACCGGATCGATATCAGGTGATTAAATTTAAAAAGCAGAATACTGAGTCTTTCCGAGAATACACTCAAACATAGAGACGTCTGGCAGCACAGGTCAGCCCTCCTTTGTTAGAAACTGAAATGGTG
Organism: Panax stipuleanatus; assembly: GCA_020205555.1. Lineage (NCBI taxonomy): Eukaryota > Viridiplantae > Streptophyta > Magnoliopsida > Apiales > Araliaceae > Panax > Panax stipuleanatus. The sequence goes on along the minus strand of CM035117.1, from coordinate 137,365,385 downwards.
ATGACTTTCATAGACATCCAAAAAGCACCTTACTATGAGGGGATCCTAGCAGTAATAGGAAAGTCATTCTCAGAGATGGTATAACATGGTGAAATGGCAGAGATGGGCCTGAAAGCGGGAAAGATTAGAGATCTCACTGCCTTGGAAACAGTCGCCGAGCATATACAGTGGGGCAACTATGCGAGCACTCCCAAGAGGGTACCCAAGAAAGACGATGAAAATGTATCCTTGGTTTTATAGGGGAAAGCTAGGAGACCCAACCATAGTCCCCCCCATTTGGAAGAGGGAAGGCAATCTATCATTACAACAACCGGCCATGTTCAACTAATGTAAGGACAGAAAGAGAAAATTTGAAAGAACAGAAAATCGGGTGCTCACTCCACTAGGCTATTCTCTAGAAAATGTATTGAAGTTATTAATCAAGCAGAAGAAAATTGTCAAATTGGCTCCACCCCTAGATCCAAAAAGTAAAATATACAATCTAAGACAGAGATGTGCATACCATTCAGGGTCTGATGAGTGGGTTTTATGCCTACGAATTGGTTACCTTCTATATTTGATTCGTTGCTACTTTGAGTGATTTTAGTATCATTTTTTACTTGCTTTCTTTATTTATCTTCAAGAATAAGTTGTGAGAGTGAAAACAGGAAAGTAGGTCAAAAAGGAGAATTTCAGCTCATGTTTGGCCAACTGCGTCGGGGCACAGAAATTACACTATAAAAGTGCGATAGGGCGCAAGTGCGCTGGGGCGGAATTCTAGAGAAGAAATATGTGTCGGGGAGAAGTACGCGGCAACCTAAATTGAAGTTTCGTTATACAACTCTGATTTTGGAGATCTGGTGCCAAGGGATTTGGGTCGCGATTGGAAAGTTAAAAGGGCCAAATAAAGGCGCAAAGAGGACATATCCATTATCATTATTCTTACCCTAGCTGGGGATCACGTTTTGAGAGGACTGAAGCAAGGAGGCTAGCACGACGAATTCAAGGCGAACGTGAGGAAGTGCAGCACATTACATCTACATTTTCTATTCTCTTTATTCATCATTAAACTAGTATTTAGAATGTTATTTTCTTTGTGGATTTTAGTTTCTTTTTCATCTAGCATGAACTATTTACTATTTAACTCTACAATGGATCTTTTTATGTAACGAGGATTGACATACTTCTATATTAATTCATTGAGACTATTTCCAGGATTATCTACTACAGTTTATGCATAATTATTTAATTGCCTGATCAACAATTATATGATAATCTATATAAAGTTGAGAGATGTAATATAGGTTAATACCTAATCATAGTAGCGTGTAATTGTGATATTCATAATTTATGTTTAGGATAGAGATATACCTACGCATCGCACGTAATCTAATAAGAACTTGAGATTAAATCTTCTTTAATTGTAATTCACATAGAGATATAATGAGTTAATTAATTGAGGTTTTTAACTTAATTCTATCAATTATGGATTTAAGTTGATACGAGTATAATTCATTGATAGATGGTTATATCTACTGTTGTGTTCTTGATTAACAATCCGGAATAGTTAATTTGATTAAAAATAAGTGTCATTCCAAGTGAAGTATTAAGTAAAGTTGTAGGCTTAATTCTCCAATATTTGATTAAATCTTGTGTTAGTTAGTAGATTCTTGATTAATTAGTAATTTTCATAAATTTCACAAAATTGATCATTAGTTTAATAAAATTGAGATAATATAAAATTGGTAGTTGTTAGGATAAATCTCAGTTATTTTCTCCGTGGGAACGATACTCTACTTATCAGTTTATTACTTGTTGACCACGTATACTTGCGTGTTGTGCGTATATAGATTTTACCCAACAAGTTTTTGGCGCCGTTGCTGGGGAGAATAACTATTTTTATTACTTTCAACATTAGATTAATTAAATCTGTTTTAGTTAAACACTTTTCTTTATGTTTTGTTTTATTCCCTGGTTCAGGTAATCTCTAGTAGTGTATGCAAACTCGGTCAAAGAAGACAGAATTGTTGCGTTACGAGGACGACATCGACAAACGGTTTTAGCAGTTGAGTAAGTGAATAAAAGAGACTCGAGATACAATAGAAACACCGGGTAATATGGCCGAAGACGATCAGAAAGCAATACAGGACTATGCCACTCCGCGGGTTACAGAAATTTAGTCAAGTATTACTAGGCCAACCATTACTGCCAATAATTTTGAGATTAAGCTTGGTACAATTCAAATGGTGCAGAATTCTTGTCAGTTTGGGGGATTACTGAATGACGACATGAACGATCACATAGTCAGTTTTATAAAAATCTGCGATACTTTCAAATGCATTGGTGTGACAGATGATGCAATTAGACTGAGGTTATTCCCGTTCACTTTTAGGGATAAGGCTAAGAGTTGGCTGCATTCTTTACCACCGGGCTCGATTACTACATGGAATGATTTGGCTCAGAAATTCCTTGCCAAATTTTTCCCTCCAGCAAAGACCGCAAAGTTGAGGAGTGATATTTCTTCATTTGAACAATAACATGGCGAACCACTATATGAAACCTGGGAGAGGTATAAATAACTGTTGAGAAAATGTCTACAGCATGGACTATCCAAGTGGATGCAGATGAATACATTTTACAATGGTTTGAAAAGTAATACTCGGACAAGCATCGATGTGGCTGCGAGAGGAGCTTTCATGGCGAAGAAGTTTGAGGATGCATACGAATTAATAGAAACCATGATAGCTAACAACTATCAGTGGTCGACGTCTATATTGGCACAACCTAAGGTAGCTGGAATTTTGGAAGTGGATTTAGTGACACCTCTTGTAGCTCAGATATCAGCCCTTTCAAAGAAAATGGATGCAATCACATGAGTAAATATGCAACAAGTAGCCTTTGTGTGTGAATTGTGTGCGGGGAGCATCCAACGGAATAGTGTGCAATCAATCCAGCAGCAGTACAGTATGTGGGGAGTTACAATCGGCCGCCAAATCCGTATCAAAACACTTACAATCCGGGGGCGAGGATCCATCACAACTTTTTATGGAGCAATAATCAGAATCATCAGCAATCTCCACGACCATCATATCCTCCCAAATTTTAAAATCAGCAGCAACATTCAGTTCTGCAAACCGAAAAGAAAACATATTTGGAGGAGTTTTTTATGAAATATATAACGGGTAATGAGGCAGCAATGAAAACTCAAGCGGCGACAATTAAAAATTTGGAAAATCAAATGGGACAGCTTGCAAGTGCTTTGAACAATAGACCTCAAGGGACTCTTCCTAGTGACACCGAGAAGAATCCTAGGGGTGGCTAAGAACAATGCCAGGCTGTTACGCTTCGGAGTGGAAAATAGCTGGATGAGCAAAGTGCAGAAATTCTGGCTAAAGATATAGATAGTAAGGAAAAAGCAAAGGAAACAGTTGAACCGAAACAGGTAGAGGAGAAAACAGTTGCTAAGGAACAAACAGTCGTTGCACCGGTAGTTTTCCCACAACCGCCTTTTCAATAACGAATCCAAAAACAAGAAATTAGAACAGCAGTTTACCAAGTTTCTGGAAGTGTTCAAAAAGTTACAGATCAACATTCTGTTTGCGGAGGCTTTAGAGCGAATGCCTAGCTACGCCAAATTTATTAAGGATATCTTATCAAGGAAAAAAAATCTAGGGGATTTTGAGACAGTGGCTCTAACTAAAGAGTGTAGCGCTATTCTATAAAAGACGTTTCCTCCAAAATTAAAAGATTCGGGTAGCTTTACCATCCCATGCACCATAGGTAGTGTGTCATTCAACAGATGTTTATGTGATCTGGGTGCGAGCAATAACTTGATGCCATTGTCAATTTATACTCAGTTGGGATTTCCAGCACTGAGACCGATAAATATTTCTCTACAGCTTGCGGACAAATCAGTGACATATCTGAGGGGAATTGTTGAGGATATTCTGGTAAAAGTTGATAAGTTCATATTCCCAACTGATTTCATCATTTTGGATTACGAAGAGGATAAAGATATTCCTATCATTCTTGGGCGACCATTATTGGCAACCGGTAGAACATTCATAGATGTTCAGAAAGGAGAGTAAACCATGAGGGTTCAAGACCAAGAAGTAACATTTAATGTATATAAAGCCATGAAATTCCCTACGGATGAGGAGGAATGCTACCGAATGGATGTGATTGAGAAATCAGTGGATGAGGAGTTTGTACGGATGATGACTACTGACCTCTTGGAAATGACACTGTTAGGGGATAATGAGAGGGATGACCCAGAATTGATAGAATACATGCATATGTTGCATGCATTGTTGAGAGTAACTAGATTCAAAATTCCATTTGAACCATTGGAATCTGCAGAAAAATAATCAGTTCGGATGAAACCATCAATAGAGGAGCCACCCACACTTGAACTCAAGCCTCTACCTAAACACCTCAGGTATTCATTTTTGGGTATATCATCTATTTTACCTGTTATTATTGCATATGCAATTAACGATTTGCAGGAAAGTAAGCTGTTAAGAGTTCTCCGAGAATACAAATATGCTATTGGATGGACCATTACAGACATCAAGGGGATAAGCCCATCATTCTGTATGCATAAGATCCTCTTAGAAGAAGATGCAAAATACACAGTAGAACAGCAGCGGAGGCTCAATCCGATCATGAAAGAGGTGGTGAAGAGGGGTGGGTTATCCTATCTCTGATAGCTCAAGGGTGAGCCTAGTATAGTGTGTCCCAAAGAAGGGTGGTATGACAGTAGTTACTAATCATTTGATGTGTAGGATATTGTTTGTGACGCCCCCAAAATAGGTTCAATACCAACCCATTCCGAGTCACCAAATACATGGTACAGAATTCCAAATACAAATCTTTTATAACAAAAGGTCGTGAGAACTACGACCATACAACTGTGAGTTTCAATACAAATCGTATATAATATGAAATATAAACACTCAAATTCAGTCCTCAATAATTATAATTATTATCACACTATTTTACAAAAATAGTGAGGACTACTACTGCTCTACTCTGAGCATCACACTGTTCCCCGACTAGTTCCCGCAACATCCTCATTCCCTGAAGAGGACAATAGATGAAAAGAGTAAGCTCAACTAGCCCAGTAAAGAATATTATGACTAAGATAATGAAAAATAAATTATCGTTAGCCTTCAATAAATTAGATAAAATATTATGGACAACAAGTTTTAGATCAATATTCGCAGCGAAAATAACAATTCATTAGAATAGTTAAGTAGAGAATGAAGTCTACTATCTTCTATGATTTAAAAGTCCATCATCGATATTTTATCCCTGTAACATCAATCAATATACATCTTGAATCAAATATTCATCTTTGCACTACGGGCCAAAGATATTCATTTGTATCACCAGTTGGTCATGTTCATCTCAACACCTGTCCATCTTTGCACTACGGGCCAAAGATATTCATCCGGTAATCATTCATCTTTGCTCTACAGGCCAAAAATATTCAGTCATATCACCATTTAGGACTGAGGATGATGAAAAATAATATAAATAACGAATCCAGTGAGATAAAGGACAAAGATTAGGGATTCGTAATTTAGTTTATCCAAGTTCAAGAATACTCCATAATAATCAATTGTGAAGCAAAATTCAAGAATGAAGTTCAAAACATGGATACAATCAAAGATAGTAACCATAATAGACAACTTGGACAATTAAAAGAAAATTTAATTTTTCTGTGAATAGTGCCGTATACGTGAATAGTAACTCCGACATGAAAAGGTAAAAATTTTATAATAAAATTCATACCAACATTCTAATGAAATGATACTAGATGAAACGCAAAATTTGAAGAATTTCTGATCATGTCAGAAATTATAGAAGCAATACTTACCGTAGTAAGTTTTAATTTGGGTATATAAGATGAAATATTATCGCTTTCATAATATGGAATATGAAAGAAAATAATATTATTTATAAATATTGAAAGAAAGTAACATCATTTACGAGAAAATAATATCCCTTACCTTAAAAAGAGAGTATTTCTCACTGGTATGGCGGGGATATTCTTGAAGAAAACTTATACTGTTTTCTACACTCAACGCTTCCTTAAACTCAAAAGAAATACGCTTAATATTATAGAAAAAGAATTCTCTGATTCTGGTGTGATTTTCATTTCTAAACTAAGCATCCTATTTATAGGAGAATGGAAGGATACTATTTAAAAAATAAAATCACGGATCAACAGTAATGATTCACGGGTGAACGAATTTGTCTGAAATTTTGATTTTCACTATTCATTACTGTGCAATAAAATATTCTAATAAAAATAAAAACTTTAAATAAAATATAATATATTCTATTTATAATCTAATAAAATAAACTTATAATATATATATATATATATATATATATATATATATATGTTACATGCCTTATACGGCAAAACAATTTATATAATATATATATATATATATATACACGTCGCCTTCATATATATATATATATATATATGAGTAATAAAACAAAACTGAGATAACTTTCTACCAACGATTTTGAAAAATGAGAAAGTGGGGGTCCATGTAATAATCCAAATTTACAACAAATACTTCATAAAAGAACCCCTCTATTTATCTCAATTCACTTGGCTTCACAAAACATATTTTTAATAACAATTATTCATCATTAATATTATAACTCAGAATATTAACAACCAGATCATTCCCAGGAAAGAGGGGGCTTTCCGATAAAGACTTCTCCTTATTAGCGCGCAATTAGATGACCTAACCCTTTTCTCGACAGAACTTTCTAGACATTGTCAATAATGCAAATAATAACATGAATAACGGTGTCGTCTCAATTATTAATTTAATAATATAAAATATTGTGCAGATGATACTGTAACAATAATTGAATCAATAATGTGAGATACTATGCAGCAATTACTGTGGCAATAATTGAATAAAATTGAGTGGCTTCTCACGTAAGCATCAATAATCAAAGATACTGTACAATACCGTGTGCTACTATGTAACCACGCGTATTACTGTACTTTTATCACCGGGTATTTCAACAGTTTTAACGGTAAAAGTTTTGTCGTTATTTATAGAAAACTTATTCTTGTCGTTTTCTTCATCCGATAATTTTTCGTTATGGGGCCCACAAATTATTGTGCCGTCGTACGAATATTCCCCGATAAAAAGAATATTCCCCGACACAATGAATATTTTATGGCCACTTGCTTACTTTGTAAAACTTGCACAAATCACCCCATAACTTACCACATTCATTAAATCAACCCTTTACTATTTCAAAATAATATATAGAGGAAATTTAATTTTTATTCATAAAAGTTGGGGTCTTACAGCCTCCCCTCCTTATGAAATTTCGTCCTCGAAATTGACGTACATATCTGGTATATCGAAAAGGTGAGGATATCTCATTTTCATTTCCGATTTTAACTCCTAGGTCATTTCTTCGATTCCAACTGTGACTCTCATGGTGCTTCAACCATAGTACCTCACAATGGTACCTATTAGTTTGCCACCGCATAAAAACGGTATCCCCTACGGAGAGTCTAGCTTCGGTGCATCCCACAAAAGAAGTCACCAGCGAGAGGCTCGGGGCTCTTCACGCCTTATAGCTCTTGATGCTTCGCCTAGACACGTTTATACGTTAAACACCTCGAGATGAACTTCGAAATCTCTCTCTTCATGTTGCTCCACCAGAATGTATGTCGAAGATCACGATACATTTTGGTACTTCCAGGATGGATTGCGAACGGTGTGTTGTGTGCTTCCATCATGATTCTATACTTCAAATCAGAGTTGTTAGAACACAAAGTCTGGAGTTGACTCGAAGTATTCACTCTTCTTTGATTCTTGCTTCTAAAATAGCACCTTCTTGTACCTTCTTCTTCATCTTCATCAGCTCCGAGTCTGTAACTTGAGCAACTTTAACTTTATCAATTAAAGTTGGTTCTACACGTATACTTGACATCATCACACTCGTTCCCGCATATGATCTTCTACTCAACGTGTCAGCTACCACGATCGCTTTTCCAGGATGGTATTGGATGGTATGGTCGTATTCTTTCAACAGCTCAAGCTAACTTCGTTGTTGCATGTTGAGTTCCTTTTGAGTGAAGAAAAATTTAAGGCTCTTATGATTCGTATAAATCTCCACTTTCTCTCCATACAGGTAGTGTCTCCAGATCTTCAACGCTAAAACGACTGCTGCCAACTCTAGATCATGAGTAGGATAATTCCTCTCATATTCTTTGAGTTGCCGTGAGGCATAGGCTATGACTTTCCCATGTTGCATGTGAACACATCCTAACCATTTTCCTGAAGCATCGCTATAGATGATAAATCCATCCGAACCAGATGGTATTGTCAGAACAGGTGCCGAAATGAGTCTCCTCTTGAGCTCTTGGAAGCTCTTCTCCCATTCCTCGTTCCATACGAATTTTATATCTTTCCGAGTCAACTGAGTTAATGGAGTAGCGATTTGAGAAAATCCTTCCACGAATCTCCGATAATAACTAGCTAAACCCAGAAAGCTATGTACTTCAGTTATCGACTTCAGTTTCTCCCAACTTTGTATTGCTTCAATCTTCGCCGGGTAAATAAATACTCCACTTTTTGATACCACGTGCCCGAGGAATGCTACCTCCTCAAGCCAGAACTCGCATTTTCTTCAGCTTGGCATATAGCTTGTTTTCACGAAGCCTTTGAAGTACCAGCTTCAAGTGGTGCTCATGATCTTCACGGCTTTTGGAATAGATGAGGATGTCATCAATAAAGACAACCACGAACTGATCCAAATATTCCTTGAATACACGGTTCATCATATCCATAAAAGCAGCAGGAGCATTAGTCAATCCAAAAGACATAACTATGAATTCATAATGCCCGTACCGAGTTCTGAAGGCAGTCTTTGGAATATCCTCAGTTTTAATCTTTAACTGATGATATCCAGAACGAAGATCGATCTTTGAAAAGAATTGTGCACCTTGCAACTGGTCAAACAGGTTATCAATACGAGGTAGCGGATACCTATTCTTGATGGTGACATGGTTCAACTCCCGATAGTCAATACAAAGTAGCATACTCCCGTCTTTCTTCTTTACGAATAAAACAGTAGCACCCTAAGGAGACGTACTAGGACGAATAAAACCGATGTCCAATAACTCCTGTAGTTAGACCTTTAACTCCTGAAGTTCAATTGGAGACATTCGATATGGGGTTTTAGAAATGGGTTTTGTACCGGGTTCAAGGTCAATAAAGAATTCAACTTCACGTTCTGGGGGTAGACAAGGAAGTTCTTCGGGAAATACATCAGGAAACTCATTAACAACAGAAATATCATTTAAACCTGACGTATTCTGGTTTAGATCAGTGACATGGGCTAAGAAAGCTTGACATCCGTTTTTCAATAAACGAATAGCTTTATGACTTGAAATGACATTGATTGATTTTAGTGGTTTGGTTGTTTGGATTCGCACAACAGGTTGGTTAGGAATATGAAAACTAACAACCCTACGAAAATAATCAATTTTGGCATGATAAGTGGTTAACCAGTTAATTCCTAAAATCACATCAAATGCAAGTATTTTCAAAGATATAAGATCAACAGATAAGGTGAGGGTACCAGTTTGAATCAAGCAAGATTTGTAAACCGTGGATGTAACGAAGATTTCTCCCAACGGAGTTTCAACAGATAAGTTAAAGTCTAATTTCTCAGGTGTCAAGTTCAAACGTTGAGCACAAGTAGGTGATATAAAAGAATGGGTAGCACCGGTGTTTAATAAGGTGTAAACTTCACAAGAGTTTATGATTAGCTTACCCGTGATCACCTCGTTCGGGTTCCTCACGGTTTGGGCAGTCATGACAAATGCTCTTCTAGGAACCACCGACTTTGACTTGTCTGGGACAGTCTTTGGAGTCACCATCCCAGCTTGACTTGACTTCGCTAGAAAGCACATTCCACCCTCGTCTGCTTCGTCGTACTCCTAATCCATGATTTGAATCATTACTCTTCGATCCATATCGAATTGGGGTTGACCGCTATGCACTGGGTAATTGTTGACCAATTTATATAATGACAAATATGCTCAAGTATACACGGTCAACAAGTAATAAAGAGTAAGTATAGATATCGTTCCCATGGAGAATTAACTAATAAAAGATCGCCAAAGCACTAACCCATAACCATTTTAGTCTTATTTAAACTAGCGATAAAGTATTTTAATTAAAAACTAAATAATTAAACTTAAACTAATTAACCCTAGAGTAAAGTCAGATAATGAAGATATGAGATCTCAACTTCCCCTAATGATTCATCTAAATCAACATACTCCCGGTTAGGTCAAATTAATCGTCACAGTTTGTTAGCTGAGAACACAAAAGTGAGATAAGGCTATTTTTCAATGCACCTAATCCATATCACATACAGTCCACAAATGATAGAACGCATATAAACACCCACATTATCTAAACCCCTATATGTCTATATGATTTACAAATAAATAGGGTTTAAGTCCAAGTTCTCAATTGACTACGAGCGACGCTTTGGTAAATGTCTATCCTAGGCGCAAATCATACATCCAATGCCATGCAGACATACAATCGCCCGCTACTACGATTAGATCTAAACCCACATTTCGTCTTTCAAGTCCATATAGGTTAACACAGTAATTGGTCGAGAATCAATTAAGCAAAGAAAGCACTAATCATAATAGACAATCACATATAACAATCAATAAGAACAACATGGAAGCATATCAATATAAACTACTCAAAAGGTTCCATTGAAATCTCAAAATAGAATTTAAGATATCATAACCAAGCACATCTATAATCCACAAGTTGAATACACATCATGAGATTACAAAATAGAAAGCAAAGAGAGTCTAAAGATTGAAAATGCAAATCTGAGTCTTCAAGCTCTAATATTAAATCTTCAATGCTATCCACTTGTTTTAATCTTCTTCTCCAAACAAAACTCTATAAACTAACTAATTAAACCTAGCTTTAATCTACTCCTAACCTAATCTAGACAAGGAAATGAAAGGAAAAGGAAAGGAAGAACTATACTAAGCTAGGGCTAAAACTCCCAAAAGGAGGATATCTCTATATGCTGCAAATCAGCCCCCTTATATGCCTTGCTCTAAGCCAATTCCCATTTAAAATTTAACTCTAGTCAAGCTGGGGACAGGCACGGTCGTGCGCCTTTTGGCCTAGCATCAAGCGCGGCCGCACGGCTTTGAAATTTTGGCTTTTGCTACTGCTTGCTTCTGTTGCTGCTGCACACGGCTTCTGTTCATGCTCCCCTTCATTCTTGCATCCCTCTACTATGTCCATCATCATGCCATCAGCCTACTTCTTTGCATCTTGCCCCTTTTTGATCCTTTTTAGCCCAATATGCACCAAGAGAGTTCCAAACAAAGAAAACTATAAAAGAAAGAAAAAACATATTAAAAGCATAACAATACTTGAGTTTAAGAAACAAAACGAGTTAGTTCATATCTGAATAAGTGGTTATAAAAACCACTTATCAAATACCCCTAAACTTAAATGTTGCGTGTCCTCAAGTAACCAAAATAAAACCAAACAAAAGATGCAATATAGTATCTACAATGAATGCAACCTATCCTATCATGAATGCGAATCCCAGTATCTGTCAGTATTGAAATTCATAAGCAATGCCTCAGAAAAACCACAAGATAATCAAACAGAAAGGCTACCCAAGATAAAACCATAAAGCATATCCTTCACAAATCCAAACCTGTCAGCACTGATGTGGTGTGTGCCTAGCAACCATTAAACATGCTTTTGAACAAATTTATCACATACTATACTTCTTAGGGGAAAAACTAGTTTCAGCTTAAGAAAAATAGCATATCCGATAAGTCCTAACCAAGACCATGCATTGCTTAAGCTAAGAGTCATAGAGGGTTTCATTAAGCTTTTATTTACTCATGAGGGCGTTTTTGCACTTTCCTGTGTACACAATTGACTGTGCAATGCCTAGTCCTCTTAGGCTTTTCAATGATACCCGTGTAGCGAGCTTTCGACCAACGACTCTCAGACCGCGAGGCCTTAGGGTGCTGGGTGTAGAGACACCCCTAGGGCTTACGTGCTCGAATATCAAAGGCCACAAGATTCGACGGAGCCGAAGTGTTTATTCTAAATTATTTTCCTTTTTCTTTTCTTGCATTTTTCTGTTTTTCTATTCTTTTTCTTTACTTTTAATAGGAGAGTGCGTCTTACGCTCCATCTCTCCAATTAGCATGCATACCCCCTGCTTCCCCCAAACTTAAGCTTTTTACAGTCTAGTTATTATCACATGAGAACTGAAACTCGTTTATTAAAACATAGATTTCCCACCAGAAGACAAGTATATGAAAATTTAAACTTAGCAGGTCATGGTGGTTACTCTAGAGTGCTAATCGGTTACATCAGTATCTGACAGATAAGGATTTACATATATGACATCATAATCAAGCTTAAGTCTCAAATCAGTTCAAAAATCAAGTAATTTCAGTTTCCTCACAGGCCAAATAAATAACAAACCAACCAAAAACTGGATTCATGCAATATGTTCTAACACATCTATCTACAACAAAACAAAAAAATTTGACAAATTTTCAACAAAATACGACCTACATGCACTATACGAATAAACACAATATGCAAAATGAATGCAACCTACACTAAATGTAAAAAATAAACCTAATACCCCCAAACTTAAAAACTGCAATGTCCTCATTGGAGGTAAAAGATAAAAAGGAACTCCCCTAGCCGGCTTCGTCGTCGCCCTCGACCTCATCGTCCTCTTCTTCGGCTTATTTTAGAGGTGTGTCTGGAGGAGGGTAGGCAGCGGCGGTTCCATATATAGGGAATTGCACCTACACTCCCATTTGGCCGAAGGCTTGGGACAATGCCCCACAGAAATTTATCGTGAAGGCCTGAAAGTTCGTGCTCATGGCATCCATCATGCGCTTTAATCGCCTCTCCATCCTATCTATATGCTAATGAACCATGTGAGAGGACTCAGTCTATGCTGCTGGCACCCTCTCAGAAGTCTCCCCTGCCTCTCTCTACACTGGCAATATAAACCCCGCTCCCTGAGGATGGGATTTGCCTCATGTCAAGACTTTGAATGATTTAATAGTAGCGTGGTCAATCGAGCTCATGGGCACCTGCATCGGCTCGGCGTTAGTCCACATAACTCCATGCATAGCGCAAAGCCTGGTGATCACTGATGCATGTGGGATACCTGCTGAAGTACCGCCTCTCAGAAATATGTGAATTGAACTATTAATCATGTATCCCAAGTCAATCTTCTTTCCCTTGATGATCCCATAAAGTAACACAGCTCTGTCCTTAGTGACCTCATTCTGATGCCGTGTTGGCATCATATTCGCACATATAAAGCTATACCACGCCTTTCCATATCTGCTCAAAGCGGCCTGGGGGAAATGTAGCTTCTGATCAGTGCCATGCTTCAGTTTCCATGTAGTGCTTGGCATGCACAGATAATCATAGATAGCATCCAACTCTGATCCCCAATCCCTAGCATAAAGAGACTCAGGAGCGTCCAATGTAATGTTCGATAAACCGAACTGTTCGTTGATGCTTTCCTTTGCAATTGACACCTCATATCCCCGCACAAATATCCTATTGGAGTTGGTGAATTTAGCATTGGCATAGAGTTCTTGTACCACAGAAATGGGTGCTGCCATCGGATCCTCGCAAAATAGATTCCAGTCCCGTGCTCTAATCATGGATGCCATATGCCCGTCCAATTTCCTGTCTGGCAGTAATCCTCTCTCCAATACAAAATTTCTGCCCACTAACGCGCTCTGGAAGAACTGCTGAGCCTTTAGACTAATAAATTTATGGTCATCATGAGCGATGCCACTGCCATCTTGCTCAGAATCGCTGCCCATGGATGCAGATTCTCTCCTACTACGCTTAGATGCCATTGGAATTGAGAATAGAAGCTTCAATTCAACCCAACTCAACCAATTCAACCCACTCGGAGATTCACTCACAAACTTGCACCAAACTTCTGCCCTCCTCAACAACTTGTCCAAAACCAAAATTCTCAATCACTGCAATACTTGCTTATCCCTTCCAAACTACTGCAATCTTTACCTATAGTCACAATTAGGGCTCACAACTTTTCTGCCGATTGAGTTGGGACTTAGGGAGTTGACTCTATAATTTTTGTTTGAAATGAAGAGGGACTTGGGCGGATAGGGGCTGCAGATTAGGGCTTGTGGTGGGGGATGATGTGTGGAGGAGATTGAGGATTATAGCTTGATGGGTTAAGGAATTAGAGATAGAAGTAGAATTAGGGTGATGGTAGGAATGAGGGAATTTAAGGGTTTGAAACTAGAGAGAAATTGAGGCTGAGTGTTTGATAAATGAAATGCAATAGAGTGCCCAAATTCTGCCGAACTTGACTTAAATCTAAAATAATTTGCCCAATACGCGGCGGCGCGCCAACTTAGGCTTATCCAGGCGTAGCTGCGCCCTATGCCAGATTTCTGTTTCTACAGCTTTTGGCATGAATTGAGGCTAGCCTTTGAAATTTTCTTCATTTTAAGCAGCTTTAACCTGAAACAAGCATACAAGACTTATCAAGCCCTCTTAAACTACCAAAATTAAATATTAACTATTTACAACCAACAGAATTAAACAAAGGGAGATATACGCATGTGAATTCCCAAAAATTTCTCTATGTGCATATATGCAACATGCTAGTGCATCAAAAATATGTTCAATACTTTATAGTCCCAAAAATTCACGCACCAATGCCTAAGACCAAAAATGACGGCACTGAGCTCCTAATTCTACGAGCATTCAAAAATTTTCAACTAAGATTTAATCTACTTAGAATTAAACAGGGGGGAGGGAAATGGAGATAAACAAGTTGAATTAAACAAGTAGGGAGAGAGAAAGAATTGATGGGGTGCCTCCCATCGAGCATTCGATTTATAGTCCGTTAGTTGGACTTTGTCTTGCCACCGCTATCCAATTTCCCGACGATAATTGAGATACCCTCCATCCATTGGTACTACAGTGTATGTTGGGAGGTTCCCCTTCACGAGAGGCTTTGAATTTAAGTCGCCTAGCATATGATGTGTATATGCATTCCCCATTTTGAGGTTTATGGAGCTAGACACTTCTTTCGTTGTGTTCGTGAAGTTATTGGGGCATTGGGGCACAACTAACACAACAGGCTCTTCTTCAATTCTCTCTTCTTTAGACCACAATGGTTTCAAGAATGTGGACTCTCTCATATCATCAAGATCCATATCTGTGATGTGACTACCAAGGGGACACGGGTGTGCAAACTTCACTGGTTTTTCCAACTTAGGCAGAGAAGGCTCTTGGGGTGTTATCACAGTTGGCTCACATTCATAATTTTTCACGTCCCCAATTGTCTCCTCAATGTCGCCTTCTTTCAGTTCATCCAGTTGTATGTGCACTTCGGGCTCTTCATCATTGTCAGCGTCCATGTCATAACACCAATTTGTCTGAGGACCATTGCTCACGGCTTCCAATATTTGAGCTAATTGATTATGAAGATTATGAGTCTTTATCCCTTGCTTAATTAATTCCTCTTTCATGATAGCCATGCTAATTTTATCCGTCCACTTATGAAGGTTCTCAATTGACTTTGCTTGCTCAATCAAGGTCTCCTTCACTGATGCTATGCCACATTCTTCCTCCAAGCTTGCCTTTTTTGTGTCACCCTCAATGTAATGAGGCTCATGAGTTGGAGTCTGGAATGTGAATTCTGGTGCGTATGCTGGACTTTGCTAGAAATATTGGTCTTGATAATGGCTCGCTGAAGAGTTTGGGTGATACTTCAAATCTTGGTGATAATTAAAATACTCGTGGTTGAAGTAATCACCCCCATACTGCTCTTATCCAAAATTGATGGGGTCCTGATGGCTCATATAGTTTCCAGTACAATAGTCATAAGTAACTGCCGTCTCTCAACTCTGATCGGTTGCAACAATGTCCAACTTCCTCGAGAGAACCTCTAGCTTGCTAATAATGTAGTAATTGGGACGAGACCATCATTCCCTATTTCCCTTGGTTGATCTTGCCTTGTGTAAAACCATGGATAAGCATTGAGATCCATGTACCTAAAAAGAGAATATAGGAAGAGAATTAAACAAAATAAAAAAAATTTAAATTAAGATAATTTGATTGAAACTAATGTTGGCAAACAGTTATCAAATTAATTCCCCGGTAACGGCGCCAATAACTTGTTGTCCAATTTATATAATGACAAATACGCACAAGTATACGCGGTCAACAAGTAATAAAGAGTAAGTACAGATATCGTTTCCAAGGAGAATTAACTAATAAAAGATCGCCAAAGCGCTAGCTCATAACCATTTCAGTCTTATTTAAACGAGCGATAAAGTGTTTTAATTAAAAACTAAATAATTAAACTTAAACTAATTAACCCTAGAGTAACATCAGATAATGAAGATATGAGACCTCAACTTCCCCTAATGATTCATCTAAATCAATATACTCCCGATTAGGTCAAATTAATTGTCACAGTTTGTTAGCTGAGAACACGAAAGTGACATAAGGCCATTTTTCAATGCACTTAATCCATATCATATACAATCCACAAATGATAGAACGCATATGAACACCCACATTATCTAAATCCCTATATGTCTATGTGATTTACAAATAAATAGGGTTTAAGTTCAAGTTCTCAATTGACTACGAGCGGCGCTTTGGTATATATTTATCCTAGGCGCAAATCATACATCCAACGCCATGCAGCCATACAATTGCCCGCTACTACGATTAGATCTAAACCCACATTTCGTCTTTCAAGTCCAAATAGGTTAACACAGTAATTGGTCGCTAATCAATTAAGCAAAGAAAGCACGAATCATAATAGACAATCACATAACAATCAATAAGAACAACATGGAAGCATATCAATATAAACTACTCAAAAGGTTCCATTAAAATCTCAAAATAGAATTTAAGATATCATAATCAAGCACATCTACAATCCACAAGTTGAATACACATCATGAGATTACAAAATAGAAAGCAAAGAGAGTCTAAAGATTGAAAATGCAAATCTGAGTCTTCAAGCTCTAATATTAAATCTTCAATGCTATCCACTTGTTTCAATCTTCTTCTCCAAACAAAACTCTATAATCTAACTAATTAAACCTAACTTTAATCTACTCCTAACCTAATCTAGACAAGGAAATGAAAGGAAAAGGAAAGGAAGAACTATACTAAGCTAGGGCTAAAACTCCTAAAAGGAGGATATCTCTATATGCTGCAAATCATCCCCCTTATATGCCTTGCTCCAAGCCAAGTCTCGTTTAAAAGTTAACTCTAGTCAAGCTGGGGACAGGCGCGGCCGCGCGCCTTTTGGCCTAACATCATATGCGGTCGCGCGGCTATAAAATTCTGGCTTCTGCTGCTGGTTGCTTCTGCTGCTGCTGCACACGGCTTCTGTTCATGCTCCCTTTCATTCTTGCATCCCTCTACTATGTCCATCATCATGCCATCAGCCTACTTCTTTGCATCTTGCCCCTTTTTGATCCTTTTTAGCCCAATATGCACCAAGAGAGTTCCAAACAAAGAAAACTGTAAAATAAAGCAAAAATATATTAAAAGCATAACAATACTTGAGTTTAAGAAACAAAACGAGTTAGTTCATATCTGAATAAGTGGTTATAAAAATCACTTATCAGTAATTCCAAACTCGATGTTGGATTCTTCCAATTGCTGTTCAAAAAGTGAAATCCATGTCGTCTATTTTAGCCTTCTTGGATCGGACGTCTCTTTCTAAAATATCCATGCGTTGTGCGGCTTTCACCCATGCATCTTTAATTCTCACTTGTTCTGTTGTTTCTTCTTTCAGCAGATCGTTGACATTTGCATTTTCAGATTTAAGCTCTAATATCATATTCTCTGCCAGAGAGAGCTTCTGTTCAAGCCTCGCATATCGAGTAGCAAAATCATGAATTACTGTATCCCCTTGTTCCACAGCCGCCTATCGTTCTTCACCCTGCTCTTCTAACTCATGAATACGATTTTCCGGTTCTACATTTTGATCATAAAATTCTCCTAATAAATCTTCCTCAGGTTCCACTTCTTCCTCACTATCAGCTGCTACCTCTGCGATTAGCTCGGGTGCAACTATTAATTCTTCACTCACCATATGGATATCTCTAATTTCTTCTTCGCCTGACATCCTACAATCAAGTTCAATAACTTAATTAGCACTCCCCAATAAACACCTTTGTTATAACAGAATATTATACTCCAATATTTATTCTTTAAATAAATCTCCTCGATTCATCACTTAAAACTCTATAGGAGTTCATTTCTTGATTTTCGGATGTCATTCTCAAATACTGCCAAAAAAATAAGGGTTAATTAAATAAATTAACATATCACATGCTAACCCTATGCTCCGACTGACCAATTAAATACCACATAAACATAGGTAGGACATAATAGCGAAGGATTTACTCGTCTCTCCCCTCCTAGTTCTATTCCCCGATCTCCGCCAAAGATCATATCCCTAAGCTCTGATACCAACTTTGACGCCCCCAAAATAGGTTCAATACCAACCCATTCTGAGTCGCCAAATACATGGTACAGAATTCCAAATACAAATCTGTTATAACAAAAGATCATGAGAACTACGACTATACATCTGTGAGTTTCAATACAAACCGTATATAATACGAAATATAAACACTCAAATTCATTCCTCAATAATTATAATTATTATCACACTATTTTACAAAAATAGTGAGGACTACTACTGCTCTACTCTGACCATCACACTGTTCCCCGACTAGTTTTCACAACATTCTCATTCCCTGAAGAGGACAATAGATGAAAAGGGTGAGCTCAACTAGCCAGTAAAGAATATTATGACTAAGATAATGAAAAACAAATTATCGTTAGCCTTCAATAAATCAGATAATATATTATGGACAACAAGTTTTAGATCAATATTCGCAGCGAAAATAACAATTCATTAGAAGAGCTAAGTAGAGAATGAAGTCTACTATCTTCTATGATTTAAAAGTCCATCATTGATATTTTATCCCTGTAACATCAATCAATATACATCTTGAATAAAATATTCATCTTTGCACTACGGGCCAAAGATATTCATTTGAATCACCAGTTGGTCATGTTCATCTCAACACCTGTCCATCTTTGCACTACGGGCCAAAGATATTCATCAGGTAATCATTCATCTTTGCTCTACATGCCAAAGATATTCAGTCATATCACCATTTAGGACTGAGGATGATGAAAAGCAATATAACTAACGAATCTAGTGAGATAAAGGACAAAGATTAGGGATTCGTAATTTAGTTTATCCAAGTTCAAGAATACTCCATAATAATCAATTGTGGAGCAAAATTTAAGAATGAAATTCAAAACATGGATACAATCAAAGATAGTAACCATAACAGACAACTTGGATAATTAAAAAAAATTAATTTTTTTATGAATAGTGCCTTATACGTGAATAGTGCCGTATACGTGAATAGTAACCCCAACATGAAAAGGTAAAAATTTTATAATAAAATTCATACCAACATTCCAATGAAATGATACTAGATGAAATGCAAAATTCAAAAAATTTCTGATCATTTCGGGAATTATAGAAGCAATACTTACCGTAGTAAGTTTTAATTTGGGTATATGAAATGAAATATTATCGGTTTCATAATATGGAATATGAAAGAAAATAATATTTTTTATGAATATTGAAAGAAAGTAACATCATTTACGAGAAAATAATATCCCTTACCTTAAAAAGAGAGTATTTCTGACTGGTATGGCGGGAATATTCTTAAAGCAAACTTATACTGTTTTCTACACTCAAGGCTTCTTTAAACTCAAAAGAATTACGCTCAATATTATAGAAGAAGAATTCTCTGATTCTGGTGTTATTTTTATTTCTAAACTAGGCATCCTATTTATAGGAGAATGGAAGGATACTATTTAGAAAATAAAATCACAGACCAACAGTAATGATTCACGGGCGAACGAATTCGTCTGAAATTTTGATTTTCACTATTCATTACTGTGCAATAAAATATTCTAATAAAACAAAAACTTTAAATAAAATATAATATATTATATTTATAATCTAATAAAATAAACTAATAATATATATATATATATGAGTAATAAAACAAAACTGAGATAACTTTCTACCGACGATTTTGAAAAATGAGAAAGTGGAGGTCCATGTAATAATCCAAATTTACAACAAATACTTCATAAAAAATCCCTCTATTTATCTCAATTCACTTGGCTTCACCAAACACATTTTAAATAACAATTATTCATCATTAATATTATAACTCACAATATTAACAACCAGATCATTCCCAAGAAATAGGGAACTTTTCGATAAGGACTTCTCCTTATTGGCGCGCAATTAGATGACCTAACCCCTTTCCTCGACAGAACTTTCTAGACATTGTCAATAATGTAAATAATAATATGAATAACGGTGTCGTCTCAATTATTAATTTAATAATATAAAATATTGTGCAGATGATACTGTGACAATAATTGAATCAATAATGTGAGAAACTATGCAACAATTACTGTGGCAATAATTGAATAAAACTGAGTGGCTTCTCACGTAAGCATCAATAATCAAAGATACTATACAATATCGTGTGCTACTATGCAACCACGCGTATTATTATACTTTTATCACCGGGTATTTCAATAGTTTTAACGGTAAAAGTTTTGCCGTTATTTATAGAAAATTTATTCTTGTTGTTTTCTTCATCCGACAATTTTCTATTATGGGGCCCACAAATGATTGCACCGTCATACGAATATTCTCTGACAAAAAGAATATTCCCCGACCAAACGAATATTTCCCGACAAAATGAATATTTTATGGCCACTTGCTTACTTTGTAAAACTTGCACAAATCACCCCATAACTTACCACATTCATCAAATCAGCCCCTTACTATTTCAAAATAATATATAGAGAAAGTTTAATTTTTATTCATAAAAGTTGGGGTCTTACATTGCTCACTCCCGACTTTAACAAAGAGAGTTTCTTATATGAATCCTCGGTAACAACGTGCGAAAAGGCTGGGGCATTTTCCAATTCTAAGAAATGGAAGGAGTATAAGTCAGGATCAAGCCTCTCATCAAAAGAAAGGGGAGAACTCCTGAAAGAAATCACGGTGACAAAAGATTGCTCCGATAAAAGAAGGAAAAAATTATCAAAAGAGTATTTAACTCAAAAAATAAACGCCCAATGACAAACAAAAGGTCTAGCAAATGAAATCTACGTCATCAAACATGTCAACCTACGCCAAGTATTCATAAGTCCAGGCCTCTGCACCAAAGTTCAAATCTGAGCAGTAAAAGAACGGGCCACATCCTCCAAGACGTCAGCAACACTCGGGTCATCACTTAAGCCAGTATCTAATCCAACAGAGTCGCAAGTAAAGAGCTCACCCTTTTCATAATTAATGATTAAACCATTGGCGTCAATCCAGCGTAGCATGGGGGAAGGATCCGGTGATGTAAGTCGTTGAACACTACTTCAGCAAAGATATCGGGATGTTTGATATTGTAAACCGTTGGTGTCAATCCAGCATAGCATTGGGGAAGGATTCAGTGATGTGAGCCATTGAACACTACTTCAACGAAGGTATCAGGATATCTCCTAGTAAAGCCATCAGTGTCTGACCGCCAGAAGGACCAGCACCAATCCAGATCTAGAAAGCAAAAAAAGTAGCAGCCTCTGCAGGATACTCGCTAAGATGGCGTATAAAAAGGGAGCATCCGAATCTGCCCTGTGAATGCTAAAAGTAGTCATACTGGAGTTGGAGCTATTAAGCCTATCAAAATTTATACCTGAAAAGAAACTCCAAATCACCTAAGAGTGAGGTATATTTCTATATCTAGTCAATTCAATTAAGCATATGCATCAACCTAGGACAATAAACTCCTAAGGATAAATTTAGATAATCACATCATGCATGGTAAGCACATGTGCAACCTTGCTATATCAGCGCACACTCTATTAAAAAGTTTAGCATGCATCCCTAGTAGAGTTAAATATGCATACACATTAAACGCCTAGACTTGAGAAAAAATTCTGCTATTTAAAACTACCATTAAAGAAGGCATCGAGACAGTCTGATGATGTAAACCTTTGTAAACTACCGTTCGAGTAGGCATTGAGACAGTCCATTGATGTAAACCTTTGAAAACTACTGTTCGAGTAGGCATCGAGACAATCTGGTGATGTAAACCTTTGTAAACTACAGTTTGAGTAGGCATCAAGGTAGTCCGATGATGTAAGCCTTTGTAAACTACTGTTCTAGTAGGCATCGAGATTATCCGATGATGTAAACCGTTGTAAACTACCATTCGAGTAGGCATCGAGACAGTCTGATAATGCAAACCGTTGTAAACTACCGGCAGGGTAGGCATCGAGATCATCCGATGAGGTAAACCTTTGTAAACTACTGGCAGGATAGGCATCGAGATCATCCGATGAGATAAATCGTTGTAAACTACCGGCAGGGTAAGCATCGAGATCATCCGATGAGGTAAACCTTAGTAAACTATCGGCTACCGACAGGGTAGGCATCAAGATCATCCGATGAGGTAAACCGTTATAAACTACCGGTAGGGTAGGCATCGACATCATATAGTATTGTAAACCGTTGGTGACAACCCCAACATAGGCATTAGGAAGGCCTGGTGATTTCAGAAAATTATCCCCAGCAGAGATGTTAAAAATGTCTAGATACAAAAACATATCCGTTTATCTTCATCAAACAAGCATCGGCAACACCGATGGAAATCAAATCATTGGAATCAACACCAGCGTAGGCATCAACAACACTGATGGAAGCTAACCATTAGAGTCAGCCCCAACGTAGACATCAGGAATACTCGATAATGCGATTTGCAATTTGTGAAGTGAGAAGTGCAATTTGCGAAGTGCGAAATGCGATTTGCGATGTGCTATTTGCGATTTGGAAAATGCGATATGCGATGTGCAATTTGCGAAAGCATTTTAACATTCATCATACCATTTATTTCATTGTATTGCATCATTAGATGCCTCTAGTCATATTTTAAATGTCTAATAGTCGTTATCCTGTTCATTCCTTTGCATTGTATAAACATGATAAAGAGGGGCATCTGTAGACACTCAAAATTTTGTTCTCCTATTACTAAACATGTAGAAGGGTAAAAGCGTCTTTTTCCACTTCAGAGACAACCCCAGAGGATTACAAGAAATAAGTCTTGAGATAACCCTAGGGGAATACATCAAATCAAACCCCGGAGACAGCCCCGTGGGACATCAAATCAACCCTTAGAAGCAACCCTGAGTAAAGATAGAAAATAACATCACAGTTTCAGCTCTAAAGACAACTTTGAGGGAAGACAACCACTGTAAACCTAGAGACAACCCCGGTATGGCAAAGATGTCATTTTGCCAAACACAACATAGAAAATAATCATCCAGCTAAGGATAGGCTCACAAAGAACCACCACAGCAATCTCAAGTGCAAACTATGCAAGACAGCTCAACGAACTAGCGACGAAGACCTGAAGATGATATTCTGGTCATGGATCCATCTTCCCATATTGATAAATGGTCAAGCCCAATTTCATTATATAGAGCTCAGAAACTATGATGTTGTTAAATAGAGTTCAGTGTTATTGAGGGGAAAAAAAGGCCTAGATGACTATTATTTAGTTGTGATGGCCTATGGCCATCTTTCTTAGATGGGTCTGCCTATGCATATTTGATATCCTTTGCCAAAATATAGCAAGCCCAATTAAAGAAGTAGAGGAGAGTTCCTTCCTAGTTCATTTGTTTAGTTGTTTAAAAAATATATAGGAGATTGTGTATGCCTCTTGATTATGCTATTATCTCCACCTTTAGCACCAGATCTGAGTGTTCTAAATGACTTGAATTGAACGAATGAACAGAGGGTTGCCTTTGGATATGCCTCTGATGGTAAAGTTAGTAAATAGTTATAGAGATTATAAGAATAAGAGAGTGTATGTAAAATACGTACCAAATGTCTCCCCATATTTATAGTCCAAGATTTAGGTTATAATTAACCTTGGTATCCATTATATTTGGACAGTGCCCATTACTGATAAGCACAAATATTATTGAATTAATCTAGATAAGAGTACTAGACATGATGAATCTTATCTCCACATGTTTGTTGCTTTATAGACATTCGACGTTTAATCCATAAGGTCAGGCACTAACATGGTTTCGAGTCCTAGGAAGAGTAAGAGACTTTAGGTTGTATTCAGGCCCTAGAGATGTGTTTGGACAATGAACTCCTAAAAAGCCCTTACTCTCCTAGTTTATTTATAATAGAATATGAGAGTAGGTAAGTCTGGTTGTCAAATGATAATGAAGGTTGGAATAATTAGAAGTCACATCATCTCGAACATAGCGTGACTTTTAGTGAGCCCCCCCTATAGATTTATTGGTCCCCCTTCCTAAGGATAACAAGAAAAGGGGCAATTCCCCGAAGTTATTGAATAGTAGAGAGAGCTGGGAACATAAAACAAGGCTTAAATAATTTTTTTCTCACTGAATTCGACCCCAATTTACATTTACATCATTGAATTTATTTATTTTACATTCGACTCACTAAATTGATTTTTTCCAAAAGTTACAAAAATCATTAAGAAAGTTTGAATTTTAAAAGAAAATACACATGTGTGCCACGAAGGAGAGAGAAAACTGAGGTGGTCACTAGTTAAAGAAAGAGAAAGCTGGTATGTTTTTTACTAGGAAAAAGAAAAAATGATATGATTCATTTGAGTTAACTCACCCAAGTGTCTTGACTCACCTTCATCTTCTATGTATAAAAAAATCTCAAATATTTTCATATCATTATATTTACCTCTAATTCAAATACACAATTTAACAAGATTTTTCTTTCCTTTTTATAAATTTTGATTCCAAATGCTAGGTTTGTGAAGAAATTTGAAAACCCATCTTGAATTTGGTCATCATAATGGACAGATCTGGTTTAAGAAAAAACACCTCATTACTAGTCATTATTTATCCTCGTCCTCACATTATTGGCTTCATTTCCTTTCCTCACTCACTCACTTACTAATTCATTTTATTTCTATTTCTTTCTCTCTCATCGTCATTGTAGTCAAAACATACACTCTTGTGAACCTTTTTCATTTCATTTTTCATTTTTCTATTTATTTGATTTATGTGGAAGAACTGAACCCATTTTGAGATTTGAGATTTGGGACATTAGAGTGAGAAATTAAGTGGAAGATGAAGGCGAGAATGAAGCAGAGGAAGCCGGTGTTATTGGGTTTGTTGGTACTGACTGTTTTTCCCCAATCCTCCTTTACATTAACAGACAACTCTCTACCTTCATATCAATTTGGGGTTAAATCAATGTTCCCCAAATTGGCTTAATCTCTTTAACACATTTCCATTTTATACTATAATAGAAGGAATACCAATATCCCCTAATCTTTGTCTCTGATATTATTCTATGTATATATACATATATATATGGGAACCGATCTATAGCTAACATTGGGAACTGATATATATATATATATATGACACTATATTCCTTTGGAAACTGAAATATCCCTTCCGCAGTTTAATACTGCAGATGCTAGGTCTATAAAACGACGCCGTATGGAACTGGGAAATTTTAAGTGTCATCTGCAATTGGTTTAATATGAAAACGACGTCGTATTAAGATAATAATTATGACATCCCAGATTTTTAAGAAATTATAAATGAGAATTTAATAAATAAAATTCTTATTACGAGATATTTTGAGTTGAGTATGTGTATACGTGTAATATATTGTGTCAAATATGCTTATAATTGGTTTATATACTAATTAGGATGTTTAATCCATATGCATATGATGAATATAAGGGATTCATGTTCATCAAGAAGTTACAGTGAATATATTTTGAAACTATATGGTTTTCTTTAAAATTAAAAATTTAAGTTTTATGGTGGATTGTTGTACAAATTGATTGAGGATTTTGTTAATTTGTCAAGGAACATGTTAAAGTATGTTTTGAATTGTGTATTTCATTTTAAAAATAAAATTATAGTGTTCAATTTCATCAAGAACACGTATCAATGGTTTTTCTTCAAAAATTATGAAATTGGTTGTTTTAAATTGTGTGTTTTGATGATTTCATGTGTTAAGACACGTTTGAAGTTAGAATTTATGTTTTCTATAAAGTGATTATGAATTGTATTGACTGAAAGTAGAATTTGGTGTGGAGAAATAAGTTAAATTGGCTTTTTCTCTGCACAGTTCGCGAGCAAAACTTGAACAGCTGGAGGGGGCCCGCCCCGACGGGCCTTGCTAAGTCTAGAACCCCCGCCCCGGCGGAGGGGTATGCTGAAAAGAAAGCTTTGTTTTTTTTGTGTATTTTGAAAAGCTAAGTTTATGTGATAATTGGTGACATGTTAGCATACCTTAAAATATTAAATAATAGTAATGAGTTATATTAATATAATGTGTAATTATAATTTGAAATAATTATAATTATAGTAAAGGTTTAATTTAAATTATAATTTGTTAAATTATAATAATATAGTTTGATTAATTATAATCAAAGTAAATGTTTAACTTGAAGTATATTTTGTTTAGTTATAACTTAATATGTGATTATAATTTGGAATAATTATAATTAAGGTAAAAAGTGTAATTTAAATTATAATTTATTGAGTGCAAAAATCGAAACTGATTATTTATAATCTGAGTAATGGTTTAAATTAAATTATAATATGTTTAAATTGTAATTTAATACATGATGTAATTTGAATAATTAGAGTAATGGTTTAAAGTAAATTATAAATGGTGTAATTATAAATTGTTTAATTATAATTTGATTAAAGTGGATGTTTAAATTATAATTCATTTAATTATAATTTAATATGAGTATGTAATTATTATTTGACTTAATTATGTGATTATGTGATGCGATTAATTATGTGATAAGTAACTATTAACTTAATAGTTAAAGAGGATTGAGTTAACCTAGATTGGTTAACTAACGATGAGGATTAGTTATGGGATAATTAACTTATGTTTTTAATTATACATAAGTTTGACAGTGTGTGTCAAATGAGTAAATGGAAGAGAATTACAAAGTGTAAATTAGAAAGTATGAAGTAAAATTTACTTAGACGTTTGATAAACGTCACTGTGAGACTAATAATTGATGCGTATGGTAATACGTTATGTAGGATCATGAAGCAGATTATATTAAGCTATTTTTCGGTAATTGGTAATCTACAAGCCAGGCAAGTCTTTCGGTTCCTATTTTCTATGTGAACTTAATGATATTATGATCTGTTTAAATTGTATTGCAAAGAGCATGTTATATACGTTATATGCATGAAAGGTTAAAGTCAATTTATGACTACATTGATTGATTAAAGAATGTTGGTTGAATAAGGAACTCAATCTTTATATTGTTATGTGAATTAAAGCATGTATGCCATGTTACTTTAATGATTATGTGATGTATGTTGAGCAAGTTATTATGTGCTACGTGATGCATGAAAACTGTTAGTTCTTGCTGAGCTGTCGAGCTCACTCTTGCAAATAACCATTTTTGCAGGTCAAGGATGCAAGGTAATGATACGTGCTAGTTGAATGTTAGAGTTCAATAGTAATTCAAGAAGCTTACTTATGTAGATGAGAAATGTATTTAATTATTTTGATTATAAGGTAACACGTTTGTTGAATTGTAAGTTGAGCTATCCGATGTATATGGATATTGCATTATGATGTAAGACTTGTATAATCATTTTGTTGTAAAGATTAATGATATAGATTTGAATCGAAAAGATGTAAGGTAAAGGTTGCGATTCCGGGCAATAAAGAAAGAAGTTTATAAAAATTTTAAATTATTCCGTATTTTAGTGATTTTAATATTGAATATTGATGTAAAGATAGATTAAAGTTGTATTGTTAACGATCGAGAAGGAGAATATTATTATATGATTTTTAGGGTACAGTTGGTATCAAAGTTGATATATTATACACCTTAGGTAAGAGTACCTTAAGCTATGACCTTATGTTGTAAGAAGTTAAGTTTAAGTTACGTATAATAAAAAGGTGTTTCTTTTCATATACGTAAAAGTATAGGATGAGTTAAGTCCTAGAAATGTTATAAGAAGAAGATGAGAACGACGAGGACTAAAACCCGAATAAAATATTGAGCTATATGAATGAAATTAGAAATTTCTTAAAAGAAGAATTGTTTAATAAACAAGAAGATTCAAAGAAGAATCTTGAAGAGATATAAAGATAAGAATTAGGAGTTCCTAACTCCAATAATCAAGATAACGAATAACGATGAATAGACAAAGTCTATAAGATTAAAAGCATAAATGAAATCATGGTATGACATGATGAAAGGTAAAGATAAGAAGTTTTTAAAACAAAACGATAATGAGAATCATAAGTGAGATGATTATAGAATAAGATCACATCGTGATTATTTTAAAGTTGAAAGACAGATGGTCTTTAATGATTGAATAGTTATAGTTTGAGACTATAACGAGAAGGTACTATGATATAGTACGAGATTAACTCACGAGGAGTTATAAATGATGAGATACAGAAGTCTGTATCGAGTATAGAGCGAGAAGCTATAAGTAAGATAGAGTTAAGTGGGATTTCAACTGAGGACTCATGTGGTGGCTGAGTTGTACAAATCTTTGCATGGGCAGGGTTTTGTGCTTACACTTAGCTTATCATATTGATAATCGTTGGAAGGTTGGTGTCGCGCTATCGATATATATATGACGAGAAGGTGATTCTTTTCTCATATTATATTTGATAGTTAGAGTCAATAGAGGATAGATTAGATGATATTAAGATTACATTAGATGATCTTAAGGTTAGGCGAGTTTTTAAAACTCATACTTATGGTAAGTTCGTGACTCATAATCGTATGTTTGTTTTTGAACCCCTAAGCATATGGACAGTCTCTGATCAGTTTTTTGACTACGTATTGCTAGGACAAGTTCTTAAACTCATATTATTGTGGCAAGTTCCTGAACTCCCGAAGTGTGATAAGTTTAATGAACTATACTGGGTATAGAAAGGTTATGGTATAGAAAGCATTGATGTTGTTTAAGATTAATAAAATGATTAAGTAATGATGGAGTAAAGATTTAATTGATGGAGAAAGTTTTTTCATATTCTAAATCTCCTAGCTTTGCTAGATTTTCGAAATTTATTGACTTCGTGCTGTTGTTGCACTTTTGTTTTCTTGAAAAACATTGGATCAAATGATGGAACCAATGGATTTTTTAAATAGTGCTATTATTCACATGTTTATTCTAAATGCTTCAGCTAGACAGAAATGAATTTAAAATTTCAAAATGTATTTTATATATTCTATGTATCATTTGATATGATGTAGGAATAATAATCGAGGAAGTCATCAATGCGGTTAAACCTAGTGTTGGATGTGATCGTAGGATCGTCAGCCCACTATGGTATGATGTAGTATGACGACATTATATAATGACGAAATCCTCAACGTACCATTACTATGTTACGGTATCAGGATATTATGAAAAGATTTACTTATTATTTTTAGTTTCCTTAAACTATAAAAAAAATTATTTTATTGAGTTGGTAAATATATATATATATATATATATATATATATTTCGATTGATGTCCAAATTATTGCTAGAAGCCTATGCTACTTGATTCAGCTAGACAAATATTGAAAGATGTTTATGAAATTCGAGCGTTCTTGGTCTAACTATGCTAAGCCAAATTATTTTGGTGCAGATTCAGATGTTAAAATGTCGAGGTGAACAAACCTATAAAAGGGGACATGTTATCGAAGACTATAGTTCCGAGTGTAACGCATATAGTCGTTATAATTTACTACGTTTGGGCCCGACGTAGGGGTACGATAGGCTGGCCACCTAGAGTACCGATGCGATTTATAGTGTAAAATACCGGGGGTGAAGCACTATTAAACCTAAAAATAAGTTCAAGGTCTTGCGACCACTAAGCATGATTTGGAATCTTTTAAATTCATGAGTTATTTATATCGCTTCCCAATTATTGAGCAATTGTGAAAGATTCTTATTATTCTGAAGGAGAATGTAGCGAGAAGGATATTCATTAGAAAGAAGTAGTTGTAGAATGCTTTATTCCAGTGAATGAAAATATTAAAATTTTAAGGACGAAATTCTTAGAAGAAGGGGTGAATGTGATAACCCGAATAATTATAAATGGTGAATTATGTAGTATATGAATTCTACGGGTAGAATATATAGTAATGATCCTTAGAAAGGAAATGAACGAGTTAAAGAATATATAATTATGTTTAAATTGAAGGTTATGTAATAAAACCTTAAAACTTGTTGAAGAGATGAATGGAGTAGTATATATATATATATATATATATATATATTTATATATAAATGTCGTTAAGATAATGTGTTGAAGTTATTCAACAATAAAATTGTGGAAGAGATTTTGTGAAAACTAAGTAAAGGAGGTTTCGTTGATTCCGAGGACGGAATCCTTATAAGGAGGGAAGGATGTGACATCCCAAATTTTTAAGAAATTATAAATGAGAATTTAATAAATAAAATTCTTATTATGAGATGTTTTGAGTTGAGTATGTGTATACATGTAATATATTGTGTCAAATATGCTTATAATTGGTTTATATGCTAATTAGGATGTTTAATCCATATGTATATGATGAACATGAGGGATTCATGTTCATCAAGAAGTTACAGTGAATATATTTTGAAAGTATATGGTTTTCTTTAAAATCAAAAATTTAAGTTTAATGGTGGATTGTTGTACAAATTGATTGAGGATTTTGTTAATTTGTTAAGGAACGTGTTCAAGTATGTTTTGAATTGTGTATTTCATTTTAAAAATAAAATTACAGTGTTCAATTTCATCAAGAACACGTATCAAAGATTTTTCTTCAAAAATCATGAAATTGATTGTTTTAAATTGTGTGTTTTGATGATTTCATGTGTTAAGACATGTTAAGAGTTAGAATTTATGTTTTTTATAAAGTGATTATGAATTGTATTGACTGGAAGTAGAATTTATTGTGGAGAAATAAGCCAAATTGACTTTTTCTCTGCACAGTTCGCGAGCAAAACTTGAACACCTGGAGGGGGCCCGCCCCGACGGGCCTTGCTAAGTCTAGAACCCCCGCTCCGGCAGGGGGTATGCAGAAAAGAAAGTTTTGTTTTTTTTTTTTTGTATTTTGAAAAGCTAAGTTTATGTGATAATTAGTGACATATTAGCATACCTTAAAATGTTAAATAATAGTAATGAGTTATATTAATATAATGTGTAATTATAATTTGAAATAATTATAATTATAGTAAAGGTTTAATTTAAATTAAAATTTGTTAAATTATAATAATATAGTTTGATTAATTATAATCAAAGTAAATGTTTAACTTGAAGTATAATTTGTTTAGTTATAACTTAATATGTGATTATAATTTAGAATAATTATAATTAAGGTAAAAGTGTAATTTAATTTGTAATTTATTTAATTATAACTTAATGAGTGCTTGAATTGAAATTGATTATTTATAATCTGAGTAATGGTTTAAATTAAATTATAATATGTTGAAATTATAATTTAATGCACGATGTAATTTGAATAATTAGAGTAATGGTTTAAAGTAAATTATAAATGGTGTAATTATAAATTGTTTAATTATAATTTGATTAAAGTGGATGTTTAAATTATAATTCGTTTAGTTATAATTTAATATGAGTATGTAATTATTATTTGACTTAATTATGTGATTATGTGATTTGATTAATTATGTGATAAGTAACTATTAACTTAATAGTTAAAGAGGATTGAGTTAACCTAGATTGGTTAACTAACAATGAGAATTAGTTATGGGAAAATTAACTTATGTTGTTAATTATACATAAGTTTGACAATGAGTGTCAAACGAGTAAATGAAAAAGAATTACGAAGTGTAAATTAGAAAGTATCAAGTAGAATTTACTTAAACGTTTGATAAACGTCGCTTTGAGACTAATAATTGATGTGTATGGTAATACGTTATGTAGGATCATGAAGTAGATTATATTAAGCTATTTTTTGATAATTAGTAATCTACGAGCCAGGCAAGTCTTTCGGTTCCTATTTTTTACGTGAACTTAATGATATTATGATCTGTTTAAATTGTATTGCAAAGAGCATGTTATATACGTTATATGCATGAAAGGTTAAAGTCAATTTATGACTACATTGATTGATTAAAGAATGTTGGTTGAGTAAGGAACTCAATCTTTATATTGTTATGTGAATTAAAACATGTATGCCATGTTACTTTAATGATTTTGAGATGTATGTTGAGCATATTATTATGTGTGCTACGTGATGTATGAAAACTGTTAGTTCTTGCTGAGTTGTCGAGCTCACTCTTGCAAATAACCATTTTTGCAGATCAAGGATGCAAGGTAATGATACGTGCTAGTTGAATGTTAGAGTTCAATAGTAATTCAAGAAGCTTACTTATGTAGATAAGAAATGTATTTAATTGTTTTGATTATAAGGTAACACGTTTGTTGAATTGTAAGTTGAGCTATTCGATGTATATGGATATTGGGTTATGATGTAAGACTTGTATAGTCATTTTGTTGTAACGATTCATGATATAGATTTGAATTGAAAAGATGTAAGGTAAAGGTTGCGATTCAGGGCAATAAAAAAAGAAGTGTATAAAAATTTTAAATTATTCCGTATTTTAGTGATTTTAATATCGAATAATGATGTAAAGATAGATTAAAGTTGTATTGTTAACGATCGAGAAGGAGAATATTATTGTATATGTTTTGGGGTCGTTACAATAATGTTAGGTTTGTACACTACGCGGACATGCAATCAAATCACACAAATATAGCGGAAGTGCGATAAAATCAGATTTTAAAATTTTATACAAACCGTCACCATGATCATACTTTATGCTCAATTATCAATCATACGAAAAAGATAAAGAATCAGAATCATACCCTTGTAGAACCGTGCTTCCTCAAGGACGAGTTCAACTCCAAATCCTTCGTGTTCTTCTTGAGTTCCGTCGATGAGATTCCTTCTTTAAATCAAAATAAGTCATCCAAGTGTTTGGCCTCTAGAGGTGATCCACCAAGAAATAGTATATATTCAAGAAGACGGGTGTTGGCAAAATCCTAGTTTCTATCTCTATAAAAATTGTAAGTACTCTCCCAACTTGGAAGTGTGTCTAACCCTAACCCATAATAAGACTCCACGTATTTATAGATGTAGGCAACCCTTCTAAACTATTTAGCAATACGATTTTATTTTAATTAAACTCTTTTAATTAATTAAGCTCCTAATCCAATTAGGAACTTATGAGAGCACTTTTATTAATTAATTCTCAAACCCTGTTAGAAATTAAAATAATAATAATAATAAGACTGTTCTTATTAATTTATATTTATTATTTCTAAAATATTAAATAATAAATATTAAGCTATTTAAATTATTCACCATAGATTAAATTAAATATACTTCACTCATTATTACGATTATGTCATTTACTTCTTAAATAAATATTTTTCTTTTATGGTATGACCCTTTAGGTTTTTCATATTAAACCGGTTGTGAATAAATCAATTAGAACAATTCTAATCTTATTTAAATAAATAAATTAAATTATTTAATTTATTTAAATAAATAATATTTATTCAACAATAAGGGTAAGTCCCCTTAGCGATTAAAAACTTTCCGTATAATATATATTTCAACATTATTCATAAAAGAACCTTTTAGTGAATAGTTATATACCGTGCAATTCAATTCTTCTACGATACAATTTTCCATTTAAATATAAGACATGAAATTACTATTAAGTCTTTTTTTATTTAATTATATGTATTTCGATTCTCAAATGCACAACTTTAAATAATGCAAATTAGAAACTACTTTCTAATTTTATTCTGCCTTGGCTAAGGACTACTGAGTTGTCATTTATCGAATCACATGTATAGGACATTCTTTTATTTACTAGAAGCGGTAGATTTTATATAAACCATTCATTATCTCCATATACAACTTATTATACCCATGTATACCCTTTGACATACCCTAAGAGTCTTAAGGGATATGTCAAAGTATAACTCATTATACACAAGATACTATAATGATCTCAAGTCTAAGGATCACTTGTACTACTATCATTAGAGGAATTCCTATTGACATGCAAGTAAAACTTCATTAAGTATTTCTTTAGTGAGCCACGTTCAATGAACTTATTCTCCAATAAGCACCTACATACTTGCTTAAATGTCTCTACACAAATGATTATGAGATCAATCATCCTCTTCCTAAGAGCAAGCAAAGTATGTACCAATCTCCAGATTCATTAATCCCCATTTTAGTTATCCAATGATTGAGAATAATTTTAGTTTTAAGCTATCTAAGAATTTAGATCTCATTAGCATGATTATCATCATGATTCTAAAATCATTGCTTGAAACTATGGGTTTATGACATATAATATAACAACACCATGTAGATAAAGTAAAATGCCTTTAACAAATGAATTCTTTTATTAATAAGTGAATAAGATTACAAAGTATATACTACATCATATCAAATATGATTGGCTTGTGTTCATACTACTTTCAATCTCCCACTTGTACTAAAGTCAATCGCCATGGTATCTAATACCCATCTTCTCTAAGTGACGATCAAACTGTTGTTGTGTTAAAGATTTATTAAATGGATCTTGAATGTTGTCTTCAGAGTCCACATGCTCCAAGGTGACATCTCCTCTTTCAATGATCTCTCTAATGAAATGAATTCTCCACAACACGTGTTTGGATTTCTAATGAGACCTGAGTTCCTTAGCTTGTGCAACAGTTACTGTGTTGTCACAAAATAAAGGTACTGCTCCTCTAATGCTAAGAACCACACCAAGTTTAGTTATGAACTTCTTCATTCAAAGAGTTTACTTTGCCGCTTCACTTGCAGCTATGCACTCTACCTCTGTCATTAAATCAACAACTCTTTGATGCTTGGACTTTTTCAACTCACTGCGCCACCGTTTAAAGTAAGCACATACCCTAAAACAGATTTACTGTTATCATGGTCAGTTTGAAAACTTGAGTCTGTATAGTCTTCTAGTTTTAATTCAGACCCACCGTAGACAAGAAATAGATCGTTAGTTCTTCTTAAATACTTTCAGAAGTTTTTTTACTGCCTTCTAGTGCTCTTTTTTTTTCTGGATTCGACTGATATCTCCTTGTTACACTAAGTGCACGAGCGTCATCCGGTCTAGTACATATCATACCATATATGATAGATCCTATTATTAAAGAATAAGAAATCTTACTCATGCGGTCTCTCTACTCAAGTGTCTTTGGAGCCTGTTTCTTGGAGAGATATATTTTATGGCTCATCGGCATGAGACCTCTCTTGGAATCTTCCATGTAAACTTCTTTAGCATCGAGTCAATATACGTTCCTTAGGACAAGCCAAGCATCCTTTTAAATCTATCTTTCTAGATCTTTATCCCGAAAATATAGTATATCTCACCCAAGTCTTTCATGAAGAAGTGTTTAGATAACCAAATTTTGATCGATTGTAGCATAGGAACATCATTCCCTATCAGTAATATATCGTCAACATATAATACTAGGAATTAAACAGCACTCCAACTAACCTTCTTGCACACACAAGGTGAAAGTAGTATGCACACAAGTCAATCATATTTGATATAATGTAGCATATAATTTGTAATCTTTTAGGTTTATTAATAAAAAAAATTATTTATTAAAGGCATTTTACTTTATCTACATGATGTTGTTATATCAGATGTGATAAAATTATAGTTTTGAGCAATACTTTTAGAATCATGATGGTGATCATGCTAATGAGATCTAAATTTTAGGTAGCTCACAAACTAAAATCGTTCCTAATCGTTGGATTACTAAAAAGGAGATTAGTGAATCCGAGTATGTTAGTACATACGTTGCTTACTCTTACGAAGAGAATGATTAATCTCATAATCATTTGTGTGGAGACACTAAAGCAGGTATATAGGTGCTGATTGGAGAATAGGTTCACTGAACGTGGCTCGTTAAGGAATACCTAATTGAGTTTTACTCGCCTGTCAATAGGAATTCCTAAATTGATAATAGTATAAGTAATCCTTGGACTTGAGATCATCATGGTATCTTGTGTATGATGAGTTATACTTTGACATGTCCCTTAAGACCCTTAGGGTATATCAAAGGGTATGTTTAGGTATAATAAGTTGTACATAGAGATAATAAATGATCAACAAAGAATCTACCATTTCTAGTAAAAGAAAAGAATGTCATATATGATTCGATAAATGAGAACTCAACAGTCTTTTGGCCAAAACAGAATTATATTAGAAAGGTGTTTCTAATTTGTATTATTTAGAGTTGTACATTTGAGAATCGAAATACATATAATTAAATAAAATAAGACTTAACAATAATTCCATGTCTTATATTTAATTGGGACATTGTATGGTAGAAGGATTGAATTGTACGGTAACCATTCACTGAAAGGTTCTTTTGTGATTAATGTTGAAATATATATTATATGAAAAGTCGTTGATTGGAAAGGGGCTTACCCTTATTTTATATCATCATATTTACCTCTAATTTAAATACAAAATTTAACAAGATTTTTCTTTCCCTTTTATAAATTTTAATTTAAAATGTTGCGTTTGTGAAGAAATTTGAAAACTCATCTTGAATTTGGTAGACATAATGGACAGATCTAGTTTAGGAAAAAGCACCTCATTACCAGTCATTTTATATCATCCTCCTCACATTATTGGCTTCATTTCCTTTCCTCACTCACTCACTTACTCATTCATTTATTTCTCTTTTGTTCTATCTCATCGTCATTGTAGTCAACACATACACTTTTGTGAGCCTTTTTCATTTTTCTATTTATTTGATTTATGTGGAAGAACTGAACCCATTTTGAGATTTGAGATTTGGGATTTGGGACTTTAGAGTGAGAAATTAAGTTAAAGATGAAGGCAAGAATGAAGCAAAGGAAGCCGGTGTTATTGGGTTTGTTGTTACTGACTGTTTTTCCCCAGTCCTCCTTTACATTAACAGACAACTCTCTACCATCATACCAATTTGGGGTTAAATAAATTTTCCCCAAATTGGTTTAATCTCTCTAACACATTTCCATTTTCGACTATAATAATAAGAATACCAATATCCCTTAATCTTTGTCTCTGATATTATTCTATGTATATATATATATATATATATATATATATATATATATATGGGAACCGATCCATAGCTAACATTGTCAACTTAAGGTTATCCTTACAAAACATCGTGACCCTCTATCCGAAGATCAAACAGTTAAATAGAGTGTCCGTCCGCAATTTAGTTTCCAGTACTTAGCAGTTTAATACTGCAGACGGGACAGAAGACTAAAATGCCCCTCCTTTACAAGTCTCTCATCCACAGTTTAATGTCGCAGATGCTAATTCATTATAACGATCTTAGAATGACACTGTATTCCTTTCGAAACTGAAATGTCCCGTCCACAGTTTAAAACTGCAGATGCTAGGTCTATGAAATGACGCCGTATGGAACTGGAAACTTTTAAGTGTCATCTGCAGTTGGTTTAATATGAAAACGGCGTCGTATTAAGATAATAATGTTAGGTTTGTACATTACACGAACATGCAATCAAATCACACAAATATAGTAGAAGCGCGATAAAATCATATTTTAAAAGTTTATACAAACCATCACCATGATCATACCTTATGCTCAATTATCAATCATACGAAAAAGATAAAGAATCAAAATCATACTTTTGTAGAACCGTGCTTCCTCAAGGACGAGTTCAACTCCAAATCCTTCTTGTTCTCCTTGAGTTCCGCCGATGAGATTCCTTCTTTAGATTAACATAATTCTGTTGGGTTTGTACGAAATCGTGACGCAATCAAATTGCAAAATAAGGCGAAAGCATGGTATATCAGAGTTTAAAATTTTCTACAAAATCATTACCCGTATCATCCTTTATGCAAATTATTGGTTTAAAACGATAAATAAGAAGTTATGGAATCATACCATTGTAGGACGAAGCTTCCACAAGTACGAGTTCAACTCCTTGTTCTTCGTGATCTCCTTGAATTTTTGGGTTAGATTCCTTCCTTTGATCAACGTTAGCCACCCAAGTGTTTGGCATCTAGAGGTGATCCACCAAGGAAGATGAATTATCAAGAAAGAGGGTGGTTGGCTAAACCCTAGGTTTCTATCCTCTACAAAAAAGGAGTACTCTCCAACAATTAGAATTGCATCAATTGATATCTAACATAAGACTCCTCTTATATAGATATTGGTTAATCCTTCTAATCATATTAGACATAGGGTTTCATTTTACTAATTAAACTCCTTTAGTTAATTAGGCTTCTTAATATATTGGGATTAATTAATTAAACTCCTTTAATTAATTAGGCTTCCCAACATATTGGGATTAATTAATTAAACTCCTTTAATTAATTTGCCTCCTAATCTTATTAGGAATAAATGAGAGTACTAATATTAAATTAATTCCTAAACTCCTTTAGAAATTATAATAATAATAATTATAATAATATTAATAAGACTCCTCTTATTAATTTATATTTAATATTTCTAAAATATTAAATAATAAACATTAAGCTATTTAATTTATTCTATCACCATAGATTAAATTAATTACACTTAATGCATTATTACGATTATGTCATTACCTTTTTAAAGTAATTATTCTTCCTATTATGGTGTGACCCTTTAGGTTCTCCATATTAAACCGGTTGTGAATAAATCAATTAGAACAATTCTAATATTATTTAAATAAATAAATTAAACTAATAATCTATTTAAATAAATAATATTTATTCTACAATAAGGATAAGCCTCTCTAGCGATCAACGACTTTCTAGATAATATAGATTTCAACATTAATCATAAAAGAACCTGTGAGTAAATAGTTACCGTACAATTCGATCCTTCCAC
This sequence comes from Panax stipuleanatus, assembly GCA_020205555.1. Lineage (NCBI taxonomy): Eukaryota > Viridiplantae > Streptophyta > Magnoliopsida > Apiales > Araliaceae > Panax > Panax stipuleanatus. Next base: position 137,326,247 of record CM035117.1, on the reverse strand, counting down.
CATACAATGTCCCAATTAAATATAAGACATGGAATTACTGTCAAGTCTTATTTTATTAAATTATATGTATTTTGATTAGAAAATGCACAACTCCAAATAATGCAAATTAGAAACTCCTTTCCAATTTTATTCTGCCTTGGCCAAGGACTACTTGGTTGTCATGTAACGAATCACATAAGACATATCTCTTCTTTTACTAGAAGTTGTAGATTCTTTATTTGATCATTCATTATCTCTATATGTAACTCATTATACCCAAGCAAACCCTTTGATATACCCTAAGGGTCTTAAGGAATAAGTCAAAGTATAATTAATTACACACAAGATACTACGATGATCTCAAGTCCAAGGATCACTTGTACTACTATCACATTATGAATTCCTATTGACAGGCAAGTAAAACTTCATTAGATATTCCATAGCGAGTCACGTTCAGTGAAATTATTATCCAATAAGCACCTACATACTTGCTTTAGTGTCTCCACACAAATGATCATGAGATCAACCATCCTCATCCAATGAGCAAGAAACATATGTACCAATCTATCCGAATTTACTAATCCCCTTTTTAGTAATCCAAAGACTGGGAAATATTTTAGTTTTAAGCTTTCTAAGAATTTAGATCTCATTAGCATGATCAACATCATGATTCTAAAAGCATTACTTTAAACTGTGGGTTATTTACATACTATAAAAAATAGCATCATGTAGATAATTAAACGCCTTTAATAAGTGAATACTTTTATTAATAAATAAATAAGATCGTCTACAAAGTATATGCTTTATCATCATACATGATTGGCTTTTATGCATACTACTTTCAATCTCCCACTTGTACTAAAGCCAATCGCCATGGTATCTCATACCCACCTTTTATAAGTGACGATCAAACTGCTGTTGTGTTAAAGCTTTAGTAAATTGATCTACAATGTTGTCTTGAGAGTTCACTATCTCTTCTTTCAATGATTTCTTTAATTAAAGTGCCGCAACACATGTTTGGATTCAGGATGAGACTTAGGAACTATTCCTAGTTCTGTAATGAACTTTTCGTCCAAAACATCAACTTGCAGCTTCACTTACATTTATATACTTTATCTTTGTCACTAAACTAGCAAACTTTTGCTGTTTGGAACCTTTCCAATTCACTGCACCACCTTTCAAGGTAACGACTTACCCTAAAGTGGATTTGCTGTCGTCTTGGTCAGTCTGAAAACTTGAGTCTGTTTAGTCCTCTAGTTTAATTCAGACCCATCATGTGTCATGATGACATCCTTAGTGTCAGTTAAGTAATTTGAGATGTTTATCACTGTCTTACAGTGATCTTCTCCAGAATATGATTATTCAACATCAAGTCTCGTATATTTCATTGCATACATGATAGTAACTCATGGGATCTCTCTTTTATTGAGGACAATTATAGAGAGATACACTCCATGGCTCATCATCATGAGACCTTTTGGAGTTTGCCATGCTAAACGCCTTTAGCATCTAATGAATATACCTTCCTTGGGTTAAGCAGAACATCCTTTTAAATCTATATATACAGATTTATATCCCCAATGTAGGATGTTCTACCCAAATCATTTATGAGGGAAAGTTTAGACAACTTTGTTTTGATCGATTATAGCATAGGAATGTAATTCCCTATCAGTAATATATCATCAACATATAATACAAGGAATGACACAACGCTCCCACTAACCTTCTTGTACACACATGGTTCATCCTCGTTTTTGATAAAATCATACTCTTTGATTGTTTCATCAAAACAAATGTTCCATCTACGAGAAGCTTGCTTCAATCCACAAAAAGATTGTTGTAGCTCATATACATGAATTGCTTCAACCATTAAAACAAATCCATCTGGTTGTATCATACATACATTCTCCTCTAATAATTTATATTTGAGGAAGGGCGTCTCCACGTCAATTTTGCCAGATCTTGTAATAATAAGCTGCAATCGCAAGTAAAATCCAAATGGTCTTGTGCATTACTTCAAAGATCCATTTTAGATTTTATGGTCATCTACCATTTCTATGAGTCTTAATTACTCATAGTCTGTTTGTAATTCAATGGATCATCATCATTCATAATGTGTACCTCATTGTCATCCTATATGACGAATCTATACATTTCAGGTATCTTTGGTACTCTTCCAGATTTATGAATAGGGTGTTGTACAATAGGTGTTCTACTTGGACAAGTTCGTCCAATTGATCTGTAGTGTTTTGTGGTTCTTGAATTTCTTCAAGATCTATTTTTCCTCCCACTAGCCCCTTCAAGGATAAACTCCTTTTCTAAGTAGGCAGCATATTTCGCAACAAACACCTTTTGCACAGTAGGATTGTAAAAATAGTATCCCAAACTCTCTTTAGGATATCCCACAAACGTGCACTTATCAGATCTTGTCCCAAGCCTATCATTTTGAAACCTTTTCACATAAGATGGACATCCCCAAATCTTAACATGCTTAAGACCAGGTTTCCTCTCTGTCCACATCTCATATGAAGTCTTCGGGACGAATTTTGAGGGGACTTTATTTAGTAGATATGCAGCCGCTTCTAGGGCATAACCCCAGAACGATACTGGAAGATCGGTAAAACTCATCATGGAACAAACCATGTCAAACAATGTTCGATTTCTCCTTTCAGATACTCCATACTGTGGTGTACTTGGTGGAGTCCATTGTGAGATTATACCATTTTCTTTGATACAATTGAGAAACTCATCGCTTAAGTATTCACCACCTCGATCTGATTAAAGAACCTTAATACTTTTGTCAGTGTTTCTCTACTTCATTTCTGAACTCTTTGAACTTTTCATATGATTCAGATTTGTATTTCATTAAATACATATATCCAAATCTTGAGTGATCATCAGTGAAAGTAATAAAATAAGAATACTCTCCTCGTGAATTCGTTGTCATAGGCCCATAAACGTCTATGTGAACCAACGCTAACAACTCTGTAACTCTTTCTCCTTTTCCACTAAAAGGAGATTTAGTCATTTTACCTAGGAGACAAGATTCACAAGTTGGATATGATTCATAATCAGATAGCTCTAAGAGCTCATCCTTATGCAACTTGGATAATCTTGTTTTATTTATATGATCGAGTCTACAGTGCCACATATAGGTGTAATTAACATTATCTCTTTTCCTTTTCTTAGTTTGTTCTATTTGAAATACATTTTCATGTAAGTCAAGTATGTAAAGTCCATTTTGCAAATTACCAACACCATATAAAATATTGTTTTTATAAATAGAACAACTGTTGTTTTTTTATTATAATTTCAAATCCATCCATATCTAATACAGAAATAGAAATAAGATTTCTAATGATATTCGAAACAAAATAACAATTATTTAAATAAATGGACTTGCCCGTAGGCAGTGCTAAACAATAAGTGCCTACAACTAATGCAACAATATTTGCTCTATTTTTCACTCGTTGGACAACCTCATCCTTGTTCAGCTTTCTACTTCTGACCAGTCCCTTCATAGTATTACATATGTGAGAACCACAGCCGGTATCCAATATCCAAGTAGAATTTTGACTTTTAAAAAAATTAATTTCAATCATGAACAAACCTTGATTGGAAGTCAAAGCTTCTCCAAGCTTCTTTTCTGCCAGAAACTTCTTGCAGTTCCTCTTCCAGTGACCAAACTTGTTGCAATGGAAGCACATTCCTTTGCTAGCTGGATCAGGTTTCTTTTGATCCTTCACTTTCGCCTTGCCCTTAGCCTTCTTAGATTTTTTATTTTCAGAACATACATTGGGCCTCTTCCTATTCTTGGAAAAATAATCCACCATTAAGACATGATTCTTTTTTTATGGGAAGTGACCTTCTGCAGTTTTCAATATGTTAAGTAATTCAGGCAAGCTGACATCTAACTTATTTATGTGGAAATTTACGACGAACTACGATAACGTCTCAGGTAGTGACTGCAAGACCAAGTCTTGACTTAACTCTCCATCCATGACGAACCAAAGTTGTCCAAGGCGTTCAATCAGATTGATCACCCTTAGGACATGAGTCTCAACGGCGGTGCCCTCGGTCATCCGAGATCGAAAGAGCTTCTAAGATATCTCATATCTAACAGTCCTACTTTGTTCACCATACAACTCTTTAAGGTGAAGCACCATAGTAGGAGCATCCATATTTTCATGTTGACGCTGAAGCTCGTTATTCATGGATGCGAGCATGATGCATTGAGCCACAAATGTATAATCTTGCCACTTTGTTATGGTGGCAATCTCTTCCTCAGAGGCTGAATCTGGAACAGTTGCAGGGACAGGTGAATTTAGGACATAAAAAATCTTTTCAGCAGTGAGAACTATTCTCAGATTTCTTAACCAGTCCGTGTAATTCAGCCCGGTTAGTTTATTAGCATCAAGTATGTTGCGCAGTGAAATTAGTGATTTTGACATTTTTAAAATTTCTGCATGTGAAAAGATATCATTTTAGCAAACATTCATTTAATTAATTTTATATACCAAAATAAATTAGGTCTTATTTTAGATTGATATCTCTCACTATTTTCTTCAAACTATATTACCCTCACTTATATAGTTCGGCAACATCTAATTAAAGATTTGCTAGTGAGAATAAAGATCCTATTTCAAATGTATATAGCCTTGTGTGTGCACAACAAACGATATATAAATAAATAGGTAGACAACTATTGTCAATTACATCGACATGTAACTCTTTGTATTCTACCTCTTAGATCATAATGGTCAAATGTGTGCACATCCGAGCTAAAATAATTTAAGTTAAGTCCAACCTAGCACTTCATATATTCAAAAAAAAATTATCCTTGTGTCTGCACAACAAAATAATATTATTCAATTAACTTTTATAAGTATCAAATGTGATTAAATTAATATCTTAAATACTTAATACTTGCCTTGTGTGTGCATAATAAACTCATATTAAATATTTAATACTATATTAATTTATCATGCTAGAAAGCGACGCTCGATATTCCAAATATCATTAAACGCTTTAGACTTAATATGATTTCTTTGAGGGGTTTGTTATTATTTGTCTCATCTTGTTTAGGGCGCATGCACATATATATTTATATATATATATATATATATATATATATATATATATAAAATACGCGTTATTTTATTAAAACATGCGAAGCATGTTTGCATAAAATATAATATATATAATACTTAGCATGTATATATAGAATACTATATTCTATCCGAATTGATTATGGACTTTTATTATAGTTTGGTTCACTAGAGCCACTAATTAAACCAAAAGGTCAAACCTAGGAGTTCAAGAATTTAAATTTAAACGTAACTATTACATTTAAACCCGGGTTCCATACAAACGGGTCTTCACGCGCTCCTTACTTCTTGGTCTCCAATTTCTTCAAGATAATTATAACAATTTCTATTACAATAAAATATTTAATTTAAATAGAAACATTAATCAGCAGTCAAGGGGAAGTACATAGGAGTTAGATAGAATTTTACATCAAGAAAAAAATCAGAAAAGACGAGGTACGCAAACCCCATTTAATAAAACCTATTGATTGAAGCATTCAACTAAAATAAAATTCAAGCACATAGGTAAATAGTCCCATAATCAATCCCATTTATTATCATACATATCACCATATGCATCAATAAATAAACATTCATCTCATGAATTAAAACATTCCATATATATATATATGAGTATCATTTAATGGACAATTTTAAATTGTATGAAATCCAATTTCAAGAATAAAATAAACTCTTTTATTTTAATTATAAAATTATTTAGAATAATATATATATATATATATATATATATATATAATATTACCGTATATTATATATATATATATATATATATATATATATATATATATATATATATATATATATATATATAGTAGTTAACTTTACTGATATATATGTAAGTATTTAATCACTTTAAGATTGAATCCAATTTTAAGATAGAATCACTTTCCTGCGGTATCTGATTCACTACAGTGATTTGCTCCCAAAAAAAAAATTGCCTTCGCGAATTTTTTTTCCAGTTCGGAATTGGCCTTTTGTTTCAAAAAAAATAAATTTATACAATAAAATTATGCCCAATAAATTATTCTAAATACATACCCATATGTATATGAAATCAAAACAATTAATAATTGCATAAAGGTTTGGCTCTGATGCCACTGTTGGGTTTATACGAAATCATGACGCAATCAAATTGCAAAATAAGGCGAAAGCAAAGTGTATCAGAGTTCAAAATTTTTTACAAAACCATTACACGAATCATCCTTTATGCAAAATTTTAATTTAAAACGATAAATAAGAAGTTATGGAATCATACCCTCGTAGAACGAAGCTTCCACAACTACGAGTTCAACTCCTTCTTCTTTGTGATCTCCTTGAATTTTTGAGTTAGATTACTTCCTTTGATCAACGTTAGCCACCCAAGTGTTTGGCCTCTAGAGGTGATCCACCAAGGAAGAGGAATTATCAAGAAAGAGGGTGATTGGCTAAACCCTAGGTTTCTATCGTCTATAGAAAAGGAGTACTATCCAACAACTGGAATTGCATCAACTAATATCTAACATAAGACTCCTCTTATATAGATATTGGTTAACCCTTCTAATTCTATTTGACATAGGGTTTCATTTAATTAATTAAACACCTTTAATTAATTAGGCTTCCCAACATATTAGGATTAATTAATTAAACTCCTTTAATTAATTAGGTTTCCCAACATATTGGGATTAATTAAGTAAACTCCTTTAATTAATTTGCCTCCTAATCTTATTAGGAATAAATGAGAGTACTAATATTAAATTAATTCCTAAAATCCTTTATAAAATAAAATAATAATAATTGTAATAATATTAATAAGACTCCTCTTATTAATTTATATTTAATATTTTCAAAATATTAAATAATAAACATTAAGCTATTTAATTTATTCTATCACCATAAATTAAATTAATTACACTTAATGCATTATTACGATTATGCCATTACCTTCTTAAAGTAATTCTTCTTCTTTTTATAGTGTGACTCTTTAGGTTCTCCATATATATACCTGTTGTGAATAAATTAATTAAAACAATTCTAATCTTATTTAAATAAATAAATTAAACTAATAATCTATTTAAATAAATAATATTTATTCTACAATAGGGATAAGCCTCCCTAACGATCAACAACTTTTCAGATAATATAGATTTCAACATTAATCATAAAAGAACATGTGAGTAAATAGTTACCGTACAATTCAATCCTTCCACCATACAATGTCTCAATTAAATAAGGATATGGAATTACTGTCAAGTCTTATTTTATTTAATTATATGTATTTCGATTAGAAAATGCACAACTACAAATAGTGCAAATTAGAAATTCCTTTCCAATTTTATTCTGCATTGGCTAAGGATTACTTGGTTGTCATTTAATAAATCACATAGGACATATCTCTTCTTTTACTAGAAGTGGTAGATTATTTATTGATTATTCATTTTCTCCATATGTAACTCATTATACCCAAGCATATCCTTTGATATACCCTAAGGGTCTTAAGGAATAAGTCAAAGTATAATTCATTACACACAAGACACTAAGATGATCTCAAGTCCAAGGATCACTTGTACTACTATCACATTAGGAATTCTTATTGACAGACAAGTAAAACTCCATTAGGTATTCCATAGTGAGTCACGTTCAGTGAAATTATTCTCCAATAAGAACCTATATACTTGCTTTAGTGTCTCCACACAAATAATCATGAGATCAACCATCCTCATCCAATGAGCATGCACATATGTTCCAATCTATCCGGATTTACTAATCCCTTTTTTAGTAATCCAACGATTGGGAACTATTTTATTTTTAAGCTTTCTAAGAATTTAGATCTCATTAGCATGATCAACATCATAATTCTAAAAGCATTGCTTTAAACTATGGGTTATTTACATATTATAAAAAACAGCATCATGTAGATAATTAAACGCCTTTAATAAGTGAATACTTTTATTAATAAATAAATAGGATCGTCTACAAAGTATATGCTTTGTCATCATACATGATTGTCTTGTATGCATACGACTTTCAAAGTCACCCAAGTGTTTGGCCTCTAGAGGTGATCCACTAAGAAATAATATCTATTCAAGAAGATAGATGTTGGCAAAACCCTAGTTTCTATCTCTATATAAATTGTAAGTACTCTCCCAACTTGGAAGTGTGTCTATCCCTAACCCATAATAAGACTCCACTTATTTATAGATGTAGGCAACCCTCCTAAACTATTTAGGAATACGATTTTATTTTAATTAAACTCTTTTAATTAATTAAGCTCCTAATCCAATTAGGAAGTTATGAGAGAACTTTTATTTATTAATTCTCAAACCCTTTTAGGAATTAAAATAATAATAATAATAGTAATAATAATAATAATAATAATAATAATAATAATAATAATAATAATAATAATAAGACTACTCTTATTAATTTATGTTTATTATTTCCAAAATATTAAATAATAAATATTATGCTATTTAATTTATTCACCATAGATTAAATTAAATATACTTCACTTATTATTACGATTATATCATTTACTTCTTAAATAAATATTTTTCTTTTATGGTGTAACCCTTTAGGTTTTCCATATTAAATCGGTTGTGAATAAATTAATTAGAACAATTCTAATCTTATTTTAATAAATAAATTAAACTATTTAATTTATTTAAATAAATAATATTTATTCTACAATAAGGGTGTAGACACTCGAAATTTCACATTCATGTTACTAAACCTGCAGGAGGGTAAAACCATCTTTTGCCTCCCGGCGACAATCCCGAGATGTCAAGCTCAACCCCGGTCACTATACCGGGATGTCAAGTCAAACCCAAGCAACACCTGGATGTCAGGTGAAGCCCTGGTGACAATACCGGGATGTCAAGCAGTCCCAACAACAATCCCGGGATGTCAAGCTCAACCCCGGTCACTATACAGGGATGTCAAGTCAAACCCCGACAACACCGCAATGTCAGGTTCAGCCCCGGTCACAATACCGGGATGTCAAACAGCCCCAACGACAAACCCGGGACGTCAAACTCAACCCCGGTCACTATACTAGGATGTCAACTCAGCCCCGGTCACAATACCGGGATGTCAACTAAGCCCCGGTCACTATACCGGGATGTCAATTCAGCCTCGGTCACAATACTGAGATGTCAAGTCAAACCCCGACGACAACACCGGGAGATCCAGTTCAGCCCCGATCACAATCCAAGAGGTCAGGTTAAGCCCTGGTCACAACCCGAGAGGCCAAATCAACTTCGGAGACAACCCCGAAGTATCACATTATCCCCAGAGATAACCCTGGGAAACCAAGTCAGCGTCGAAGATAACCCTGAGAATTAACAGAGTCGGCTAGGATCAAAACCTCAAAGACAACCCCGGTTAAACAATCGAAAGCCGTCCGAGTATAGGAGACAACCCCTAGAGGGCAAAAATGGTTATTTTACCAACTTGAAGCCAATTCGGTCAAAATCAAGCCGAATTGATGCAATGAAGGTCAGAAAGAACAATAACATTGATCCTGAGTGAAAATAGCACAATACAGCTCAACGGACAAACTGCAAAGAAACGAAGATCCAGTTATGAACCTGTTTTCTTGGACTCAAAAAAGGTTAAGTCCTATGTCATTTTGATGCCATCGAAAAGAGCTTTTCAGAAAGGTATAGTACGCCTCAAATGGACGCTCCGATCAAAAGTTAGAAAGTTTCGAACCTGACATCGTTTTGCTCGGAGTGCACGTACTTCGAGATGACGGGACACACCATGTTGGCCCTGCCATGTGGAGCCCCAAGTAGACCCGTGGCTACCGTTGGTAGGCCTGCTTACATCGGGTCTTTAAATACAAGTGCCCACTTTGCAAAAAAGAAAAAAAAATAGAAAACGCTATGAAACTACGCCCATTTCATTTCCTAGCCTAACTTCTAGTACTCCAAACCTAGATTTTATCACTCTAACACGTATGTATACTCATATACTATAACATACCAAAAATTAACCGATGAAAACGTCCATTTGAAGCCTAGCAAGTGGCAAAAAGCCCGTATAGCAGTCCATTATAAGTATTTTTACGATCAGAACTCGTTTCCTACTTCATTGAGTATTTATACACGTGCACGTAAAGTTTCATCTTCTGATTTTGCCCGAAACTCAGTTCTGTGGCCTTTTTTGCTTACTTTTTAGTATTGTAGTACATATATACGTTTTTTTTCATTTGCACTGCCCGGATCAACGATCCGCAGCTTTTACTCACTTTTATGTATATATATACATATATGTACTAACTGGCACGGCATGGATCGCTGATTCGTGTCCTTCTTAAGTTTTTTATGTATATATTTAACTATATATATACTAATTTTTCAATTCTGTCAAGCTCGGATTGCAAATCCGTGGCAGTTACTGCTTATATATATATAACTATATATATATAAATTTTTCTGACTTCGTTTAGCTTGGATTGCTAATTTGTGGCCTTTATTGCTTTAATATATATATATATATATATATATATATATATATATATATATATATATATATACTAACTGTATATATTAACATTTATATTTCAGTTTGGCCTAGATTGAAAATTCGTGGCTTTTTTACTTCTTTTATACATATATATATATATATATATATATATATATATATATATATATATATATATATATATATATATATATATATATATATATATATTTCCATTCTGTTCAGCTTAGATCATTCTGTGACTCTTTTATAGCTTTTATAATATATATATATATATATATATATATATATATATATATATTCCATCGAGTCTGAATTAATTCGTGGCTCTTTTACAGCTTTATATATATATATATATATATATATATATATATATATTTACATTTTTGTCCGGGCCTGAGATTGGAAATCCGTCGCCCTTTACAGCTTTTTATATATATTTTTACATTCCAGTCCGGGCATAGGATTAAAAATCCGTCGCCCTTTACAGATTTTGTATATATATAATTATATATATATATATATATATTCTTTATTCATTGTGATCAAATATCTATTTCAATTATTCATTTGACATGAATTCTTTTTAATATAAATTTGGGCAAGTTAGATTTCTTTAAATCTAGCCCTTTCTACCTTTCAAACGGTTCAAAATAGGTCCAACTGGAACTGAGAAGCTAAAATGGATAAGATTTATTTTAATCTAGCTTTCTTTCTAGATATAAAAGCAACCTCGCGACCCTCAGATTTTTATCTAGTGGGAACGAGAAGTTTTGGCTACGCGCATGCCAGGATTTGACTGAAGAATCCTTGGTTTTTGCGACGTCTGGATATAGATATCAATTTTCTGTAAATATCTGTGACTGTGCAGGTTTACTTGGCTTCCCTTTGTAAGCCTAGGAATCATGGGATTCATGATCGAACTGATCAGAATCTGATTCCCACGATGGACAAACCCCACATTACAAATGCACCCTACCAGTTTTTTTGTAAAAATGTACATCCGAAAGACCTTAAAACGGTTATTCGGGTTTAAGGTCTCAAATATAATGAAATAATAGTTTGTAGTTCTAGAGTCACTCCGATGGCTGTCACGCCAATGAGAAGACCAACACTTGTATATATGTTGTGGTCGAGGATGCTTCAGCCCGACAATCACCTTTCTAATCGAGCCAAAGGCTAAAAAGAATAAAAATGGAAGTATCAGAAGGCTTCTATTCCTATGAGAGCGTAGGGGTTTTAAAACCACCTTTCAAAAAACATCATTTTCATATCTAGTCTAAAAATTGACTTTTGCAAATCAAATCAAACCCTTCGTATATAGGTTCAACGAAGCAAGGAACTATTTTCAAAACAATCAAACGTAGGCTCAATTACTTCCAGTATCCATACACACATTGCAAATAAAAAAGGAAAACTTGAAAAGATACGGTACCGTATTTTTACGGGAGTTGGGGGGGGTGCCTAACACCTTCCCCCCCACTTAACCAAGCCCTCGAATTTAGAATTTTGGTTTCAAAGACTAAGTTTCGACATGTCCAGTAATTGAGCCTACTTTCAAACAAAACTCGGTTGAGTTGGTACAACCATTTTTAAATCTACCAACTGGCGACTCTGTAAACCATCAAATCGTCGACATGATACATGTTGGCCTTTTCCTAAAAAAACCTTCATCCTTCATAAAACAGACAAGGCAATAAGGGTAAAACAAAAGACTTAGGAAGAGAGAAAGATTTCGTCCAACGCGACATGATTTTTTCCAGACGTTGACAGGTGGCGACTCTGCTGGGGGCAGTAAAGGGCTTAGGCCGCGTTCAAATCTTTTCAAAATTTCCTTTTATATCTGCGTGTGTGTGAAATGCTGCGTCTTTACATTGAATAAATATAAATGAATGCTTTATCGCTTTATATTAGTGCTTCACATAATGTCATCATTTCATACGGTGAGACGCGATGTATGTGAATGTATGTTGTGTGATTCCTCCACCAGGAGGCAAACCCGTAAATGTTTGATTACTGGACTCAAAGAAGACTAATTCTTCGAGGTTCAGGAAAGGCACCACTCAAATCCTCTCCAATTGAAAGACCGGATTAATTTCTCTTCTAGTAGATTGCGAAGATTTGGGGACCTTCATGCTGAAAAGCCGCGAGAGTAGTCTATGATAGGTCAGTCTCTGATTAACCAAATCCGAAGGGAATCTTTTTTATGCTTTCCTCTGTCCATATAATGTCAATTTTTTAATTCTAATAAAAATTTCAATATGAATATGCATGTCTTGTAAATCATTTAATACCATTCTGTCATCAAAACCACTAACCTTTGTTTTACAGGATAAGATTAAAAAACCTCAAAAATAAAACACATTGCATAACATGCATCCGGATGATACCTACATCAGGAAATTAACACACCTATGCTTGTTGTAGGTAAAAATTGGTCCTGTCACCAGATCGAAATCTAAGAAAGCACTAAGTCCGTCTCCAGACATGGCTTCAAGTGCTCAGCCTGAATCCACCCTTGTATATAAGGAAGAGTTTGAAGGACTGAAAAACCAGATAGCCGAATTGGCTATTTTCTTGAAAGAACAAAGTAAAAGCCTTCAAGGGAAATAAACACCCGGTCATACAAAATCATATACACCCAGTGGCAGTCAAGAGACTGGAAAGAAAGACACTCAGATTCCTGAACCGCAGAACTAGAATATGGCCAACAAAACCCTGAAACCACTAACCTTAACAAAGAGTAGGAAGCTGGTGATATTCTAAAAAAAGTAAGAAACCATCCGGTCCATCAAAAGGACTGGGGCATTTGGGAGTGTTAATTATTCAGACTTATATATATTTCAAGGGGCTCGTTATCCAAAAAAATTTTAAGTCCCTGATTTTGAGAAATATGATGGATTAGGAGATCCCTACACCCATTTGAAGGTATTCATTGGATAGATCGGATCCTATGCAGAGGACGAGAAGCTCATAATGCAATTATTCCAGAAGAGTCTGACTGGAGAGGCTAGAGCCTGGTATGCTCGTCTGGATAATTCCAAGATTCACAGCTGGGAAGAGTTAGCACATGCCTTCCTCAATCAATACAGTTTTCAGTCCCAAATGGCTTCAGACAGATATCAAATCACCAAAATCAAAAAGTAAAACACTGAGTTATTCAGAGAATATGCCCAACGATGGAGGCGGGTGGCAGCACAAGTTACCCCACCTATGATTGAGTCTGAGATAGTCATGACCTTCATCGACATTCAAGAAGCTCCGTATTACGAAAGGGTCCTAGCTTGCATAGGAAAACCATTCTCGGAGATGATCAAGCACGGAGAAATGGATGAAATCGGGCTGAAATCTGGGAAGATAAAAGATCTTAGCGTCTTAGAAGCTGTTGCCGAGCATATCCAATCTGGAAGTTATGGGAGTAATCCCCGAAGAGTACACAAAAAGAAAGAAGAAGAAGTGTCCTTAGTACTGCAAGGACAAAATCAGAGGGCCGATTCGAGCAGAATACCCATTCAAAGGAGGAACTATTCCCCTTTTCAAGCTCCAGCCCAACCTTCTAATCCTCCATTTCAAAAAACTGCGGAGGCTAGACGTCGGAGAACGTTCACCCCTTTAGGGGATTCACTCGAGAATGTGCTGAAACTATTGACAGCACAGAAGAAGATTGTTTAACTCCTTCCACCAACCAATACCGGTGGACAAAATTTTGACCCAAGTAAGAAGTGCGCATACCATTCCGGATCCCCGGGCCACGATATACAGGACTGTTGGTCTCTCAATTATACAATCCAAGACTTGATAGACAACGGAGAGATTGTGGTGACCAAGCCCGAACAACCGCATGTGCAGGACAATCCCCTCCTTCAGCACAAAGAGGAGACTGTCAATATGATTAGCACAAAGAATGGAGAAGGATACAAATACCTTCGTTATGTTGGAGATTCAACTCAATTAAGTACTAATAACCAAGACAGTTGGGAGTTTTCAGAAAGGAAGTTCTTGACGGAACAAGAAATCAAATCCATTAAGTAATAGATTTGACAGTTGGCGGATCTAGTTGTATATCAACATCAGATAACTAGACAGTTGATAAATCAGACCAAGTAGCATGAATCGACTCCTCTTACACCAAAAATTAGCCCCATTTCTATGAGAGATCATTATCGGTTTCATGTGAATGAACCTTGGGCCGACAAGGTGGCTAAGGAGGAGAAGTTTCAAGCTGATAGGGAATTCTCCTTCCAAAGGAATTTCAGTAGTTTGAACTAACCAATGAAGGAAATCCTCCAAATACTAATCAATGAGGGGATGGTTACAGATTTGTTACCCCCGGTAAACCCTCAATCCAGAAAGTTCAAGCCTAATAGAATATGCCAATATCACTCCAATGCACCTGGTCATGACACCGAGGACTGCTGGGGACTTCGTCACCTGATACAGAATATGATTGAAAGTGGTGAGCTTATAAAAGCAAATCAAGACTACGGCTATCCCAGTGAGGAAAGATTCTTTATTCCTATGGCCTGGAATCAGAGAAAAGTGGCTGTTATTTCCTGTGAGAAAGAACTAGCTGTGACACCCTTAATACCGCCTAGGAAAAGGGTCCAAGAAACACAGAATTCTGTGAAGGTGGCTGCGCTCGAACCTTTAATATTGCCTTTCAGACCCTAGTATCCTATCATCAGCCTGAAAAGAGTCCCATGGAACTATGGGAAGGATGAGAGTTCAATCTCAAACAACATTGCCAACATATCCAAGGAGAATCCGTTGTACCTGCCTCAACGGGTGATCAATTCAGTCATCAAAGCTAAATAAAAAGTGGCTGAAGAGAAAATTAAAGAATTTCTTAGCAAAATGGGCATAATGAGATCAAGGTGGTGCAAAGCTTTAAGGATGCACCCAAACAGGTATCAATCCTAGACCTGGTCTTATCCTCGGTGGATCATCGCAATATTCTAGTCAAAGTACTGGAGAAAGCCCATTTACCAAAGACAGTCGATACTGAAAAATTCCGTCATGTGATAGAGCACATTTTCAACAACAATGTGATATCTTTCACTGATGATGATATACTCGCGGAGGGGACGAGTCATCGCAAGTCACTGCACATAGCAGCGATGTCCTTAGGGTATGTGATCGGAGGAATGCTGATAGATGGAGGATCATCCCTGAACATCTGTCCCTACGACACCCTGGAAAGAATGAAGATCAACCCAAACCGGATCCGTACCAATCATGTAGTTATCCGAGCTTTCGATGGATCTCATCGATAAGCTGTGGGAGAGATTGAGCTGCTACTGGAGATTGGTCCGCACACTTTCTATGTATCTTTCCAGGTACTTAACATTACCACCAGATACAATTTGTTACTGGGAAGGCGGTGGATCCACATGACAGGAGCAATTCCATCCACCCTCCATTAACAGCTCAAGTACATTATCAATGGCAATCTGATTACAGTAAATGCAGAACCAGAATACCTTGTCTGCATACAGGGAGACATGCCAGAGATCAGTCTGGATGATGGGGTTGAACCTGCAAGTTTTCAAGCATTAGAGGTGAGCAATACCCAGTACCTACCTATTGGGGCACCAGCTTTAAAACCAAAAGTCTCTCCCGAAGTAATGACAGTTGGGCAGAAGATGGTATCTTTGGGTTTCCGCCCTAGAGAAGAGTTAGGAAAGAATCAACAAGGTATCAAAAGTATGGTGCAAATCCCGAGCCAATTAGGAAAGGCCAGATTGGGCTATTCCTCCGGATCAAACTGTCGAAACCCACACAAGCATCCATAGGTTTCTGATTCCACTATACTATTGCCAAACCTCACTGATGCCGAATTTGTGAAGCCCATGATGAAGATTCTCGCTGTTGTGTCAGCCATAATGTTTCCTCCAATCATACCGATAAGTGAGAGAAACGCCCCAAAGCTTGAAGGAGAGAGTAGAAAGGGAAAAGAAAAGTTCATGTACGAAGGACGAGACCCATTTGCTAACATATATTATCTGATGCACTACGAGGGGATGAATGATGATATCCAAGACAGTGACGATGAGGATCAGATCCAAATTCTTCACATCAAGAAGGGGAAAGGAGGCAGTTCAAAGAAGAATCCTGGCCTTGATCTAAAGGATGTCTCAGTCATCATCAGAGATGAGACAGACGAGCACAACTCCTTCATCATCCCTATTCATGAGGATTTGACTCTGCACAACTGGAGCAGCGTCCCCTACCTCATTCAAAAAGGATAAAAGGGCAGAGAGTCCATCTGCCCTGAAACATGGTTTTATTTACTGTTTATTTTATTGCATAACTATAGCAGTAACTTTTATCATGCTTTGCTAAATGCTTTGTATGTTTAAACAGTTTCCTATATTAAAGAGAAAGCATTTTGTTTTCAGGACTCCATAATTGGATTTGTTTGTCACTACTGATGAGATGCCAACCTGTCACAGTAACTACAACTTTGATTTAGAACTGAACTTCGACTTGATGGAAATTAATCAAGAGGAGATAGAAGACTATGAGGTACCCGAGGAGATCAAAGAATGGGTCGAAGACAAACCCAAACCAAACCTTGATCAATCCACTATTGTTAATATCGGAACCTCAGAAAACTTTAAAAAATCCAGATAGGCCTAGACCTCACCCCAGAATAAAGAACCGACCTAATTGAAATCCTAACTCAGTTCCAGGATGTGTTTGCATGGTCACAGGAAGACATGATTGGCTTGTCTACTGATATTGTCATCCATCAACTCCCCATCAAAGTGGGATTCAAGCCAGTCAAGAATAAGCTCAAGTGACTGAAACCTGAATCGAGTCTGAAAGTCAAAGAAGAGGTTGTCAAATAATTCAAAGCCAACATCATCATGGTATCAACATACCCGGAGTGGCTATCAAACATAGTTCCCGTGCCTAAGCCCGGCAGGAAGGTACGAGTGTGCGTGGATTACCAAGATTTAAACAAAGCTTATCTCAAAGATAATTTCCCGGTACCTTTTATCCACATCTTGATCAATAATACGGTGCAGTACGACATGTATTCTTTTATGGATTACTTTGCTGGTTACCATCAAATCATGGTCGCTGAGGAGGATAGGGAGAAGACAACCTTTATCACTCCCTGGGGAACTTTCTGTTACAGACGATTGTCCTTCAGCCTTATTAATGCTAGTGCCACATATCAACGAGGCATGATGGCCCTATTTCATGACATGATGTACAAGGAGATAAAGGTTTATGTGGATGACATCATCGTCAAGTCCCAGAAGGAGGACGATCACATTAGCCATCTCAAAAAGATATTCAATAGGTTGAATAAGTACAACCTCAAGCTGAATCCAGCCAAATGTTCGTTCGGCGTCAAATCGGGTAAGTTGTTGGGATTTTTGGTAAGCAATAGAGGCATTAAGCTGGATCCTGCCAAGATTAAAGCCATTACGGAGATGCCTGTACCCCAAACAGAGAAGGAAATACGCGGGTTCCTAATGAGAATTAATTTTATAAGCCGGTTCAGTTCTCAGCTCACGGTGACGTGTGAACCCATCTTCAAGCTACTAAGGAAGAATTCCTCTACGAAATGGAATGAGGATTGCCAAAATGTTTTCCTTGCCATCAAAAAGCAGTTGATCGAAGCGCTTGTCTTGGTGTCCCCGAGGGATGAAGTTCCCCTGTTTATGTACTTGTCCGTCAATGCCAACGCAATGGGCTGTATGCTGGGACAAAAAAATGATAGTAGTAAGGAGAGAGCTATCTACTACATCAGCAAAAGATTCAGCAGTGGAGAACAGAAGTACACACTGATTGAAAAGATATGTTGTGCATTAGTATGGGCTGCCATGAGGTTATAAGATTATCTGTATGGGCACACGACCTACCTCATATCCCGCATGGATCCACTGAAGTGTGTTCAACAAGCCAATGTTGAATTGTCGATTGTCCAAATGGCAGTTGATACTCCAACAGTTCGACATTGTCTACGTGCTCAGAAATCCATCAAAGATCATGGCAATGCAGATTAATTGGCTGAAGCGCCGTCTGGATGTTTTTAACCTTTGGAAACTTATTTCCCAGACGATGGGACTATGACAATTCAACAACTCCATCAAGAGAATACCGTCCAATCCTGGAAAATGTATTTTGATGGAGCGGTGAACATGGAAGGTGCGGAAATGGGGGCAGTCCTTGTCTCTGGTACAGGAGAACAGTATCTTGTGGCTACCAAATTATAGTTTGTCAACACTAACAACACGGCTGAGTATGAAGGTTGCATAATGGGGTTGAAACTAGCCCAGTCAATGGGTATCCAACGTCTACTACTCTTTGGAGATTTTGAGTTGGTTATCAGACAAACCACTGGGGTATCACCGGCAGGTCATCAACATATCCATGGATTTTGAAGGGATAACCTTCATTCACATCTCTTAAGGCATGCACAACTTTGATGACGCATTAGTAATGTTGGCTTACTTAATTAACGTATCGGGTAGGAGGGGAATTCCCGACATCAAACTCACAAGCAAAAAGGCCCCGACATATGGGAATTACATTAGAGAAGTATAAGATGAAATACCTCCTATAAAACAGCCTTGGTATCAAGACATCAAGGAATATCTTTGAGACAGATCTACACCCGCTGGGGCAAGCCAAGCTAGATGAAAGCGGATTCACAAGATGGCTATGAAGTTCTATCTGAGCGGAGACGTACTCTACAAAAGGGATGCTAGAATAGGCCTTTTAAGATGCCTCGATAAAGAGCAAGCCCAGAGATTAATGGATGAAGTACACGGTGGAGTGTGTGGTCCACATATGAGCGGTCATCAACTGGCTAAGAAGATATTAAGAACATGGCATTACTGGGTCTCTCTCAAAGCTGACTATGATGTTCACCTCAAGAGATGCTACTAATGCCAAGTCCACGAAAATGCTATTCACGCTCCTCCAAATGAGCTGTATAATATGAGTTTGCCATGGCCTTTCTCCATGTGGGGGAATGGATGTGATCGGGCTAATAGAACCCAAAGCTAGCAATGGTCATCGATTCATCTTCACCATGATCGATTATTTTACTAAGTGGATTGAAGCTGCCTCTTTTCCCAAAGTCACCCAGGAGGTAATCATTGTTTTCATCATAAAAAATATCGTCTGTCGATATGGACAGCAGGAGGTGATCGTCTCAGACAACGCCAAGAACCTAAACAATCAGATGATGAGAGATTTGTGTAGCAAGTTTCATATCAAGCATCTCAATTTTGTCATCTACCGACCCAAGATGAATGGTTCTGTCGAAGCAGCCAACAAAAACATCAACAAGATCCTGCAGAAAATGTCTGCCAATCACAAAGGATGGCCTGACCTATTGTCCCTGACTCTGTTAGCATATAAGACGTCAATGCGTACTTCTACTAAGGCTACCCTATACTCATTGGTCTATGGCATGGAAGTAGTACTTCTCATAGAAGTAGAAATGAATTCCTTGCGAGTCTTAATAGACGCTCAAATGGAGGAAGACCAGTGGTTACAAGAACAACACCACCAACTGTTCCTGATAGATGAGAAAAGGGCTACAACCATTTTCCACGAGCAGTTATATCAGGAAAGGATTGCTCGATCATACAACAAGAAAGTTCAAATCCGACAATTCAAAGAAAACGACTTGGTATTGAAGAAAGTTCTGGCCAATCAAGATGAAGCCAAAGGAAAGTTTGCCTCGAAATTTGGAAGGGCATTTCATTGTCAAAGAAGTGTTGACAGGAGGAGCTATCAGATTGCAAGAGATGGACAGGGGTGAATTTCCCCAATTCATTAATTCAAACACCACGAAAAGGTACTATGTCTAAAGCACCTGCCAGCAATCATCCTGGTCCGGCTAATCAATCAAATCATTTTAGTTTTCACTAGAAGATCGAACTACGAATGACCTGATCTCCCTCCGCCCGGGAGTACGTAGGTAGCCATTCTTGGTATGGTCAAACTAAATAAAAAATTCAAAAACCCATCAAACCAAACTCAAAGGAAACACTTTTCAAACCTCTCACACAAAATTTGAACTAGAAATGACCTGATCTCCCTCCACCCGGAAGTTCGTAGGTAGCCATTCCTGGTGCGGTGTGACCTTCAAAGAAAGGAAAAACCAATAAAAAACCAATCTCAAGACACCGAAACCCGATAAAACCCAAATTTTATCAAGTCACCCTGGTCAACAGGCCTATCTGAGATATTCTCTGACATCTCACTGTCCGTCCATCAAGGAAAATCTTGTGATACATTAACAACAAGTTATAAAAGAAGTGGTAATCACTCAGCAATGACAATATATATCCAACAGGGAAGTGAATAAATATATTTCTTTGATATATAATACTGCTTGATATATACACTATGTCTTCTACATAACAAAAATGGCTGATATAGTATGTGCAGGAAAAACAAAGCTAGTCTATGAACCCGTGGCCAAGCGGGATAGCAATGCCAATATGGTATCTCTCTTTGAAGATGGAGGAGCAGTTGCAAGCTCAATACCCTCAATATCTATACGAGCAAGAACATCCACAGCTATCTGCATGGTGCTACTCTGACCATTTATAAAAGTGCTCATATCTACCACCATATTGTGTGTATACGATCAGAGTGCGGTGCTGTCTGCAATATAGACATATCAGGTAGCTATGGCCTCATCCCTCTCAATGTAAGCGGCATCCCGGGTAACTAAGGCCTCCTCAATCTCCTCAAAGGTTGCATCTCGAGTAGAACGGACCTCATCTCTCTTCTCAAGAGCTGAATCTCAGGTGGATCGTGCCCCGTCTCTCTCAACCAATGCTGCATCTCTAGTAGCTCGAGCCTCGTCTCTAGCGATAAAGGTTGTATGCTTACTAGAAAGGGCTGTCAACATCAACGCCCTAGCTCGATCTCTCTCAAAAGTCATCCGAGCTAATGAATCAGCAATAGCGGGATCTGTCCCAGCAGGGATTCTTGGAGGGTTACTAACTAAAGCCGTTGTCAAGCCGGTAAATAAATCATCCTCCGTAGGAGAATCAGGATCCTCCATAGGCTCCTCCGCATCTGAATTAACACTCGGAGCTGACTGGATAATCGCAGCTGCTGCTATATCAACCTCCAACCATGCCGAATACTCTGGAGAACGATCCGGATGGCTAGTAGAGAAATTAGCCCTCTCCCTATGAGTCCAACACTCATAAATCCTGAACAGGTCAGCTGACGATAAATATGAAGCTGATATCTGCTGATCAATGGCCCCGTAAAACTGGTGTAGGCTCTGGAACTGATCGAACTGATCCATGACTACCAACGGATGGTAAGTGGTCACCCCTCTCAATCCTGCTAAGGGCAAATAATCAATGCCGACTACGTGAGTGATGAAGCTATAAGGGGAGACAAGCCCTGAGCATGGCAAGATCGAAAAGGGATGCTCGATATCTGATAAAAAGGCCGACCATGTCGCTACATCTGAGCACTCCACTGGCTGGAAGGAGTAAGACATGGCTATCTTATGGGTAAAGCAGTACCCATGGTGTCTAAAGGTTCCAATCAGACGTAAATGTGTCTTGAGCCACATATGCTGCAAAAGGTTGCCGACATCAAGGTCTTGGCCAGTATCATCGGTAGAATAGTACTACCCTGTCTGAGGGCACGGACCACGACCATCAAGCCAATATCTAAATCGTCCAAATATAGTGGCATGTATACATAAGCCGTGATGTACATCAACAAGACGTCTACACAGGCAAGCTGCCACTCATCTACCGAAATGATAAAATCCCAGAGTGTCGATCGTAGCTGTCTAGTCGGCCAAAGCAATCGATCAAAAAATCTATAGATATCATATGTCCTAAAATGATCTCCTCAATGACAACTCGGCGTCTCAGACCCGACACTGTCATAAATGGTCTCCTCATGTCACTGATAGCTGTGCAAGCGCAAGGCAGATCCAGTTCTAAGCCTGTAAGACGCTTATACTCCTCTAAGGTAGGAGTCAACTCGTACAGTCCAAAGCAAAAGACATGCCGCTCAGGTATCCAGCAGGATAGAATTCGGTCCATGAATCCATACAGAACCTGGTAATCTAGAAGGGCCAAAGAATGCCCCAACATCTGATCTATTGTCCCTCTGGCTATATGGGGCAGACTATCGTACCAAGACCTCAATGAGGATGCTACCAAAGATGGTGGCGAGTGCTCAATACAGCTGACCGTAGATGACAAAATTTGTATCACGGTATCATAAGATCATCTAGGGGTCAATTCTAAACTCACCTGTCTAAATGCATATCCATGACATAATATATGCATAATGATAATGATAAACATAATGCAATAGATAGGAAATACCATATATATCTAGAATAAACTATCTACTGCAAGCATCATCTCTGTCTGCTCATACAATCTAAAATAAAAAGTATAGAGAAATGGGGCACACTTGCCCAACTACTAACAGAGGCCTATCAAAAGATATAGCGAGAAATAGGGCACAGCCGCCCAATAGCTAAACAGAGGCTTATCAAATGATATAGCGAGAAAAGCTATCCGAAGAGATCAAGAATATCTTCCTCCAGGCTATTAACCTGCTCTAGCTCCTCCTGAGTCACAAAGTCTCGGCCAGTGGGAATGTCCGATCGGTACAAGGGAGGATCAGCACCTGCAAAGCTACTAGAAAATGGACCTGCTGAGGGGCCACCTCAAGAGCTAGATGGATCAAAAGAGTCTGCCTCGGATGGCTCTCGGCCAAGGTGCCTGTTGAACAAATGAGCTCGCTTTAATTGCTGGGTCAGTCATGTAATCTGATCTAGATTTGTAGAATCTCAGAGGCAAACTATTTAGTCTGTTATCATCACAGACCTTGGCACTATGTCTGCCATAAACTGGGTAGCACGAGTCTGAGCCCCAATGGTATGAGGACTCCACCAGTTGTGAAATGCCTTCTGGCTGCAAGGACACTCTGACAGGGTGAAGCCATCTACTCCCACTATAGGAATGTATGTGAGTGGCTAAGCTAATGGCCAATAATGCTAAGCAGGAGGAACAAAGGGAATGCGGATATCTCTCGTGGTTCTCTAAATAGCACGCTTTCCTGAATAGAGCTCACAGCCTCCCTCTGTCAAAAAAGGAACTCAGTGAGTGGATAATTTAAACTCCCGACAAGTGGGAAAGCCATCCTCACACCTGACTGTTAAAAAGTCTGAGGTATACGGGACCCACGAGATCGACTCGACTGTCAATAGCTCTAGCTGCAGGCGGGAGTGGGTGAATTCCTTAGCTACAGGGACCTCCGTCAATATAGAGTGATGCCAGTGCCGTCCCCGAGGATGAGTCTCCAGGCCCAGAGTAGTGGCAGGACGTAGGCAAGGAAGCCTTTCATATGCCCAAAATTAGTCATGCAAATATCAAAAGTCCTTAGTGATCAAGACTGACAAACATAAATAAGGAAATTAAAAAGGTACAAGCGAAAAGTACTTACCAGCAGGAATGGGTAAAAACCTAGCCAAGTCTCCGTCACACCCTCCGAGTGCATGCGCATCCCTCGGAGAAAATAGGCAAAGGTATAGGTACCCTAATCAAAATCACTGAGGTGCTCCATATATCGAGTACCGCTGACCAGGGCAAAGGACATCATCGAAGAGTTGTCTGCAAGGAAACAACCCTTGATAATCACCAAAAATAATCGCATCAAGATGCGATCTCAAACCCTCTGATCATCAGGCAGAGGCTCCGTCAAATCCCCTCTCTGGGCATCTACGCTCAAGGGACCAGAACGGACCGGCCGACCCTTGATGGCCATCACAGGAACTCCCAAGAGGGACCGAACGGCAGTAGGTGAAATATCAGCTACAACTGGCACTGGCTCACCTGCAAACTCTATCCTGGTGATGAACCTCCAATCCATAGGCGTCATCATCACCTCGCAATCTAACAAATGGAGAGACTGGGTCTGGTGGAACCAATACTCGGATAATGCCCTCAGATAACCCCAGAGGCAACGGCGAGGAATGATAGAAAAGAACACCTGAAACCCCCAGGTGTTAACAATGGCCATGTACTCCGAATGCAGAGTATGGTACAAAGAATGCACATTGAACTAGTTCCCCTTGGGCTGCGTAAAGTAGGGAACTTGCATCAAAAAGCTAATCCAGATCAAGCCTGTGCCTTGAAAATGGCAAAAGAAAGAAAGAAAATCTAGAAGAATAACTTCAGTCACCTCAATAGCATGAAGGTATCTCGATGGATGGCGCCTTAAATCTCCCAGAAGCTCCTAAAGTGGCACCACAATGCCTGGAAGTTCTGCATGTGGAGCTTGACCTGGGATAGGATCAACAAAAGGTACATCCTCATAGCCTACATCAACAGGCGGATCAACGCGGATAGGATGAATCACTGACTCATCAAATCTGTGAGGCGGCCAGGCCGGCCGTGGCGGAGGAACATAGGAGACTCTCCTCCAGCTAACTCCTGGAATGACCCTGCTGGCACTACCGGGTGTATCTGGCTCCATAACCTGGACAAAGTCTTCAAATCAACTCAGAAAGTGTGAGGTCAGCCTAAAACCTGTGGCTTATCAAATTAAATCTGTAATTCCTGCATTTTAAAGTCCTAAAACATGCATTAGTCAACCAAAATTCCCAGTAAAGGTCAAATTGCATCTTTATTAAATGCTCAGGATTTTGAAAAAATTTCGCCAGAGTCTCATTTGTAAAATGGACTGTCTGTATGCACACATGCATGACTAGGTGGCGATTCAGTAGCACACCTAACCAAAAATAGAAAAAGTTCACATTTATGAAAAAAATCAAAAATAAACTCCCTGTGGCAGCTAAATTACCATAGGTATTTTTAGTTGAAAATCTAGGCTCACTTGGCCTCAAAAAAGATGAGTAAACGGATCAAAAAGGGCGTCAATTGACTGTCTCAGAATTCAAAAATTTTTATATCAAAACATTCAGCATAGTAAAATATGCATATTTACTAAGTCTAAAATTTTTTTCAAGTCATATATGCATACATATTTGATACATTATGTTTAAAAGCACACTACGTGGTTTACAACATCCTAACGGTAAAAACTGGAAAAGAAAGGATGTAAACGTTATCAGAAGTGTGGAGAGCATTTGTGCGGTGATGAAATCTGAAAAAAGCTGCCCGAACTCCGTAGATCTGAGAAAAAAATTTGGATTTCCTATAGGATTCAAAACTAAAAATGAATTTGAAAATCCACGGGAGCTCAACTAAAACTCGCAAGAGGGAGCAGCCCCACCCGCGGCTGCCGTACCCCTACCTGCGGCTCCCTAAGGTGGGGTCCACCCCCTCCGGCTCGGTCCAGCTCGAGTGGAAATGGAGTTTACAAAAGCAAAAAAGTTAAAATCGGGAAAAAACTGATGCGCGATTGAGCGGATTGGCCTGAAATCTTGCGTATGAGCAGCGGATTCCTGACGGAAAGAACAACTTCATGTAAGCCATTGGTTATCATCCCGAAGCGATATCCGGGGAAAAATTATGAAAACTGCTAAAAAATGCCGCTGCAGAGCATCGGGAAGGTCCGATGGTATGAATGGCAGGTTCTGACTGTATATAGGCATCCAGACTTATCCGAGGGTGTGTTTTGCCAGAAAGAGTACCCCCACGGCGAGATAGATCAGATCTGACACTGCTAGCCGCTGGTGATAATCCCAGTGATATCAGCCATTGAAGGCTACTTCAGTGAAGGTCAGATGGATTAACATTTCAACCGTTGGCAACAACTCCAACAAAGCATTGAGAATGATCCAGTGCTATCAGCCGTTGAAGGCTACTTCAGCGAAGATCAGATGGATTAATAATTCAAACCGTTGGCGACAACTCCAACAAAGCATCTGGAATGATCTGGTGATATCAGCCGTTGAAGGGTACTTCAGCGAAGGTCAGAAGGTCTGACACTATAAGCCGTTTGCGACAAATCCAACGAAGCATCAGGAATGATCCAGTGGTGAAGCCGTTGAAAGCTACTTCAGCGAAGGTCAGAATAAATGACAGTCCAGCAGTTGGCAACAAATCCAGGAAAGCATCGGGAATGAGATGGTGATAAAAATAGTGTATCAATTTATCCCCACAGAGGACAGATGGTGGAATCTTTTATACAAATCCCTAGAGGGAGCACCGAGAAGGATTGGTGATTCAACCGACTGTTGCAATCACCGTTCGAGTGAGCAACGAGAAGGTTCTGTGACGGTCGACTCTACAAACTATCGTTCAAGTATGAACCGAGTCAAATCGACCTGTGTAGGACACCAGTAGGGTAGGCATTAACAGAAATGTCGTCATCGACTGAACAATAATTCAAACCATTGGCGATAACTCCAACGTGGCATCGGGAAAGGTCTGATGACGTAAACCGGTGGGAGCTATCATCAGGATAGGCATTGGGATTCTCCAATGAGGTAACTCAGCATAGAAGAATATCCCCAGCGGAGATGAAAATCAAAAAGTTCATCTGAAAGTGAAAAGTGTTGGTGACAACCACAACATCGAGTTCAGAGATGTCCAACGGCATCAGCCGAGAGAAAATGTTCCCCAAGAGCTATCACGGATGATGTTATCCCCAGCATAAAATAACGTAAACAGCCATTGATAGCCCATCACCATGAAGGTATAAAACATTCATAACATATCAGGCCATGCATTGCATTACTTTTTCATCTATCATATTTCTAATGTCTAGCAATCATTATTATGTTCATTCCATTGCATTGCATAAACATGATAAAGAGGGGCATCTATAGACCCTCAAAATTTTACATTCCTGTTACTAACCCTGCGGGAGGGTAAAATCGTCTTTTGCTTCCTGGCGACAATCCCGGGATGTCAAGCTCAACCTCGATCACTATATCGGGATGTCAAGTCAAACCCAGGCAACACCAGAATGTCAGGTGAAGCCTTGGTGACAATACCGGGATGTCAAGCAGTCCCGATGACAACCTTGGGATGTCAAGCTCAACCCCAGAATGTCAAGTTCAACCCCGATCACTATACCGGGATGTCAAGTTAAACCCTGGCAACACCGGGATGTTAGGTTCAGCCCCGATCATAATATCAAGATGTCAAGCAGCTCGGCGACAACCCCGGGACGTCAAGCTCAACCCCAGTCACTATACTGGGATGTCGACTCAGCCCCGGTCACTATACCGGGATGTCAACTTAGCCCCGATCACAATACCGAGATGTCAAGTCAAACCCCGGCGACAATACCGGGAGATCTAGTTCAGCCCCGGTTACAATTCGGGAGGTCAGGTCAAGCCCAAGTCATAACCCAGGAGGCCAAATCAACTTCAGATATAACCCTGAAGCATCACATCATCCCCAGAGAAAACCCTGGGAAACCAAGTCAGCCTCGGTGACAACCCTAAGGACGAACATAGTCGATTGGGATCAAAACCTCGGAGACAACTTCGAGAAAATAGTTAAAAGTCGTGCTAGTACAGGAGACAACCCCTGGAGGAGCAAAACGATTATTTTACCAACTTGAAGCCAATCTAGTCAAAATCAAGCCAAATTGATGTAATGAAGGTCAGAAAGAACCATAACATTAATCCCGAGTGAAAACAGTACAATATAGCTCAACGGATAAACTGCAAAGAAATGAAGATCTAGTTATGAACCCGTCTTCTTGGACTCAAAAAGGTTAAGTCCTGTATCATTGTCACGCCCTCGAAAAGACCATTCCAGAAAGGTATAGCACATCTCAAACTGACGCTCCGATCAAAAGTTAGAAAGTTTTGAACTTGACATCGCGTTGCTTGGAGTGCATGTACTTTGAGATGACGGGACCCACCATGTTGGCCCTTCCACTTGGAGCCGCAGGTAGACCCGCGACTACCTCTAGTAGGCTCGCTTCTATTGAGTCTTTAAATACAATGCCCCCTTGCCAAAAAAAAAGAAGAAAAAAATAGAAAACGCTCTGAAACTCCACCCATTTTGTTTCCTATCCCGACTTCTAGTACTCCAAAGCTAGATTTTATCACTCTAACACATAGGTATACTCATATACTACAACATACCAAAAGTTAACCGGTAGAAATGTCCATTTGAAGCCTACCGAGTGGCAAAAAGCCCGTATAGCAGTCTATTGTAAGTATTTTTACGATCAGAACTCGTTTCCTACTTCATTGCGTTTTATACACATGTACGTAAAGTTTAATCTTTTGATTTTTCCCAGAACTCAGTTCCGTGGCCGTTTTTGCTTACTTTTTAGTATATTTTAGTACATATATATATATATATATATATATATTTTTTTTTCATTTGCACAGCCTGGATCAACGATCCGCGGTTTTAACTGTCTTTTATGTATATATATACATATATGATAGGCCATGGCAACATGATGATTCACCCCATACTTAGCCAATAATGCTGTAAACTATCTATTGCAGAAGTACGTGCCTTCGTCACTGATGATTGCTCTAGGTGTCCCAAATCTTGTAAATATACTTTTCTGTAGAAACCTCAAGACCACCTTTGCATCATTCGTTGGCAAAGCCGCCACTTCAACCCACTTGGAAACATAGTGACCGCCAATAGAATGTATAGATTCCCGCAAGACGAAACAAATGGTCCCATAAAGTCTATACCCTAAACATCAAGTATTTTAACTTCTAATATCATGTTCAAGGGCATTTCATTCCTCTTGGAGATGTTTTTTACCCGCTGGCATCTATCACATTTTCTAACAAAATTGTAGGCATCCTTGAAGAGAGTCGGCCAGTAAAATCCTTCTTGAAGAACCTTAGTCGCTGTCTTTTCTCTCCCATAATGTCCCCCGAACACTGATGCATGGCAACCATATAGTATGCTCTCTGTCTCACTGTGTGGGATACACTGCGTAATCATTCTGTCTGCACATTGCTTGAATAGATATGGCTCATCCCACATGTACCATTTGACATCGTGCAAAAATTTCTTCTTTTGGGGCCTTGTCAACTCAGGAGGGAGAATGTTGCTAACCAAGTAGTTTGCAAAGTCAGCAAACCATGGAACTTTTCCTTGGACCACATACAGCTGTTCATCTGAGAAGGACTCATTAATCAAAACTCCATCATCCGTGTCCTTTCCCGAATTCTCTAGTAGTGACAAGTGGTGCGCCACTTGGTTCTCGGTACCCTTTCTGTCATTTATCTCCAAGTTAAACTCCTGCAAGAGTAGAATCCATTGAATCAAACGGGGATTGGCATCCTTTTTAGCAATCAAATATCGAATGGCAGCATGATCTGTATACACCACTACTTTTGTGCCAATCAAGTATGAACGAGACTTGTCGAAAGCATACACCAATGCTAATAACTCCTTCTCAGTGGTCGTGTAATTGAGTTGTGCATTCGTCAAGGTTTTACTGGCATAATAGATGACATAAAATATCTTTCCCTTTCGCTGTCCCAAAATAACTCCTAGTGCAAAGTCACTAGCATCACACATCAATTCAAAAGGTAAAGACCAGTCGGGAGATGTGATAATAGGTGATGTCGTCAACTTCCTCTTCAAATGCTCAAAATTTGCCAAACAATCCTCGTCGAACTTAAAAGGGACATCCTTCTCCAGTAAACTGCATAAAGGCTTTGTATTCTTTGAGAAGTCCTTAATAAATCGACAGTAGAACCCCGTATATCCAAGGAAACTGTGGACCCCCTTCACTAAAGTCGGTGGCGGTAGGCTCTCAATCATTTCCAACTTTGCCTTGTAAATCTCCAATCCTTTTCCTAAAACCTTGTGCCCGAGAATAATTCCTTCTTGTACCATGAAATGGTAATTCTCCCAATTTAGCACCAAATTTGTCTTAACACACCGTTTTAACACCATAACCAAGTTCTCCAATCAGATATTGAATGAGTCCCCAAAAACTGAGAAGTCATCCATGAAGACCTCAACATTCTACTCTACCATGTCAGAAAAGATATCCATCATACACCTCTAAAATGTAGCCGGTGCATTGCATAAGCCGAAAGACATCTTTTTGAAAGCAAAAGTTCTGTACGGACAAGTGAAGGTAGTCTTTTCTTGATCTTTGGGAGCAATGACTATCTGATTATATCCCGAGTTCCCATCTAGGAGGCAATAGTACTCGTGGCATACAAACCTATCCAACATCTGATCAATGACTGGTAGAGGGAAATGGTCTTTTTTGGTCACCTTATTGAGCTTCCGATAGTCCATACACACTCTCCATCCCGTGACTGTGCTGGTGGGGATCAATTTATTATTCTCGTTGCTATCACAGTCATTCCACCCTTCTTTGGTACGTACTGCACTGGGCTTACCCAAGAGCTGTCTGATATAGGGTATATGATGCCGGCGTACAACCACTTCAGGATCTCTTTCTTCACCACTTCTTTCATGATGGGGTTGATTCTTCTTTGTTGCTCAACTGTCGGCTTGCTATCATCCTCAAAAAGTATTTTATGCATGCAGAATGAAGGGCTTATCCCATTGATATCCGCAATGGTCCACCCAATTGCAAATTTAAATTCCCTTAATACTCGCAACAGCTTACTTTCCTGAGAAGATGTTAGTGCAGAGGCAATTATAACAGGAAGAGTGGAAGAATCACCCAAAAATGTATACCTGAGGTGATTAGGAAGAGGTTTTAGATCCAGTGTGGGAAGAATCTCAAGAGACGATTTTAACCGCTCGGATGACTCCCCTTTGTGTTCTAGTGGTTCAGCCAGACTTTTGAATTTGCTTATCCTTGGTACTGTATTCAAAATTTGCATATACTCAACTACCTCAAGGTCATCAGTGCCAAAATCCCCTAGTAAGGCACTCTCCAAAGGATCACTGCTCATCACTTGTGTGGTCTCTTCATTCAATACCCTGTCCATCGCATCAATTTGGAAACATTCCTCTTCATCGATAGGGAACTTCATAGCCTTGAATACATTGAAAGTGACTTCTTAATCCTGAACTCTCATCGTAAGCTCTCCTTTTTGTACATCGATGAGAGTTCGTCCAGTAGCTAAGAAAGGTCTTCCCAGAATGATCGGAATGTCCTTGTCTTCTTCATAATTAAGAATAATGAAGTCAGTAAGAAATATAAACGTGTCCACCTTCATAAGGACGTCTTCTACAATACCCCTCGGATAAGTGATGGATTTGTCGGCAAGCTGAAGAGATATGTTTGTCAGTTTAGGAGCTGGAAAACCCAGCTGTGTATACCCTGAGAATGGCATAAGATTGATGCTCGCCCCCAAATCACATAAACATTTGGATCGTGAAACTACCGGGATCCTTGAGTTTAGGAGGTAACTTCCATTGTAACACTGCACTGCATTCTTCAGTTAAGTCCATTATTTCATAATCTTCAAGTTTCTTCTTCCTCGACAAAATCCCTTTCATGAATTTAGCATAGCTTGGCTTTTGTTCCAACGCCTTTGAGAATATTATATTAATTTGCATCTTTTTAAACACCTCCAAGAACTTTGCAAATTGCTTATCCAGTTTTTTCTTTTGAAGTCTTTAAGGGTAAGGCATAGGTGGATATACAATTGGTGGTTGAGCACTTGATTTCTCAGCTCTTTCCTTCTTTTCTGCCTCAGATTCTTGCTTTCCATCACTCTCCTTGGTCAAAACTGCCTCAGAATTCTCTGCATATTGGCGCGGGCGCGCCATGTTTCCTTTCTTCTTGGGGCGCGGCCGCGCTTGGCTCAATTCATGCAGTTTGTTTTCCACTTCTTAAAGTGATGGCCTGACATTGCTCCTTTCTGTCTCTTCTTGGGTTAGCCTCAGTGTTACTTGATAGAGCTCCTTGTGGTCTATTATTAATCATATTGGCTATTTGGTCCATTTGGTTCTCCGAAGTCTTGATAGCCACAGCTTGGCTCTTTAACATCATCATTGTCGATGTTAGAAAATTTAAGAAATACCGTGGGTCGGTTTATAACCCAGTTTTCCTCAAATCGATCTTCCTAAGTTATCTTTACCCTTATTCTTTTTATTACAAAAAAGGTTTTGAAGGGTAGGAAAGAGACCAACATGTGTATATGTCGATGATTTGATTTAAACAGAGTCGCCAGTTGGTAGTTTTGAAAATGGCTGTACCAACTCAACCGAATTTAATTTGAAAAGAGGCCCAATGCTGGACACTATCGAAACTTGATCTTTGAAATCGGAGTTTTGAGTTCGGGGGCTTGTTTAAGTGTGGACGGTGTTAGGCACCCCACGACTCCCGTGTAAACACGGTACCACAATCTATTCAATATTTCCCTTAAAACTAGAATGCGTGAGTGAATGCTGTTTGAAAATTGGGCCTTTTGATTGATTGATTGAAAGCTTTGACAGGCTTTGTTGAGCCTATATACGAAGGGTTTGATTTGATTTGAAAATCAGTCTTTGATTTGATTTGCAAAAAAGCATTTAATTTGATTTGCAAAAGCTTTTGAATTGAATTGACAGTGATGTTTTGAAAGCTGGTTTTATCAAACCCTTACGCTGATATAGGAATTGAAGCATATTGCTACTCTCAATTTTATCTTTATATCCTTAAGGCTGCATGCAACTGGTGATTTATCGGGCTGCGAAGCATCCTCGACCACAGAAATAAAAAGTGTCAGTCTCCTCATGGGTATGAAAACCATCGGAGGGACGCTGACACGACAATCCATATTTCCACTACGTTGAGACCTTAAATCCGGATAACCATTTTAAGGTCTATGCATGTACATTTTACAGAAAAACTGGCAGGGTACATCTGTAAATCGTAGTTTGTCCATCATGGGAATCAAATTTTGATCAGTTTTATCATGAATCCCACGATTCCTAGGCTCACATATGAGTGGCTAGAAAACCTACACAGTTCAAATTTTTACAAAAGTAGATAAATATCCCAAGATAGCCAGAACCAGGGATTCATTCAGTAAATCCCGGTCCGCACGGCCGAAGCGCCTTGTTCCCACTAGATAGCGATCTAAGAGACGCGAGGTTGCTTTGAAGCTGAAACTATAAAAATAACTAGATTTAAAGAAATCTTAGCCATTATAGCTTCCAGGTTTTGTCGGGACCTGTTTGAACAGTTGAAAGCTAGAATTGGTGAGATTTGGATAAATCTAGTTTGCCCGCAGAAAAATTAGTGCAAATTCATATACAAATGAATGTTAAATGCAGCAGTTGAATAAATTGAATAAATCAATATATATACATAGTTATATATATATAAAAGCTGTAAAACGGCGATGGGTTTTCACTCGCAAGCCCGGACTAGAATTAAAATATATATATATATATATATATATATATATATATATATATATATATATATTTAGAAAAACAGTAAAAAGGCACGAAATAATCCAGGCTATGACAGAAATAATATATATATATATATATATATATATAAAAGTAGTAAAAAGGGCGATGGGTTTTCACGCCGGTGCCCGTACTATAATTGAAATTGACAGAAAATTAGTCACCCAGTGACTGGGGAGAGCACCTAGTATGGGAAAATGTGCAAAAGCAGTAAAATGACCACGAAATAGTCCAGGCCGACTGAAAATATATATATATATATATATATATATATATATATATATATATATATATATATATATTGACAGAAATGTAGTCAACCAGGACTTATATGAGTACCAGTGATGGTGAATGTCGCTTATATATGCGTAAATATATATAAAAGTGGTAAACTACCTCGAATTTGACATTCGGGCTTGACAGAATTAAAATGTTAGTACATTTATAGTTAAATATATTTAAAAGAGGGACAAACCCAGACTGGGAAGATAACCCAGTCCGGCGAAGTTGCCAGAATGTGCGTGCTAGTGCATTGAAGCTGCTGGAGCTGACGGATCGTCAATCCAAGTTGTAGAAATGTTGAAAATGGAGTTTATGTACAAAAATGTATTAATTTTTAATAGAAACGGCCACGGAATTAAGTTCTAGGCATATTTAGAAGATAAAACTTTGTGTGCAAGTGGAAAGCAGTGTAAAGTAGTAGTATTGACTTTCTGATTGTAAAAATACTTACAATGGACTGCAATACGGGCTTTTTTGCCAAATTATAGGCTTTAAACGTCCAAATCTACCGGTGGTTTTTTAATATATGGTAGTATATGGGTATATCTACGTGTTGGAGTGAAAATATTTGGGTTTGGAAGAGGTGTAAAAGTCGGAAAATCAGACAGGCAGAGCTTCGCTGCGTTCCAGAATTGTTGAAAATGAAGGGGGGAACATTTATTTATAGGCCAGGGAGCCTCCACTCTACCTGCGGCAGCCACAGGTAGAGTTGCGGCTCCCCTAGGTGGTTCGCTAGATCTTTTTGTCATCGGGCATTTGTTCTTCCCGAGTTAAGGACTCAGTTGAGGATCTTTCCCTTTTTGTAGAGGGACAATTGATGTCACCTTAATTTCTTTCAGGAACTTTCCCTCTTCTTTTGATGAGGAACTTGGTCCCGCCATAGTTCTTTTCCATTTTTTGGGATGGACAAATGCCCCAACCCTTTCGCAGCTTGTTACTAGGGTTCATAGAAGAAACTTGCTTTGTTAACCATGTCTACGGTGATCAATATCCTATATATTTAGACAGACAACACTATGTGCCGACAGCTTGATGGCTCGGGCCGTCGGGATTAATATGATCTTGTGAATGAGGCATTTGAAATTAAAGTTTACGAAATTGAATGCTTGTTTTCACCGAGCTCTTATCTTATCGCTGAAGATTTTGAAAGGGGCATGAAAATGAATTTTTCCTAAGAAAATCAAAATTTTTGCTTGACAAGTTATGAAATCATAAGAAAACTTTTAAGCGTCCATGGTCATTTTTCATGGGTAGGATCAGATTCAAAAGACTCATCTCCCTGTATCAGAGACACCTCATCTTCGCTCTAGACACTGCTCTTCACAGAATTAACATCATATGATATGTGCACTATGAGTGACACAACTCTTAGCAGGAGTTTCTCTTCTATGACTTCTAGATGACCTCATTTTTTCTTGCCAATTTTTTTTGCTTTTCTCGCTTAACTTTGTCTCATTTTCTTAGGCTTTTCAAAGTTACGCATGTAATGAGTTTTGGACCAATGACTCCTAGACCAGATGGTTTTAGGGCACTAGGTGTTAAGACACCCCTTCGAATTTACTGGCTTGAGTAACAAAGGCCACACTTCGAGATAAGTTAGGCGGTCTATTCTTTTTTATCTTTGCCTAAGTTTTCACAAGATTCATTTTCTTAGGCTCTAAATTACCCGTATAGTGATTGTTGGGCAGGTGACTCCAAAACTTGACGGCTTTAGGGCACCAGGTATAAAGACACCCCTCGGGCTTAATTAGTCGAGTAACCTAAGCCACGCTTTGGATCTACTCAGGTTTTAATTTCTTGCAATGCTCATTTTCTTAGGTACTGAGTTACCTATATAACGAGCGTTGGGCCGGTGGCTCCCAAACCAGATGGCTTTAGGGCACCAGGTGTAAAAACACCCCTCAGGCTTAATTACTCAAGTAACCCAAATCACTATTCGAGATATTAGAGTAGCTACAAATTATCATCCTTGTCGTCATAGTTTTATATCCCGCAACTAAGAGCCAGGTTAATCACAAAGTGCAAACATGCATATGAGGTCAAGTTTGCTCTAAAAGTGCTTTGAACTAGGATGTCGTGCCTAATCAAAAGGTTGAATAGTCTTAATTCTCTAATCGCTTTCATGATTCTTGCTCCATGGACGCTTATCAGAATTAATCCAATTCATAACAAGTTAAGCAAAAAAATCTTTTTCTTTTTCTTCTTTTTTTTCTCTTTTTCGGAGACCTTAATGCAGGATTTATGTGTATTATCGCTAATACATTGAATTTGAAAGCACATATAGAGATAAAAGAGTCATACCTTATCAGCGGATCACAATATTTTAAGAAAATTATGATTGGCAAAGGTCGATTGGTCATACCATATCGCCAATGATGAAAGCTTGGATGATGATGGACCATGTTGATGGTGCCGACTGGTGCATGTTGATTGGATGGTTGATAAATGCCTAAGTATTGAATTGTGCAATTTCCAAAATTGGTCCAGTCTTGTTGTAACGATCCCCACGTCGGGTTGTCGTTGACTTTGAACTTTCCCCAGTCTTGCTTGTCATCGGGGAGGATTGCTTGGTTGTATTTGACCGATGGGCTGATAAGATGTCGAGGTCGTAAGAGTCTTTAATCGCATGACCCCCATGGTGAATAGGTAGTGGATTTTGGTTTTAATGCTTGGATGCCTCAGTCATTGTTTTTGATTTGTAGGAGCAATTGGCTTTGATGACCTTTCTTCTAGTTTAATGAAGGTTTCAGATTGAGGCTTCAGCTCTTCGACTGTCCTTGCGGATGTTTATGCTTGATATTTCGTTGTGTTGTTGTTCCAACTTTGATGATTGATGTCGAGATGCCTTCGGACTCCAATAAATTGGACTCAAAAGCTTGTGATGGTTGGTGGTGATGGCTTTGACCATGACTTTGGTTGGTGACCAACCGAGTGTCCCTGCCGGAACAGATCTGGCTATGGCATATTTGATAGCTCGGATGACCTTCGAGAGAGATCAGACAAGGGCATTGATGTTGACGGCACATTCTAGTAGAGATACGACTTCTTGTTGATAGAGGTGAGGCTCGAGCTACTCGGGAGGCCGCATTTGCTGAGAGGGATGAGGCCATAGTATGTAGATGGCAATGGATGTTCTGGCTCATATGGAGACCGAGGGTTAGGAGCTTGCAGCTGCTCCTCTATCTTCAGAGAGATGCCGTGTTGGCACTGGTATCCCGCTTATCCACTGGTTCAGAGACTAGCTTTGATTTTCCTTAGAAAAGCCTGTTGACCAGGTGGTTTGATAGAATTTGGCTTTTATTTGTCTTCGGTGTCTTGGGACTGGTCTTTCATTTTTTTTCTTGAAGGTCAAACCGCGTCATAGATGGCTGCCTATGTACTCCCGGGTTGAGGGAGATCAGGTCATTCGTAGTTCAAGTTGTGTATAAGAGAGATTTGAAAAGTGTTTGTCTTGGGTTTTGAGTTTTTATTTGTTTTGTGTTTGGATTCGAGGGTTTTTTAATTTTTTGTTTGGTTTGACCGCACCAAGATGGTTGCCTACGTACTCCCGGGTTGAGGGAGATAAGGTCATTCGTAGTTCATGCCCTTGTATGAAAGGCTCGATTTTTGATTTTTACCTTTCTGCTTTTTTTTTGATTTTTTGATTTTTTTTAGTCTTTTGATTTTATATGCATGGAAAATAAAAGGCATAAGGCTAAAGAAAAGGATAACGCCCTGACATCCTTTGGAACTCGCAGCTTTCCTCTAGATCTACGTCCTCCTGGCTAATTGAGGCATGATAGTCCAGTCGTCCGTGGTTCTGTCGCCTTCGAGGCTAATGATATAAGTTCCCTTTTGGCTCTGAATATCTTTAATCCTTGCCATAAATTGATCGCCTCCTGAATCAGCATATCCCTTAAGGAGGCATAAACTGGAATCGTCGCAAAAAGGTATGAACCCCAGATTTCTAGAGGGGTTGGCTTCTTTGAGAATTTTGCCACCTTTTTCTTCGTCTGCTCCTTCACTTTTCTCATAGCCTTAAGAGGATTTGAGCATGAAATCTCTCTCGCACTGATGTTGTATCTCTCTCAAGGAACTTTACTTTTGGGCTTTTTCCATACGTGGAAGGATCAGCATCTCCTCCTCATCTTCCAGAAGGATAAGGTCAGGCATGTAGTTGTTGGCTTTGGGCATTAAGATAATTGATGATAGTGGATGAACTTCATTGGGAGATTCTTTTGTTTCTTCGGTCACTCCCAGTATTAGGGTTGGTCCACCTTGCGTTATGCCAGGATGGATGCTCGTAGCCGTCACATCCTTTGAACTGCCCGCTTCGAGTGGACATCTTGAGCTCTTTATCTCCCTCTTGCCATTTCTGATCATGGGGAATTCTTTCTTCAGTTCTCCATTTTCAAGGAGGTCATGATTTTTGTGGTTTAGAGACAGCATTCCTCAATTGCGTGTCCGGGTGAGTTAGAATGGTAAGCACACCTCTTGTTGAGATCATATTGCCTTCCTTTTGGATCCATCGGTGGAGCGAGCTTAGTGATCTTTTCCTGCGCAATCAACAAGGCTAATAGATTTTCTAATGAGTCCTCCAAAGGTGTGAATACCCTTCTTCGCCTACTTTCCCCGACTCTCGGTGCCGTAGGATTTCGAGGGTTTGCTCGTGTTTGGAATGTCTATTGATATTTCCTATTTGGGAGTTCGCACTCCTCCGGAGGATTTTTCTTTTGGTGAGAACTTCGAGTAATTTGATCATTCCAGCTTTCTCGTTCATTCAACATGCTCTAATCCTCTTCATTTAGTCGGTGAATCTTGAAGGGAAATATGCTCTCATTCTAAATAACCTCCTCTTTCTCTTGGGTTTCTAATATTTGAGTGAAATGCTGCCTTGTATCCTGATGTTGGCGCACTACCAGATTAGCCAGCAGAGTCACTTGATGTTGGATCACATCCAATTTTTGCATTATTATCATACCCTCCTCTGAATTTTCTGACTCTAGGACATTTGTCTTGTTCCTTCGGGGGTAATCCTCTATCCTTCGTATGTATTTACGATTTGGATACATTTCATCGCTTCCTGACCCGATCATGTTTACTTCCTCCGTGTCATGCTGCATCAGAAGGTTGGGGTCGTTATTTGGATGGTCATGTTGTTGGACCACAAGATCGCCGTTTTCGATCAGGTTTTAAATTTTATGCTTTAAGGACCAACAGTCTTCTGTATCGTGTCCTGGAGATTTTGAATGGTATGAACATTTCTGGCTAGAATTGTATCTTTTTCTTTTTGGATCTAGAGGTGGAGCCAGTTTGGTAATTTTCTTGTGATCCATTAACATCACCAATATGTTTTCAAGGGAATCGCCTAGTGGAGTGAACACCCGATTTTCAGTTCTTTCAAATTTCCTCTTTCTCTCCTGGTAATTGTTGAATGCAGTCTGTTGTGACGGCATATTATTTTCCCTCTTTTAAATGGGGGGACTATGGTTAGGTCTCCTAGACTGCCCCTGTACAACGAGGGATACATCTTCTTCGCCTTCCTTGGGTACCCTTATGGGATCACTCGCATATTTGCCAGACTGTATATGATCAGTGACTACTTTCAAGGTTGTGAGATCTTTAACCTTGCCTGCTTTCAGGCCCATCTTTGTCATTTCGCCATGTTTAATCATTTCTAAGAATGGCTTTCCTATTCCGGCCAGGATCCTCTTATAGTAAGGTGCCTCTTGGATGTTTATGAAAGTCATCACCATTTCAGCTTCGGTCATAGGCGGGCTGACTTGTGCTGCCAGACGTCTCCATCTTTGGGCATACTCTCGAAAAGACTCGTTGCTCTACTTTTTGACTTTGGACACTTGATATCGATCCGGAACCATCTGAGACTGGAAGCTGTATTGAGTTAGGAAGGCATGAGCTAACTTTTCCTAACTGTGAATTTTGGCATTGTCAAGTCGGGCATACCACGTCCTAGCCTCTCTAGTGAGACTCTTTTGGAAAAGCTGCATTCGGAGGCTTTCATCTTCAACATAAGACCCTAGCTCGCCAATGTATACTTTCAAGTGCGTATAAGGATCGCCTGCCCCATTGTACTTTTCAAACTCTGGGACTTGGAATTTGTCAGGATATCCAGCCCTCAAGAATATGCAAAGATCTGAATAGGTGACATGTCCAAGGTTTACAGTCCCTTTGATTGAACAGATGGTTTCTTCCATTTGTCGAACTTTCCTTCAAAAATTGCCAATTTCCTGATCTTCCTTAAGATTTGTGATTTTAGGGGTTTTGTTGGTTCTTTTAATGGATCGCGGTTCAGGGATCTGCATTTCCCCCTTTCTGTCAGTACTTTTATTACCACCCTGTAAGGAGGGTTCTGTTTGATTGAATGTTAGCTAGCCCTGAGTGTTTTTACTTTGTTCTTTTAAAAGGATAGCCAACTCTGCTATTTGATTCTTAAGTCTCTCAAAGTCTTTTCAAGATACGGAATCCGACTCGCATTGGCTACTTTCAGCGATGTCAGTGGATAGGCTTTGTGCCTTTTTAGATTATGATGTAGTAGTGAGACCACTTTTTCACCTACAACCAAAACGTAGGCGTGTCAGTTTCTTGTGGTAGATAATGACTGGATGCATTTTATGATGTTTGTTTTTTAAGTTTATCCTACAAAACCGAGGTTAGTTGTTCTGATGGCAGGATGACAGGAAAGTAAATTTTTCATTAGTGTCATTTACATTGTGCTCCTCAGTAATTGGAGACTTGACATGGAATTAAAAGATGAAGGAATGAATAAGCTTATAAGTAGGTTTTATACCTACTTATTGGACGCTAACTTACTTTTATTATGGCTTAAACTCGAGCGCTGTAGTGTCTTTTAATGCATTTTAGCTTTGTTTTATAGTTTATAGACAGGAAACTCTTTTGGCATAAAATGGCACTATAATGGCATGGAATGGCATGAAAAGAGGCAAAGCGGCATAAGCTTGGAAACAAGGCAGATAAAATGGCATGAGGACTGACAAAATGGCATGGAGCTGGCTATAAGACATGATAAGATGGCTTGATGATGGATTGGGCATGAGAAAGCAAGTCTTGGAATGAGCAAGGGGGCCTCAAAGCAGCAAATGAGAAGGAAAAGGAAGCAAGAATGAAAGAAAGAAAGAAGCACAAAACAGCCTGCATTGAAAGTGAAGTCACCAGCTGAGTTAGCAGGCGCGTGCGGCCGCACCAGGAAAGCAAGGCCAAGTCGCGTGGCCGCGCCAGTCTAAAATGTTTGACTTTTGTTTTGTTTGCTCGGCTGGATGTAATATTAAAGCTGATGTTTTGCAAAGGAAAAAGAACCACTGAGACTTATCAGACATATTTTTTTACTTTTTAAGCTAGTTCATATATTTTCTAGGGTTGTAGAGAGCTAGAGAGTTGAAGAGCTTCACTCTTTTTCCCTTATAGTTCTAAGTAGATTTCC
This sequence comes from Panax stipuleanatus, assembly GCA_020205555.1. Classification (NCBI taxonomy): domain Eukaryota; kingdom Viridiplantae; phylum Streptophyta; class Magnoliopsida; order Apiales; family Araliaceae; genus Panax; species Panax stipuleanatus. Next base: position 137,284,701 of record CM035117.1, on the reverse strand, counting down.
CTTCTTGGGTTCATTGAAGAGCTTATTTGTGGTCTAAACTCAAGCTTAAAGCATTCTATTGGAAGAGAACCATAAGGATTTGCATTTCCATTCTCTTTTCTATTTTTCTTACTTAGTTGTTGAAATGCTTGGTTTGAATCCCATAATGGTGGGTAGTTCAGTGATGAACTAACTTCCATTATGGGATTCTAATGGATTCTATTTGCTTAGTCTAGGGTTTATGTCTCTTTGATATGTATGAATGAAAATGTATGGTTTGCCTAGAATGGTTGATGTGTATGTTTAGATGCCTAATCAACATCTACTCTAATAGTTTATATGGACTTGAAAAATGAAGCGTAAACTTTGATTTTGCCATGCTAGCATATGTTTGTGAAACTTGCAATGGATGAGTTTTGTGATTCGCTGTCCGGATAGACATATACCGTATTGCCATATGTGGTCTAATTGGGGGCTTGTACTTGAATCGGTTTAGCTTGTAAATTGCATAGAAATATAGTGGTTTAGGCTTTATCGATGTTCATGTGATTTTTATTTTAATTATGGATATTATATGATATGGACTTGGTGTATTGAAAAATAGCCATGTCTCACATTCGTGCTCACGGCTAGCATTCCGATGTGATTATTCATACATGATTTGAGGTGTTGTTAACCAAGATGACGCAATAGATGAAGTTAGGATCCCATATTTCTCTAATTTGAACCCCTTGTCTATTAATTAATTAAGTTTATTTTACAACCATTCTAGTTAATTAAAGAATATTGTGACAACCGTTTGAGCAGACAAAGATAACCATAGGACTGTTGCATGATTATGTAAGTCTGACTCCTTTCTCCGTGGGAACGATCTCGACTTATCGAATTATTACTTGTCAACCGTGTACACTTGCACGTGTTTTATGCCCATTTTTGTTAACACGTAAACGATGCAACAACTTTTTGGCACCGTTGCCGGGAAACGATTTTATCTTAATACTATTAACATCAGTTTTCGTTAGATTTGGTTGACTTGAACAAATCTCTTCTTATCTCATTTTTAACTTTATTTTTATTTGTGTTTCAGGTACTTGTGGATAGTTTATGCACACGCGAGCCTCAAATCCTGAGTTAGTGCCTCGATAAGAGAATATAAACGGGAGAGCTTGGAGAGCAAATATCCGAAACACCAATCCACAAGTAGATCCTGAACCACCTAATCGAATGGCTGAAGAGCAGAGGGCCAATAATAGGGCCTTATAGGACTACTCCATGCCGAAAATCACCGATCTTCAATCCAGTATTGTGTAGCCAGCTATCACTGCAAATACTTTCGAGATAAAACCAGGGACCCTGTAGATGATTCAGAACAACCTCTAGTTTGGGGGTGCACCTACCGAAGATCCAAATGAGCATATCATGAGTTTCCTAGAGATATGCGACACATTTAAGTTCAACAATGTTACAGATGAGGCAGTGAAACTTAGACTATTCCCTTTCACCTTGAGGGATAAGGCAAAGAGCTAGTTCCACTCATTGCCCTCAAGATCAATCACTACGTGGGAATACTGTGCTCAGAAATTTCTAACCAAGTTCTTCCCTATGGAGACTGCTGCCATGAGGAGAGACCTGAGTCAATTTGCACAGCTACCAGGAGAAATGTTGTATGAATCATGGGAACGGTATAAAGAAATGCCTAGAAAGTGCCCACACCATGGAATGCCGGAATGGATGGTGACAAATTATTTTTACAATGGATTGGGGTGGCAGTCAAGGCCAATTATTGATGCCACATCGAGAGGAGCTCTATGGACTAAAGACTTCCCGCAAGCCTATGAGCTTTTTGAGACAATGGCGGCTAATGAGTATCAGAACCCAACAGCGAGGATGGTTCAACCCAAAGTGGCAGGAGTATTGGATGTTGATGCAATCACATCATTGTCAGCCCAATTGGCAGCAATGAACAAGAAAATAGATTCTATGGCTGAGAATAGAGCTCAACAGGTTGCATTCGTATGTGATTTGTGTGCCGAAGCACACCCGACCGAGCAGTGCACCATTACTATTGAGTCGGTACAGTTTGTTAGCAACTACCAAAAGCCACAGAATCAATTCCCAAACTCCTACCATCCCAATAATAGGAACCATCCCAACTTCAGTTGGAGGAATAACCAGAATGTTCAACAGCCCCAACCCTACCAAAATACTCAATCATCCCAACCTCAAACATCTCAAACTCAATACCATGCACCACAACAACAAAATCAATACCCACCTGCTCAATCACAACCACAATACCAAAATGTCCAACAACAACAACATTCCCAATATCAGCCCTACCAACACAAGACTCAGCCCCAACATCAGTATGCTCCAAAACAATCACACCCTCCAGGATTTTATCAACCTCAACATCAACACAACTCAGCTCCTAGCCAACCGTCAGAAGAGAGAGTTGAAATAGACGAACTTAAGTTGATAGTGAAAAGCCAAGCTATATCTCTCAAGATGATGGAGACTCAAATTGGTCAAATTGCCAATGCTGTTCTGAATAGACCACAAGACTCTTCCTAGTAACACGAAGGTAAATCCAGGAAAAAGGGAGGGCAAAGAGCAATGCCAAGCTATCACCTTAAGGTCTGGGAAGCAGACTGCTGATTTAGAGGTTGGCGCGGCCGCGCCCCAGGAAGACCAAAACCTGGCGCTGGAGCGCTAAGGTGAGGAAATTCTGAGTCAGTTTTGATTGATGGGAATGATGCGGGTAAAGAAGTTAAAGAGGAAAAAGAGCTAGCCCCGAAAAAACCTAAGGTTCCACCACAAATTTTCTACCCTCCTGTTCCTTACCCACAGAGATTGCACAAGCAAAGAGACGATAGACAGTTTGCCAAGTTTTTGGAGGTTTTTAAGAAGTTGCAGATCAATATACCATTCGCTGAGGCATTAGAACAAATGCCAAGTTACGCGAAGTTCATGAAGGGTATTCTATCAAGGAAGAAATGATTAGAGGACTTTGAGACAGTGGCCTTAACGGAAGAGTGCAGTGTAGTATTACAGCGTAAACTACCTCCAAAGCTTAAGGACCCGGGCAGTTTCACAATACCATGCTCCATTGGACAGTTGTCTTTCAACAAATGCCTATGTGACTTAGGGGCGAGTATAAATTTGATGCCGCTGTCAGTGTTCAATCAATTGGGATTACCGGCTCCAAAGCCGACAAATGTATCGTTACAGCTTGCTGACAGATCCATCACTTATCCAAGGGGTATTGTTGAAGATGTTTTGGTTAAAGTTGATAACTTTATCTTCCCAGCTGACTTCATCATTCTCTATTACAAAGAAGATAGAAATATACCAATCATCCTTGGGAGACCTTTTCTGGCCACGGGGCGAACTCTTATAGACGTCCAGAAAGGAGAGTTGATAATAAGAGTGCATGATCAAGAAGTCACTTTCAACGTTTTTAAAGCTATAAAGTTTCCCACCGACGAGGAAGAGTGCTTCCGAATTGATTTGGTAGACAGAGCGTTGAATGAAGAAGTTAGCAATCTAATTGATATTGAGCCTTTGGAGAGTGCTATATTGGGAGATTTAGAGATGGAAGATACTGAGGTTCTAGAATATGTGCAAATTCTTGGCACAACACCACAGATGCGAATGTTTAAGATTCCTATCGAGCCACTACAACTTTCTGGGGAGACATCAGAATGACTCAAGCCTTCTCTTGAGATGCCTCCAGATCTTGAACTTAAACCTCTTCCTGATTATTTAAGGTATGCATTTTTAAGTGAATCTTTAAAGTTGCCTGTTATTATTTCTGCTGCACTGACATCTTTCCAGGAAGAAAAACTGCTACGAGTACTAAGAGAGTTTAAATCAGCAATTGGATGGACCATAGAAGACATAAAGGGGATCAGCCCAGCATTCTGTATGCATAAAATCCTGTTGGAAGATGATAGTAAACCATCAGTGGAGCAACAACGAAGACTGAATCCTATTATGAAGGAAGTGGTTAAGAAGGAGATATTAAAGTGGTTAGATGCAGGGATTATCTATCCTATATCAGACAGCTCTTGGGTGAGCCCGGTGCAATGCATACCGAAGAAAGGGGGTATGATGGTGGTATCCAATGAAAACAACGAGTTAATACTTACCAGAACAATGATGGGGTGGAGAGTCTGCATGGGCTACCGCAGACTAAATAAGGCTACAAGGAAAGATCATTTTCCCCTCCCGTTCAATGATCAGATGCTGGACAGGCTAGCCGGTCGAGAATACTACTGCCTTTTGGATGGGTACTCAGGACACAATCAAATAGTGATAGCCCCAGAAGACCAAGAAAAGACTACCTTTACTTTTTTGTATGGCACATTTGCGTTTAGAAGGATGTCTTTCGGGTTGTGCAATGCTCCGGCTACCTTTTAGAGGTATAAGATGGCTATTTTCTCCGATATGGTTGAGCACAATGTTGAAGTCTTCATGGACGATTTCTCAATTTTTGGAGACTCCTTTTACCTGTGTTTGGAGAATTTGGTGATGGTGTTACAATGGTGTGTGGAGACAAATCTTGTACTGAATTGGGAGAAGTGCCATTTCATGGTACAAGAAGGTATCATTTTGGGACATAAGGTATCCAAGAAAGGATTAGAAGTGGACAGGGCTAAGTTGGAAACTATTGAGAACTTGCCGCCGCCTATATCTGTAAAAGGTGTTCATAGTTTTTTGGGACATGCAGGCTTCTACCGTCGGTTTATAAAGGACTTCTCGAAGATTACAAAGCCACTTTGCAGTTTGTTAGAAAAAAGATGTCCAATTTAAATTTGATGAGGAATGCCTGACTGCATTTGAGCACTTAAAAAAGAAGTTGACTACGGCACCAGTGATCACAGCTCCGGATTAGGACCTTCCTTTTGAGCTGATGTGTGATGCAAGCGATTTTACTGTGGGAGTTGTATTGGGCCAGCGTAGGGACAAGTTCTTTCATGTTATATATTATGCTATCAAAACTTTTACTGATGCCCAGTTGAACAACACTACTATAAAAAAAAGAGCTTTTAGCGGTGGTGTACGCATTCGACAAGTTTCGTGCTTATTTGATTGGGACTAGAGTGATTGTGTACACCGACCATGCAGCAATCCGATATTTGATAGCAAAGAAAGATGCCAAGCCCCGTATGATCAGGTGGATACTTCTGTTGCAAGAATTTGACTTAGAGATCAAGGACAAAAAAGGGACTAAGAACCAAGTGGCTGACCACTTATCGCGATTGGAGAATCCGGGAAGGGGTGCAAATGACAAAGTTATGATCAATGAATCCTTCCCAGATGAGCAATTATTTGTGGTGAAAGGTGAAGTGCCATGGTTTGCAGATTATGCAAACTTCCTAGTAAGCAATATCATCCCTTCTGACTTGACTAGGCAGCAAAAGAAGAAGTTTTTACATGATGTGAAATGGTTTATTTGGGATGAACCGTACTTATTCAAGCAGTGTGCTGATCAAATGATTAGAAGGTGCTTTCCATATAGCAAGACAGAGAGTATACTTCAGGATTGCCATGCATCAGTATATGGAGGTCATTACAGAGGTAAAAGGATAGCGGCCAAGGTTTTGTAAGCAGGTTTTTATTGGCCGACTATCTTCAAGGATGCTTACAGCTTTGTTCAAAGATGTGATAGATGTCAGAGGGTAGGAAATATATCAAAGAGAAATGAAATGCCCTTGAATACAATCCTCGAGGTGGAAATCTTCGATGTCTGGGGGATAGACTTTATGGGGCCATTCGTTTCCTCATGTGGGAACTTGTATATCCTTCTGGCAGTCGATTACGTGTCTAAATAGGTGGAAGTGGCAGCTTTACCGACGAATGATGCTAAGGTGGTTCTGAGATTTCTCCAAAAGAGCATTTTTATGAGGTTCGGGACTCCCAAGGCAATCATTAGCGATGAAGGTACCCACTTTTTCAATTGCCAGTTTACAACTTTGTTGGCTAAATATGGGGTAAATCATCGAATAGCTACAGCTTATCACCCCCAAAACAATGGGCAAGCAGAAGTGTCAAATTGTGAGGTGAAGCGAATAATGGAAAAGATTGTGAACCCCACGAGGAAAGATTGGCCGCTGAAACTGTATGATGCAGTATGGGCTTACAGGACTGCCTACAAAACACTGCTAGGTATGTCACCGTTTCAGCTTATGTATGGAAAGGCTTGTCACCTTCCCATGGAGCTTGAGCATAAAGCCTATTGGGCAATCCACAAGCTGAACTTCTACTTAAAGGCTGCAGGAGAGAAACGCCTTCTCCAACTCAATGAGTTGGACGAATTTCGATTACAGGCCTATGAAAATTCTAAATTGTACAAAGAAAAAGTGAAAAGGTGGCATGATTGCAAGATTATGGAAAAGACATTCGAGCCAGGGCAAGCAGTGCTGTTATTCAATTCTAGACTTAGACTCTTCCCAGGAAAGCTCAAGTCAAGATGGTCAGGGCCTTTCACTGTAAAGACTGTATATCCACACGGTGCAATAGAAATTTTTGATAAGGACCCTGATAACCCTTTCAAGGTTAATGGACAGCGGCTGAAGCATTACTATGGTGGTGAGGTTGACAGACAAGAAGTCGCCTCAATCCTTTCTACAACTTGATCAAAGCAGAGAAAGTCGAGCTAGTGGACTATAAACAAGCGCTTGATGGGAGGCACCCCATCATCTCTATATCTCCCTCGATTTAATTCTTGCATTGCATTTCTCTATATTTCTCTCTCTTGTTTAATTCTGGTTACTAATCTCTGAATTTCCTTTCCCACTTTTAATTATAATCATTTTCAAAAAGTTGCCTATTTTTGAACATCATAGTGTTAGAATGCTCATCGCCTACATTTTTGAACATTAGGCATGTGCATACATTTTTGGGAGTTAGCAGCTAATTGTATATATTCATGGGATTTAAACGAACATTGCCTACATTTTTGCAATTGGGCATAGTTGCACAGATTTTTTGGAGCTGGAAGCTCTTTGGACATATTTTTAACTTGATTAAAGCATTGCATATAAGTTTATAGCAATTTTTTGGGAAATCGCATAGAAAAGATTCGAGTACATAGCATTGCTAAGGAATTGACATTCTATATCTGACACATGCATTTTAGATAATGGAATCAAGCTACGTTTAATTTTTGTTGCTATATGTGCAGGTGAGATCAAGTGTTTCAAGTCGCTTCTTGAGCCTTCTCTGTAGTTGCTGTAGAAAACCAGCAATATCTGGCCAAATTCCCAGCCCACAAGGCACACTAGGCCTAAGCCGGCGCGCCCACGCCACGCCCCAAACAGACGCAGACTGGAAATTTTTTAAAAATGGTTCCATCCCTTCAAACCCTTATATCTATTATAACTGGCCTCCAATCTCATAACCTACAAGCCCTTCATTATCAAAGCATCCCAACTTCTTTCTTCTCCTTCTCTACCCACTCATCATCTCTCTCACATTAAGCCATACACATCCTATATCTCTCTCAAATTAGGCCCTAATTCCATTCACATACACAGCCTCTCCATCTATTCACAATCTAAACCTAGCAATCCTCCCCATTTCCTACACATGTCCTTCCATTCTTCATCATCAAAGTTAGGGTTTGTGCTTTGGGTTGCCAGAGAATCAAATTTGGGAGTGTTGTTCAGAATTCGCCATATGGTTTGCTAGGGTTTGTGTTTAGTGCATCAAATTTAGAGATATTCAGAGAATAAGTTTGGGGGTTTGTCAGAATTCATCACTAAGGGTTTGCAGCGAGAAATTTTCTAAAAATTCTCCATGGGTCCAAAAAGATCACGATATGTCGCTTCCTCTTTCGCGGTCGATTTGCCTATTCACACTGCCTTGGACGACGACATCCCCGTTGATTTGATAAAATTTATTAGCATCGAGGCCCAAATTGCATACTATCAGATAGCGGCTAAATCGGTTATTAAGGAGTGGGGTTTGAAACCGGACAAGGAGGATGGAGATATACGTTCCATGATCCGTGCAATGAGATGGCAGGGTGTTTGGGCCACGCCGCCGCCGGTGCCGTTGGCATTGGTCCGTGAATTTTATGCCAACGGAAGCATCACGCAGAGTGGCAAGTCTTTTATGCAGGGCCAAACCATCAATTACCGCCCGGCTGCAATTCATGAGGTTTTAGGTTTGCCGTCAGTGCCAGCCGGGCAGGTGAATTGGGTTGAGGCGGAGAGGCTGAATACTGACCTTGACCAGTTGATTAGTGACTTGTGTGCGCCAGGCACAGTGTGGAAGTGTAAGAAAGATAATGTTAATGAGTACACCACGTTCCCTGCCTCCGTACTCAACCGATATACCAAGGCATGGAATCTGTTCCTCTGTGCCAGCTTGATGCCATTAACTCACCAGCACGAGATTACATTTGAGCGAGCTTTCATTTTGTGGGGGATCATCACAGGCAAATACATTGACGTCAGATTTTTGATCAACTAGAACATGCTGAGGTTTATAAGGGGCAGTACCACAGGCGCCATCCCGCATACATCCATTATAGCCCATCTCTGTGCTGAAGCAGGTCTCGAATAGCCCGATGAGCAGATTCAGATGCCGAGTGGCGACATTAGTCATGCCACTATCAAGCATTTTGATGATTGGGCCGGAGGAGTAGCAGACTCGAGGGGTAAAGCTTTCATTGTGACAGCTCCTCCTTCAGTTCCACTGCCATAGCCACAGCCAGCAGAGGGCGCAGCTCCTCCTCCAGCAGGTGACATGCAGCTGGGTCGCCAGATCCGTCGGGTAGAACAGAAGATAGACTCCGTGCACGAGAGCTTTATTGTGTTCGTCGATGGTTTGACATGAGCACTTGCCGAGGCCTTCGCACAGCAGGGTACAATGCTGGAGTGGCCGGTGTTCGCTTCGAACTTGCCTTATCCACAGCCAAATACACCACCAAAGAAGCGTGGCCATGCCGAGCAGTAGGGGAGTTTTCCTGACCCTTTACCTTCAATGGGGACATTGAATTATTTAAGTTTGGGGGTATTGGGTGTAATTAATAGTTTTTGCATCTAGTTTTAATTGCATAGTAGTTGCATTTAGTTAATTACATATTGCATGCTAGGTTGTATATAGTAGTTGCATTTTAAGTGGTGTTAACATTCTAGTTTGTTTGTTTAAATTTTGCATAACATTTTTATTTCAGTTTTATTTCATTTTGTTTAGTTAGTATGTGTTTAATTGCATTGCATTGTATAGTCCCATTGTTTAGCCTGTTGAATTCCAGTCTGACCAATGATGACATTGAGATATGATAGATTTTTTAACTCTGTTAATTGCTTAAGCTCAGTTATATTTTTATACATGATGTAATCTAGACCTGTTACTTTGATGTCACCGGATAACACAGTGTGTATTTTGTTGCTTGTTGGCTAGATTAGTGCATGCTTGTCTTCTAAGAGGAAAAATTCTATTTTTAACTCATTGAATTGTGTAATAAAAATAGTAATGACCTTAACAACACTGGAATACAAGTTTGAAAACAACTTTGGGTGCATGCTAATTGGAGAGATGGAGCGTAAGACGCACTCTCCTTTTAAAAATAAAAAGAAAATAAAATAAAAAGAAAATGAAAAGAAACCCAAAAATAGAATAAAAGCCTTGACTAGCAAAGTCTCGTGGCCCTTGATACTCGAGCAAGTACGTCCTAAGGGATTGTCTCTACACCCAGCGCCCTAAAGCCTTTATGGTTTGGGAGTCGTTGGTTGAAAGCTCGTTAAATGGATATCATTGAAAAGCCTAAGGTGGCCTAGCTTTGACAGTCAAGGTGTAGCAGCGGGAAAAGTGCGATTATCGCCCCCGTGTGAGAATAAAAGCATAATAAGCCCTGGTTGCACTTTAACTTGTATCTATGTGTTGGTTTGGTCATTGTTTGGTCTTAATGAAAAATTCTTGACTTAAAGCCTAAATTTTCCTTCCTTAGAAGTATAGCATGTGGAATCTTTGCCTATTTCAAGCTTGTTTATGGCATTGCACACACACACGCGACATCTTAGTAACAGGTTGTGGTTTATAGATTGTCTATCTATATAGCTATTGCTTGAGCAAATTCATTGTTCAGTGTTCTTATTATCTCTTTGAGGCGCATCTGATTGGAATTCATATTATGGCTGAGACGGTGGGATTCATTTTCATGTAGTTAGTTGCATATCATGTAGTTGCATTTGTGTTTTTACTTGAGGACAAGCAATAGTTCAAGTTTGGGGGTATTTGATAAGTAGGTTTTATACCTACTTATTGGACGCCAACTTACTTTGATTATGGCTTAAACTCGAGCGATTTAGTGTCTTTTAATGCATTTTAGCTTTATTTTTATAGTTTATAGACATGAAATTCTTTTGGCATAAAATGGCACTATAAATGCATGGAATGGCATGAAAAGAGGCAAAGCGACATGAGCTTGGCAACAAGGAAGGTAGAATGGCATGAGGACGGACAAAATGGCATGGAGCTGGATATAAGATATGAAACGATGGCTTGATGATGGATTGGGCATGAGAAAGCAAGCCTTGGAATGAGCAAGGGGGCCTCAAAGCAGCAAATGAGAAGGAAAAGGAAGCAAGAATGAAAGAAGGAAAGAAGCACAAAATAGCCTGCATTGAAAGTGAAGTCATCGGCTGAGTTAGCAGGCGCACTTGGCCGCTCCAGGAAAGCAAGGTCAAGACGCGCGGCCGCGCTAGTCTAAAATGTTTGACTTTTGTTTTGTTTGCTCGGCTGGATGTAATATTATGGCTGATGTTTTGCAAAGGAAAAATAACCACTGAGACTTATCAGACACATTTTTTTACTTTTCAAGCTAGTTCATATATTTTCTAGGGTTGTAGAGAGCTAGAGAGTTGAAGAGCTTCACTCTTCTTCCCTTATAGTTCTAAGTAGATTTCCCTTCTTGGGTTCATTGAAGAGCTTATTTGTGGTTTAAAATCAAGCTTGAATCATTCTATTGGAAGAGAACCATAAGGATTTGCATTTCCATTCTCTTTTCTCTTTCTCTTACTTAGTTGTTGAAATGCTTGGTTTGAATCCCATAATGGTGGGTAGTTTAGTGATGAAAATGGATTCTATTTGCTTAGTCTAGGGTTTATGTCTCTTTGATATGTATGAATGAAAATGTATGGTTTGCCTAGAATGGTTGTTGTGTATGTTTAGATGCCTGATCAACATCTACTCTAATAGTTTATATGGACTTGAAAAATGAAGTGTAAACTTAGATTTTGCCATGCTAGCATATGTTTGTGAAACTTGCAATGGATGAGTTTTGTGATTCGCTATCCGGATAGACATATAGCGTATTGCCATATGTGGTCTAATTGGGGGCTTGTACTTGAATCGATTTAGCTTGTAAATTGCATAGAAATATAGTGGTTTAGGCTTTATCGATGTTCATGTGATTTCTAACTTAATTGTGAATATTATATGATATGGACTTGGTGTATTAAAAAATAGCCATGTCTCACATTCGTGCTCCCGGCTAGCATTCATATGTAATTATTTATACATGATTTGAGGTGTTGTTAACCTAGATGACGCAATAGATGAAGTTAGGATCCCATATTTCTCTAATTTGAACCCCTTGTCTGTTAATTAGTTAAGTTTATTTTACAACCATTCTAGTTAATTAAAGAATACCGTGACAACCGTTTGAGCAGAAAAAGATAACTATAGGACTGTTGTATGATAGTGTAAGTCTGACTCCTTTCTCCATGGGAACGATCTCGACTTATCGAATTATTACTTGTCGACCGTGTACACTTGCACGTGTTTTGTGCCCATTTTTGTTAACACGTAAACGGTACAACAGAAGCATCCTGTCGAATTTAGTTGATCAGAAGCTGACCTATCCTAGGTTACTCTCGTGGCTTTTGTTTTGGCATGAAGGTTCTCAGATCATCGCAATCTAATAGAAGGGAAGTTAATCCGATTGTTCAACTGGATAGAATCTGGGTGGTGCATTTTTAGGAGGCAGCCCCGGATACTTAGTTATCCCCAGAGTCCTTACTTATCACCGACTGGGTTAGCCTCCTGGTGGAGGGACTCACATCATACATTCACATACATCAGCCTTACCGCTTATGCATGCAACGACAGTTCGTGCGAAGCACTAATATGGGTGCGAAGCACTAAAGCATTCATTCTCATTCAATCAATGTAAAGGCATAGCATTCATACATTCAATGAAATACGCAGCATTCACTCATCCATTGACTGTGGAGACGCAGGATTTCACGTCTTCAATAGTTTTGAAAGGGAATGTTTGAAAAGATTTGAAGCGGCCTAAGCCCTCTACTGTCCCCAGCAGAGTCGCCACCTGTCGACGTTGGAAAATTTAAGAAATACCGCGGGTCGGTTTATAACCCGATTTTCCTCAAATCGATTTTCCTAAGTTATCTCTACCCTTATTCTTTTTATTGCAAAAAAGGTTTTGAAGTATTTTTTAGGAAAGAGGCTAACATGTGTATATGTCGACGATTTGATTTAAATAGAGTCGCAAGTTGGTAGTTTTGAAAATGGTTGTACCAACTCAACCTGAATTTGATTTAAAAAGAGGCCCAATTACTGGACACTGTCGAAACTTGATCTTTGAAATCGGAGTTTTGAGTTTGGGGGCTTGGTTAAGTGTGGAGAAGGTGTTAGGCACCCTATGACTCCCGTGTAAACACGGTACTGCAATCTTTTCAATATTTCTCTTAAAATTGGAATGCGTAAGTGAATGCTATTTGAAAATTGGGCCTTTTGATTGATTGATTGAAAGCTTTGACAGGTTTCGTTGGGCCTATATACGAAGGGTTTGATTTGATTTGAAAATCAGTCTTTGATTTGATTTGCAAAAAAACATTTAATTTGATTTGCAAAAGCTTTTGAATTGAATTGACAGTGATGTTTTGAAAGATGGTTTTATCAAACCCTTACGCTGACATAGGAATTGAAGCATATCGCTACTCTCAATTTTATCTTTATAGCCTTAAGGCTGCATGCAACTGGTGATTTGTCGGGCTGCGAAGCATCCTCGACCATAAAAATATAAAGTGTCGGTCTCCTTATAGGTATGAAAACCATCGGGGGGATGCTGACATGACAATCCATATTTTCACTATGTTGAGACCTTAAATCTGGATAACCGTTTTAAGGTCTGTGTATGTACATTTTACAGAAAACTGGTAGGGTACATCTGTAAATCGTAGTTTGTCCATCGTGAGAATCAGATTCTGATCAGTTTGATCATGAATCCCACGATTCCTAGGATCACATATGTGTGGCTAGAAAACCTGTATAGTTCAAATTTACACAGAAGCAGATAAAAATCCCAAGATAGCCAGAACCAGGGATTCATTCAGTAAATCCTGGCCCGCTTGGCCGAAGCGTCTCGTTCCCACTAGATAGCGATCTAAGGGACGCGAGGTTGCTTTTGAAGCTGAAACTTAAAAATAACTAGATTTAAAGAAATCTCAGCCATTATAGCTTCCAGGTTCTGTCGGGACCTGTTTGAATCGTTGAAAGCTAGAATTGGCGAGATTTGGATAAATCTAGTTCGTCCGCAGAAAAATTAGTCCAAATTCATATACAAATGAATGTTAAATGAAGCAGTTGAATAAATTGAATAAAGTAATATATATATATATATATATATATACATAAGCTATAAAAGGGCGATGGGTTTTCACTCGCAAGCCCGGACTGGAATTAATATATATATATATATATATATATATATTTATAAAAACTACAAAAAGCCAGGAAATAATCCAGGCTGTGACAGAAATAAAATATATATATATATATATATATATATATATATATAAAAGCAGTAAAAAGGGCGATGGATTTTCACGCCAGTGCCCGTACTGTAATTGAAATTGACAGAAAAATAGTCACCCATTGACTGGGGAGAGCACCCTGTATAGGGAAATGTGCAAAAGTAGTAAAATGGCCATGAAATAGTCCAGGCCCACTGAATATATATATATATATATATATATATATATATATATATTGACAGAAATATAGTCAACTAGGACTAATATGAGTACAAGTGATGGTGAATGTCGCTTATATGTGCGTAAATATATATAAAAGTGATAAACTACCTCGGATTTGACATTCGAGCTTGATAAAATTGAAATGTTAGTACATTTACAGTTAAATATATACAAAAGAGGGCCAAACCAGGACTGGGAAGATAACCCAGTCCGGCAAAGTTTCCAGAATGTGTGTGCTAGTGCATTGAAGCAGCTGGAGCTGACGGATCGTTAATTCGAGTTGTAGAAATGTTGAAAACAGAGTTTACGTACAAAAATGTATTAATTTTTGATGAAAACGGCCACGAAACTAAGTTTTGGGCATATTTAGAAGATAAAATTTTGTGTGCAAGTGTAAAGTAGTGCAAAGTAGTAGTATTGACTTTCTGATCGTAAAAATACTTACAATAGACTGTAATACAGGCTTTTTTGCCAAATTGTAGCCTTTAAACGTCCAAATCTACCGGTGGTTTTTTGATATGTGGTAGTATATGGGTATATCTACGTGTTTGAGTGAAAATATTTGGGTTTGGAGGAGGTGTAAAGGTCAAAAAATCAGACGGGCAGAGCTTTGCTGCATTCTGGAATTGTTGAAAATGAACCGGGGGGCACATCTATTTATAGGCCAGGGAGCCTCCACTCTACCTGTGATAGCCGTAAGTAGAGCTGCGGCTCCCCTAGGTGGGGCCCACATGCCCAGTTTGGTTGTCTCGAGGTGCGTGCATGCCGGCGACGCGATATTAGGTTTAGAACTTTAAAACTTTTAATCGGAGCGTCCGTTTGGGGCGAGCTATAGCTTTCCAAAAAGCCCTCGCTGAGAGTGTCGCAATGACATTGGTTTTAACCCTTTTTAAGTCCCCAAAGAAGGGTTTAAGACCGGGTTTGTTCACCTGGAATCACCGTTGTGGTTCTTTCTAACCTTGGCGACATCAATTCAGCTTGAGTTTGACTGAATCGGATAAGAGTTGGTAAAATGACCATTTTGCCCCTCCCGGGTTACCCTTGGTGTTGGCATGGCCTCTAGTTGACTTCTGGGAGCTGATTTCAAGACATGGATCCCATTCGAGTCTATTTGTCCCCAGTTTTGCCTCTGTGGCAGACGTGGTCATTCCAGGTTTTCTTCTGGAAGTGTTGTGGTGCTTCAGGTTTATGTTCGAAGTAGACCTGACTTCCCGGACTGATGTCGGGGCTGAGCTATACTTCCCGGGTTGCTATCGGGGCTGATTTGTACCTCCCGAGTTGCTGTTGGGGCTGATTTGTACATCCCGATATGGTTGATCGGTGCTATAGTTATCCCGATATCGATGATCGGGTTTGAGCTGATGCCCCGATATTGAGATCAGGGATGATCTGACGGTCCGATTGACGATCGAAGTTGGATTAACGGTCAGATTGACGATCAAAGTTGGCTGAAGAACCGGTATTGGTGGCCGAATTTGACTGGAGTTGACTAGCAATGGTGGCTGAATTTAGATCGGATGTCTGGTGTTAGGACCGGGGTTGGCTTGATTGACGGTTTTGCCCTCTTACAGTGTTAGTATTAGGGCAAGTTAAATTTCGAGTGTCTATAGATGCCCCTCTTTATCATGTTTATGTAATGCAATGGAATGAACAGGATAAAGATTGCTAGACACTTGAAATATAACAAGATATTAATATGCAAATCGCAATGCAATGAGTGTTAATATTTTTCGCAAATTGCATTTCGTACTTCGTATATCGCATCGAAAATTGCACTGCCATCGCATCGCATCGCATATCTCATCGCAAATCACATCACACATCGCATATCGCATCGCAAATCGCATCGCATCGCAAGTCACTTTACCTTTACCTGTGTTTGTGTTGGTGCCGATATCCACGGTTGGATTTCATCAATGTTATTGATGTCTATGCTGGTGTTGACTGCAACAGTCTGATTTCCATTGGTGTTGCTGATGCTTGTTTGATGAAGATAAACTGAAATATTTCCCATATTTCTGCTGGGGATGATGTCGTCTGTGATGGCCCTTGGTGCTACCTTGGTTTAAGCCCAATGGTTTCTCACATCTGCTGATACTCTTCGTGGGGCATACTTTCTGATGTCGTTTGTATATTTTTGAAGACTCCTCTGATAGGGATATATCTCTTTTGCCGAGTTATCTCAGTGGGTGCTCCCAATACTTATCCTGATGATAACTTACACTAGTAGTTTGCAAAAGTGCCTACCCTGATGGTAGGGGCAATGGTTGATCATTGGACTGTCCCGATGCCAATTCAAACGGTAGCAAACTTTTTTATCGAGGTTGTGTGTTTAATGTGTATGCATTTTTGACTCTATTAGGTATGTATGCCTAATGCTTTGATGGAGATGTGCGCTGATGTAGCGCTTGTTGCACATTTGCAGACTAGACATGATGTAATGATCTTAATTTATCCTAGGTTGACGCATATGCTTAATTGAATTGATGTAGAACCATACCTGACCCTTTCTGAGGTAATTTGGAGTTTCTTTTTCATGAAATTTGCTAGGCTTAGCAGCTTCAACCCCCGTATGGCTCTTTTTGTCATTCGCAAGTTCAGATGTTCCCCTTTCATATATCGTCTCTGATGGGGATGGATCAGAGTTGATCTGCCAATCCGATTGGAGATCGGGGTTGATTTGATTTAATTAACCTCGGTGATCCCTTTGAGGATGTGTATAACATATTCCATCATCTGTCCTTTGTGAAGATGGAGTATTATATGACTTTTGCTCCTAGATCATCTCCCAATGCTTCGCTGGGGTTGTGCCATCGGCTGATCATTGAGTGTGACAAGGGCAAGCTTTTTACTTGTGACCTTGCTGGTTTAGCTCTGGCTTGACTGATGACCCGTGTGAAGCTGACGTCCTGGAGGATTTAGCCTGTTCTTTCATTGCCTAGATTTGGACTTCAGTTTAGAGGCCTCGACTTGTGAGGGCTTGGCGCATGTTGACATGTTTGATGGTGTAGATTTCATTTGCTAGATCTTTTTATCATCGGGCATCTATTCTTCCCAAGTTAAGGACTCTGTTGAGGATCTTTCCCTTTTTGTAGAGGGACAACTGATGTCGCCTTGATTTCTTTCAGGAACTCTCCCTCTTCTTTTGATGAGGAACTTGGTCCCGCTGTAGATCCTTTCCATTTCTTGGAATGGACAAATGCCCCAGCCCTTTTGCAGCTTGTTACTGGGGTTCACAGAAGAAACTTGCTTTGTTTACCATGTTTACGGTGATCAATATCCTGTATATTCAGACATAAAACAATATGTGCCGACAGCTTGATGGCTCGGGCCGTCAAGATTAATATGATCTTGTGAATGAGGCATTTAAAATTAAAGTTTATGAAATTGAATGCTTGTATTCACCGAGCTCTTATCTTATCGCTGAAGATTTTGAAAGGGAGCATGAAAATGAATTTTTCCTAAGGAAATCAAAATTTTTACTTGACAAGTTATGAAATCGCAAGAAAACTTTTAAGTGTCCATAGTCATTTTTCATAGGTAGGATCAGATTCAAAAGACTCATCTCCCTGTATCAGAGACACCTCATCTTCGCTCTAGACACTGCTCTTCACAGAATTAACATCATATGATATGTGCACTATGAGTGACACAACCCTTAGCAGGGGTTTCTCTTCTATGACTTCTAGATGACCTCATTTTTTTCTTTCCAAATTTTTGTACTTTTCTCGCTTAACTTTGTCTCGTTTTCTTAGGCTTTTCAGAGTTACCCATGTAACGAGTTTTGGACCAATGACTCCTAAACCAGATGGTTCTAGGTAAATAGGTGTTAAGACACCCCTTCGGATTTACTGACCCGAGTAACAAAGGCCACACTTCCAGACAACTCAGGCGGTCTATTCTTTTTGATATTTGCCTGAGCTTGTACAATATTCATTTTCTTAGGCTCTAAATTACCCGTATAGCGAGTGTTGGGCCGGTGACTCCCAAACCAGACGACTTTAGGGCACCAGGTGTAAAGACACCCCTCAGGCTTAATTACTTGAGTAACCTAGGCCATGCTTCGGATCTGCTCAGGTTTTGATTTCTTACAATGCTCGTTTTCTTAGGTACTTAGTTACCCATATAACGAGCGTTGGGCCGTTGGCTCCCAAACCAGATGGCTTTAGGGCACCAGGTGTAAAGACACCCCTCGGGCTTAATTACTCGAGTAGCCTAGACCACGATTCGAGACATTAGACTGGCTACAAATCGTCATCCTTGTCGGCATAGTTTCATATCCCGCAACTAAGAGCCAGGTCAATCGCAAAGTGCAAACATGCATATGAGGTCAAGTTTGCTCTAAAAGTGCTTTGAACTAGGACGTCGTACCTAATCAAAAGGTTGAATAGTCTTAATTCTCTAATCGCTTTCATGATTATTGCTCCACGGACGTTTATCAAAATTAATCCAATTCATAACAAGTTAAGCAAAAATCTCTTTTTCTTTTTCTTCTTTTTTTTTCTCTTTTTCTGAGACCCTAATACGGGACTTATGTGTATTATCGCTAATGCATTGAATTTGAAAGCACATATAGAGATAAAAGAGACATACCTTATCAGCAGATCACAGTATTTTAAGAAAATTATGATTAGCAAAGGTCGATTGGTCATACCGTATCGCCAATGATGAAAGCTTGGATGATGATGGACTATGCTGATGGTGCCGACTGGTGCATGTTGATTGGATGGTTGATAAATGCCCCAGTATTGAATTGCACAATTTCCAAAATTGGTTCAATCTTGTTGTAACGATCCCCACGGCGGGTTTTCGTTGACTTTGAACTTTCCCCAGTATTGCTTGTCATTGGGGAGGATTGCTTGGTTGTATTTGACCGATGGGCTGATAAGATGCCGAGATCGCAAGAGTCTTTAATCGCATGATCCCCATGGTGAACAGGTAGTGGATTCTGGTTTTAATGCTTGGATGCCCCAATCATTGTTTTTAATTTGTCGGAGCAATTGGCTTTGATGACCTTTTTTCTTGTTTGATGAAGGTTTTAGATTGAGGCTTCAGCTCTTCGACGGTCCTTACAGATGTTTATGCTTGATATATCGCTGTGTTGTTGTTCCAACTTTGACGATTGATGTTTAGATGCCTTCGGACTCCAATGAATTAGACTCAAAGGCTTGTGATGGTTGGTGGTGATAGCTTTGACCACGACTTTGGTTGGTGACCTACCGAGTGTCCCTGCCGGAACAGATCTGGCTATGGCAGATTTGATAGCTCGGATGACCTTTGAGAGAGATCAGACTAGGGCGTTGATGTTGATGGCTCATTCTAGTAGAGATACGACTTCTTCTTAATAGAGACGAGGCTCGAGCTACTTGGGAGGCCGCATTTGCTGAGAGGGATGAGGCCATAGTATGCAAATGGCAATGGATGTTCTGGCTCGTATGGAGACCGAGGGTTAGGAGCTTGCAGCTGCTCCTCTATCTTCAGAGAGATGTTGTATTGGCACTGGTATCCCTCTTATCCACGGGTTCAGAGACTAGCTTTGATTTTCCTTAGCAAGGCCTGTTGACCAGGTGGTTTGATAGAATTTGGCTTTTATTTATCTTCGATGTCTTGGGACTGGTCTTTTATTTTTTCTATGTTTTTTCTTGAAGGTCAAACCGCGTCGTAGATGGCTGCCTACATACTCCCGGGTTGAGGGAGATCAGGTCATTCGTAGTTCAAGTTGTGTATAAGTGAGATTTGAAAAGTGTTTGTCTTGGGTTTTGAGTTTTTGTTTGTTTTGTGTTTGGATTCAAGGGTTTTTGAATTTTTTGTTTAGTTTGACCGCACCAAGATGGTTGCCTACGTACTCCAGGGTTGAGGGAGATCAGGTCATTCGTAGTTCATGCCCTTGTATGAAAGGCTCGATTTTTTATTTTTTCCTTTCTGATTTTTTTTATTTTTTTTTATTTTTTTGGTCTTATGATTTTATATGCATGGGAAATAAAAGGCATAAGGCTAAAGAAAAGGATAACGTCCTGACATCCTTTGGAACTCACAGCTTTTCTCTAGATCTACATCATCCTGGCTAATTAAGGCCTGATAGTCCAGTCGGTCGTGGTTATGTCGCCTTCGAGGCTAGTGATAGAGGTTCTCTCTTGGCTCTAAATATCTTCAATCCCTGCCATAAATTGATCGCCTCCTGAATCAGCATATCCCTTAAGGAGGCTTAAACTGGAATCGTCGCAAAAAGGTATGAACTCCAGATTTCTTGAGGGGTTGGCTTCTTTGAGAATTTTGCCACCTTTTTCTTCATATGCTCCTTCACTTTTCTCATAGCCTTGAGAGGATTTGAGCATGAAATCCCCCTCGCACTGATGTCGTATCTCTCTCAAGGAACTTTCCTTTTGGGCTTTTTCCATACGGGGAAGGATCAGTATCTCCTCCTCATCTTCCAAAAGGATAAGGTTAGGCATGTAGTTGTTGGCTTTAGGCATCAAGATATTTGATGATGGTGGATGAACTTCATTGGGAGAATTTTTTGTTTCTTCGGTCACTCCCAGTATTAAGGTCGGTCCACCTTGTGTTATGCCAGGATAGATGCTCATAGCCGTCACATCCTTTGAACTGCCCGCTTCGAGTGGACATCTTGAGCTCTTTATCTCCCTCTCGCCTTTTCTGGTCATGGGGAATTCTTTCTTCAGTTCTCCATTTTCAATGAGGTCCTTGATTTTGTGGTTTAGAGACCAGCATTCCTCAGTTGCGTGTTCGGATGAGTTAGAATGGTAAGCACACCGCTTGTTGAGATCATATTGCCTTCCTTTGGGATCCATTGGTGGAGCGAGCTTAGTGATCTTTTCCTACGCAATCAATAAGGCTAACATATTTTCCAATGAGTCCTCCAAAGGTGTGAATACCCTTCTCCGCCTACTTTCCCCGACTCTTGGTGCCGTAGGATTTCAAGGTTTTGCTCGTGTTTGGAATATCTCTTGATATTTCCTATTTGGGAGTTCGCACGCCTCCGGAGGATTTTTCTTTTGGTGAGAACTTCGAGTAAATTGATCATTCCACCTTTCTCGTTCGTTCAACATGCTCTGATCCTCTTCATTTAGTCGGCGAATCTTGGAGGAAAATATGCTCTCATTCTGAATAACCTCCTTTTTCTCTTGGCTTTCTGATATTTGAGTGAAATGTTGCCTTGTATCCTGATGTTGGTGCACTACCAGATTAGCTAGTGGAGTCACTTGATGTTGGATCGCATCCAATTTTTGCATTATTATCATACCCTCCTCTAAATTTTCTTACTCTAGGACATTTGTCTTGTTCCTTCGGGGGTAATCCTCTATCCTTCGTATGTATTTATGATTTGGATACATTTTATCGCTTCCTAACCCGATCATGTTTACTTCCTCCGTGTTATGCGGCATTAAAAGGTTGGGGTTGTTATTTGGATGGTCATGTTGTTGGACCACAAGATCGCAATTTTCGATCAGGTTTTGAATTTTATGCTTTCAAGACCAACAGTCTTCTGTATCGTGTCCCAGAGATTTTGAATGGTATGAACATTTCTGGCTAGGATTGTTTCTTCTACTTTTTGGATCTAGAGGTGGAGCCAGTTTGGTAATTTTCTTGTGATCCATTAACATCACGAATATGTTTTCAAGGGAATCGCCTAGTGGAGTGAACACCCGAATTTCCTCTTTCTCTCCTGGTAATTGTTGAATGCAGTCTGTTGTGACGACATATTGTTTTCCCTCTTCCAAATGGGGGGACTATGGCTAGGTTTCCCAGACTGCCCCTGTACAATGCGGGATACATCTTCATCGCCTTCCTTGGGTACTCTTATGGGATCACTCGCATATTTTCCAGACTGTATATGATCGGTGACTACTTTCAAGGTTGTGAGATCTTTAATCTTGCCTGCTTTCAGGCCAATCTCTGTTATTTCTCCATGTTTGATCATTTCTGAGAATGGCTTTCCTATTCCGGCCAGGATCCTCTCATAGTAAGGTGCCTCTTGGATGTCTATGAAAGTCATCACCATTTCAGCTTCGATCATAGGCGGGCTGACTTGTGCTGCCAGACGTCTCCATCTTTGGGCATAATCTCGGAAAGACTCGTTGCTCTGCTTTTTGACTTTGGACACTTGATATCGATCTGGAACCATCTGAGACTGGAAGCTGTATTGAGTTAGGAAGGCATGAGCTAACTCTTCCCAACTGTGAATTTTGGCTTTGTCAAGTCGGGCATACCATGTCCTAGCCTCTCCAGTGAGACTCTTTTGGAAAAGCTGCATTCAGAGGCTTTCATCTTCAGCATAAGACCCTAGCTCGCCAATGTATACTTTCAAGTGCGTATAAGGATTGCCTGCCCCATTGTACTTTTCAAACTCTGGGACTTGGAATTTGTCAAGATATCTAGCCCCCGGGAATATGCAAAAGATCTGAATAGGTGACATGTCCAAGGTTTCCAGTCTCTTTGATTGAACAGATGGTTTCTTCCATTTGTCGAGCTTTCCTTCGAAAATCGCCAATTTCCTGATCTTCACTAAAATTTGTGATTTCAGGGGTTTTGTTGGTTCTTTTACTGGATCGCGGTTCAGGGATCTGCATTTCCCCATTTTTGTCAATACTTTGATTACCACCTTGTAAGGAGGGTTCTGTTTGATTTAATGTTGGTTGGCCCTGAGTGTTTTTGCTTTGTTCTTTTAAAAGGACAGCCAACTCTACTAATTGATTCTTAAGTCCCTCCAACCCTTTTCGAGATACGGAACCCGACTCGCATTGGCTACTTTCAGCCATGTCAGTGGATAGGCTTTGTGCCTTTTTAGATTATGATCTAGTAGTGAGACCATTTTTTCACCTACAACCAAAATGTAGGCGTGCCAGTTTCCTGTGGTAGATAATGACTGGATGCATTTTATGATGTGTGTTTTTGAAGTTTATTTTGCAAAATCGAGGTTAGTTGTTCTGATGGCAGGATGACAGAATATATGACAGGAAAGTAAATCTTTCATTATTGTCATTTACATTGTGCTCCTCAGTAATTGGAGACTTGACATGGAATTGAAAGAGGAAGGCATGAAGAAGCATCCCGTCCTATTCGGTTGATCAGAAGCTATCCTATCCTAGGTTACTCTCGCGGTATTTGTTTCGGCATGAAGGTTCCCAGATCATCGCAATCTAATAGAAGGGAAGTAAATCCGATCATTCAACTGAAGCGAATCTGGGTGGTGCATTTTTAGGAGGCAGCCTCAGAGACTTAGTCGTCCCCAGAGTCCTTACATATCACCAACCGGGTTAGCCTCCTAGTGGAGGGACTCATATCATACATTCACATACATCGGCCTTACCGCTTATGCATGCAATAACAGTTCGTGCGAAGCATAAATATAGGTGCGAAGCACTAAAGCATTCATTCTCATTCATTCAATGTAAAGGCATAGCATTTATACATTCAATGAAAGACGCAGCATTCACTCATTCATTGACTATGGAGATGCAGGATTTCACGAACTCAATAGTTTTGAAAGGGAAATGTTTGAAAAGATTTGAAGCTGCCTAAGCCCTCTACTGTCCCCAGCAGAGTCGCCACCTGTCGACGTTGGAAAATTTAAGAAATATCGTGGGTCGGTTTATAACCCGGTTTTCCTCAAATCAATCTTCCTAAGTTATCTCTACCCTTATTCTTTTTATTGCAAAAAAGGTTTGAAAGGGTTTTTTAGGAAAGAGGCCAACATGTGTATATGTCGACGATTTGATTTAAACAGAGTCTCCAGTAGGTAGTTTTGAAAATGGTTGTACCAACTCAACCGAATTTATTTGAAAAGAGGCCCAATTGTTGGACACTGTCGAAACTTGATCTTTGAAATTGGAGTTTTGAGTTCGGGGGCTTGGTTAAGTGTGGGGAAGGTGTTAGGCACCCCACGACTTCCATGTAAACACTGTACCACAATATTTTAAATATTTCGCTTAAAACTGGAATGCATGAGTGAATGCTGTTTGAAAATTGGGCCTTTTGATTGATTTATTGAAAGCTTTGACAGGCTTCATTGAGCCTATATACGAAGGGTTTGATTTGATTTAAAAATCAGTCTTTGATTTGATTTGCAAAAAAGCATTTAATTTGATTTGCAAAAGCTTTTGAATTGAATTGACAGTGATGTTTTGAAAGCTGGTTTTATCAAACCCTTACACTGACATAGGAATTAAAGAATATCGCTACTCTAAATTTTATCTTTATAGCCTTAAGGCTGCATGCAATTGGTGATTTATCGGGCTGCGAAGCATCCTCGACCACAGAAATATAAATTGTCGGTCTCCTCATGGGTATGAAAACCATCGGAGGGACGCTGACACGACAATCTATATTTTCACTATGTTGAGATCTTAAATCCGGATAACCATTTTAAGGTCTGTGCATGTACATTTTACAGAAAAAACTGGCAGGGTACATCTGTAAATCGTAGTTTGTCCATCGTGGGAATCAGATTCTGATCAGTTTGATCATGAATCCCACGATTCCTAGGATCACATATGAGTGGCTAGAAAACCTGCACAGTTCAAATTTGTACAAAAGCAGATAAATATCCCAAGATAGCCAGAACTAGGGATTCATTCACTAAATCCCGGTTCGCACGGCCGAAGCGTCTCGTTCCCACTAGATAGCGATCTAAGGGACGCGAGGTTGCTTTTGAAGTTGAAACGATAAAAATAACTAGATTAAAAGAAATCTCAACCATTATAGCTTCCAGGTTCTGTCATGACCTATTTGAACCGTTGAAAGCTATAATTGGCGACATTTGGATAAATCTAGTTCGCCCGTAGAAAAATCAGTGCAAATTCATATACAAATGAATGTTAAATGCATCAGTTGAATAAATTGAATAAAGCAATATATATATATATAGTTATATATATATATATATATAAGCTATAAAAGGGCGATTGGTTTTCACTCGCAAGCTCGGACTGGAATTAAAATATATATATATATATATATATATATTTATAAAAACTGTAAAAAGCTACGAAATAATCCAGGCTGTGACAGAAATAAAATATATATATATATATATATATATATATATATATATATAAAAGCAGTAAAAAGGGCGATGGGTCTTCACGCCGGTGCCCGTACTGTAATTAAAATTGACAAAAAAGTAGTCACCCAGTGACTAGGGAGAGCACCTAATATGGGGAAATGTGCAAAAGAAGTAAAATGGCCATGAAATAGTCCAGGCCGACTGAAAATATATAAATATATATATATATACATATATATATTGACAGAAATGTAGTCAACCAGGACTGATATGAGTACCAATGATGGAGAATGTCGCTTATATATGCGTAAATATATATAAGCGGTAAACTACCTCGGATTTGACATCCTGGCTTGACAGAATTAAAATGTTAGTACATTTGGAGTTAAATATATACAAAAGAGGGCCAAACCCAGACTAGGAAGATAACCCAGTCCAGTAAAGTTGCCAGAACGTACGTGCTAGTGCATTGAAGCTGCTGGAGCTGACGGATCGTCAATCCGAGTTGTAGAAATGTTAAAAACGGAGTTTATGTACAAAAATGTATTAATTTTTGATGAAAACGGCCACAGAACTAAGTTTCAGGCATATTTAGAAGATAAAATTTTGTGTGCAAGTGTAAAGTAGTGCAAAGTAGTAGTATTGACTTTCTAATCATAAAAATACTTACAATGGACTGCAATACGGGCTTTTTTGCCAAATTGTAGGCTTTAAACGTCCAAATCTACTGTGTTTTTTTAATATGTGGTAGTATATGGGTATATCTACGTGTTGAAGTGAAAATAATTGGGTTTGGAAGACGTGTAAAAGTCAAAAAATCAGACAGGCAGAGCTTCGCTGCGTTCCGAAATTGTTAAAAATGAACGGGGGGCACGTTTATTTATAGGCCATGGAGCCTCCACTCTACCTGTGGCAGCCACAGGAAGAGTTGGGGCTCTCCTAGGTGGGGCCCACGTGCCCGGTTTGGTCGTCTCGAGGTGCGTGCATGCCGGGCGACGTGATGTTAGGTTCAAAACTTCATAACTTTTGATCGGAGCGTCCATTTTGGGTGTGCTATAGCTTTCTAAAAAGCACTCACTGAGAGTGTCGCAATGACATTGGTTTTAACCCTTTTTATGTCCCCAAAGATGGGTTAATGATCGGGTCTTCGTTTTCCCACAGTTTGCCCGATGAGCCGTCTGGTGCTGTTTTTACCCGGAATCACAATTGTGGTTCTTTCTAACCTTGGCGGCATCAATTTTATTTGAGTTTGACTGAATCGGATAAGTGTTGGTAAAATGACTATTTTGCCCCTCCCGGGGTTGCCCTTGGTGTCGGCATGGCCTCTTGTTGACTTTCAGGAGCTGCATTCAAGACTTGTATCCCATTCGAGTCTGTTTGTCCCCAGTGTTGCCTCTGTGGCAGACGTGTTCATTCCAAGTTTTCTTCTGGAAGTGTTGTGGCACTTCACGTTTATGTCCGAAGTAGACCTGACTTCCCGGACTGATGTCGGGGCTGAGCTGTACTTTCTGGGTTGCTATCGGGGATGATTTGTACCTCTCGGGTTACTGTCGGGGCTGATTTGTACATCCCGATATGGTTGATCGGTGTTGTGGTTGTCCCGATATTGATGACCGGGTTTGAGCTGATGCCCTGATATTGAGATCGGGGATGATCTGATGGTCCGATTAAAGAACGGAGTTGGATTGATTGTCAGATTGATGATCAAAGTTGGCTGAAGGACCTGTATTGGTGGCCGAATTTGACTGGAGTTTACCGGCATTGGTGGCTGAATTTAGATCGGATGTCTGGTGTTGGGACCGGGGTTATCTTTATTGACGGTTTTGCCCTCCTAAAGTGTTAGTATTGGGGCAAGTCAAATTTCAAGTGTCTACAATCATCAACTCCTCCATCTCTGATTTCTTTTCTTGTTGAGGAGTGGGAGCTGGAGGATATTGATGTTGTTGGTTCTGAAACCCGGAGGGTAAGATGGTCTAGGAGCATATTGTTGTTGTGGATATTGGGGTGGATGTTGTGGAGCATGTTGTTGGTGTTGTTGTTAAGAAGTTTGGTTGTTGCTCCAAGAAAAGTTGGTGTAATTTCTTATGTTGGGATGGTAAGTGTTCTGAAATTGATTGAGTGGCCTTTAATAGTTGCTCACAAATTGCACCGACTCGGACGTGATAGCACATTGCTCCGTAGGGTGTGATCCCTCACAAAGCTCACAGACGTAGGCAACTTGTTGCACTTTTGACTAGGCCATAGAATCAACTTCTTTGACATGACCGCTAGTTAAGCCGACAAAGCCGTGATGGCATCCACTTCTAACATTTCGACAACTTTTGGTTGAGGCATCCTAGATGAAGGGTATTGGTAGTCATTCGCAGCCATGGTCTCTAGCAACTCATAAGCTTCTTCATAACTCTTCTCCAAGGATGCTCCTCTCGCGACGACATCAATGCTCGGCCGAGATTGCCATCCCAATCCATTATAGAATGTATTGATTTCCATTCATTGCGGCATCCCATGGTGAGGACACTTTCTTAGCATCTTCTTATATCTCTCCCAGGCTTCATATAAAGACTCTCCTTGTTGTTGCTCAAATAAGGAAAGAGCACTTCTCATCTTTGCAGTCTTAGCCATAGGGAAAAATTTTCCTAAGAACTTCTGTGCTAAGTCCTCCCAAGTAGTAACGGACCCCGATGGTAGCGAGTGAAACCAACTCCTTGTCCTGTCCCTCAGTGTGAAAGGAAAGAGCCTAAGTCTCACCGCATCATCCGAAAAAGCATTATACTTGAAAGTATCACAAATCTCAATAAAGCTCAGAAGATGCTCCTTCGGGTCATCATTAGCCAAACCCCCAAACTGAACCGTGTTCTGCACCATTTGGATTGTCCCCGGTTTGATTTCAAAGGTATTGGCAGCTATTGCTGGCCTGACTATGCTCGACTGTAGCTCATTGATGCGCGACATTGAATAATCCCTTAATTTTTTGTGTTCTTCTGCCACCATAATTACCGGTGTTTCAGTTTTCTTTTGTGTATTAGTAGTAATTGTACTCAATCGCCAAGCTCTCCCGTTGATGTTATCCTTTCTAGGAACCAAAGCAGAATTCTTAGACCGAGTTTGCATACCCTAATCAAGAGTACCTGAAACAAAAGAAAAATAAGATAGAAATGAGATAAGATGTGATTTGTTTAACTTAGATCAATTTAATTTAAATTGATGACGAAAGAAATAAAAATAATCACTATTCCCCGGCAACGGTGCCAAAAACTTGTTGCTTGTTTCGGTGTTAAACAAAACAGTCACATATACGCACGTGCACGCAGTCCACAAGTAATATACGGTAAGTAGAGTATCAATCCCACGGAGAAAAATGAGTATTTCTATTCTAACATGTAATAATTTTGTAATTATTTCGGTCTACTTAAACAGATGTTCAAGATGTGATTTATCTAATAATAATAATTATCAAATATTACCTAACTAACAAGTAAATGATTCAGAATAGGAAGATATGAGATTCTAACTTCACTTAATGCATCATTCAAATTATACACCTCTTGTTAAGTCCAATTGATTACTTCGGATTGCTAGTCGAGAGTGCGAAAGTAAAACATGGCTATCTATCGATATACCATGCTCATATCACACAAAATCCACAAAAGATAGAATACATGTGAACACCCAATATTACATAAACCACTATATTTCTATGTGACTTAAAAGTAATACAGATTTAAACACAAGCTCTCTCAAATGACTACACGCGGTAATACGGTATATGTCTATCCGGATTACAAATTATGAAGTTTATCACACGTAAAAATCATAAACACATGCTAATATGGCCATATCTAAACGTATAATTCATTTTTCAATTTCATACAAGTTATTTCGGTAGTTGGTGATCAAGCAACTAAGCAAGAAAAACAAACCATATTAGGCAATCCATACATAATCAATTAAAGCTCCACATAGAAGCATACAAATCTGATCTTAAGCAAAAAGATCCATTAAAATCCCATAATGGAGATTAGTTTATAACTGAAGCAATAACCATTATCAAAACTTGTTCATACATTGAGAATCAAATATGGAAGTAAAGAGAACATAAGAGATAAGAAATGCAAATATGAAATCTCTACTTCAAATATCAACCATCAATGTAGAGCCAACTCCTTCAAACAACCAATCCAAAACCCTATTTTGTGCAAATGTATGGAAATCTACTAAGAATACAAGAGAGAAGCCAAAATATAGGATAGGAGGCTATGAACTCTCTGTGTCACTCTAAAACCCTAAAATAGTAATAAAAACATTCAAAAGATAAGTTCTCAACTTCCAAATACACCCTTATAAGGAAAAACACGCAAACGGGATTTTAAATGAAAAAGTTAATCTCTCATTGACCAGTCAGGCGCACCCGCGCTGCCCCGTAAGCCAATTGGGGCGCGCTGGTAGCTTATCTGATCCTGGTGTGGCGCGAGCGCGCTGATTATGTGCTTTATACTGGCACGACCGCGCTACTAGAATTTCCTGCAGAATGCTGCAATTCTTCTGCTGGTATGCTGCTATTGCTGGCTAGACTTTGCTGCTCCAAGCTTCTCCTATCACTTCACAAACCATTGTCACATGCCACCTTCATCTTCACATCACCACATGCCTTAATCTCGCCATCAAGCCGGCTCCATGCACATTCCACCCATGATTCTATAGAGTGAGAGTTTCCAATATGCAATCTACAAAATGAAGATAAAATGCATGAAAAGGAACTAACACACGTGAGAATAAGCTATAGTTCTAGTGAGATGATAACCAATAAGTAGGTATAAAACCTACTTATCAATACCTAATGGAGTTTTACTTTTCTGTCAATAGGAATTCCTAATGTGTTTCTAATTTGTATTATTTGGAATTGTGCATTTTCTAATCGAAATACATATAATTAAATAAAATAAGACTTGACAGTAATTTCATGTCTTATATTTAATTGAGACATTGTATGGTTAAAGGATTAAATTGTACAGTAACTATTTAGTCACAGGTTCTTTTATGGTTAATGTTGAAATCTATATTATCTGAAAAGTCGTTGATCGCTAGGGAGGCTTATCCCTATTGTAAAATAAATATTATTTATTTAAATAGATTATTAGTTTAATTTATTTATTTAAATAAGATTAGAATTGTTCTAATTAATTTATTCACAACCAGTTTAATATAGAGAACTTAAATGGTCACACCATAAAAGAAAGAATAATTATTTAAGAAGGTAATGGTATAATCTTAATAATGCATGAAGTGTAATTAATTTAATCTATGGTGATAGAATAAATTAAATAGCTTAATATTTATTATTTAATATTTTGAAAATATTAAATATAAATTAACAAGAGGAGTCTTATTAATATTATTAAAATTATTATTATTTTAATTTCTAAAGGAGTTTAGGAATTAATTTAATATTAGTACTCTCATTTATTCCTAATAAGATTAGGAGGCAAATTAATTAAAGGATTTTAATTAATTAAATCCCAATATATTGGGAAGCCTAATTAATTAAAGGAGTTTAATTAATTAAATAAAATCCTATGTGTAATAGGATTAGAAGGGTTGATTATCATCTATATAAGAGGAGTCTTATAATAGATATCGATTGATCCAATTCCAATTGTTGGAGAGTATTCTTTTTCTATTGAGGATAGAAAACTAGAGTTTAGCCAACCACCCCCCTTCTTGAATAATTCATCTTCCTTGGTGGATCACCTCTAGAGGCCAAACACTTGGGTGGCTAACGTTGATCAAAAAAAAGAATCTAACCCAGAAAATCAAGGAGATCACGAAGAACAAGGAGTTGAACTCGTATCTGTGGAAGCTTCATTCTACAAGGGTATAATTCCATAAGTTCTTATTTATCATTTTAAATTAATAATATGCATAAAGGATGATCCGAGTAATGATTTTGTAGAAATTTTTTAAACTCTGATATACCATGCTTCCGCTAATTTTTGTAATTTGATTGCGTCACGATTTCGTACAAACCCAACAGTGACATCAGAGCTAAACTTTATGCAAATTATTAATTGTTTTGATTCTATATACATATACATATATATATATATATATGGGTATATATTTGGAATAATTTATTGGGTATAATTTATTGTATAAAATTATTTCATAAAAAAAATTAAAACAAAGGAGTGATTTCGCGAATAACCCACTATTTTTTTAAAAGGGATCCGTGTTATTCAAATGGATCCGTGTTATTCAAATAGTAGATTCCGGGGACGTTTTTTTTTAGTTACCAAGGGATTTTCAAGGGTTATTAAAAGGAGTCGTCTGCAAGATTGTTTTAAAAACAAGGAAGCCCAGGAAGTTTTTTCAAAAAGGTAATCCGATTAGTATTATATATATAATATAATATATAATCAGGTTTTATATATATATATATATATATATACTAGTAATTGTATGTGCCTGAATGCACGACATAACGAAAAATTAGATTAAAATTCAAAAAAGACTAAATTATTTAAAAACTTTTTGCAACTTAAAATAAATTACAATCACACATAACAATTATCATAATTCACCACACCACCACAATAATTAATTTTTCTTTAAAAATAGATATTCAAAAAAATCTAAACCTGTCTACAAAACTTATATATCATCAATAACAATTTTTATAATTCACCACACTACCACAATAATAATAATAATAATTATTATTATTATTATTATTATTATTATTATTATTATTATTATTATTATTAATATTATTATTATTATTATTATTATTATTATTATTATTATTATTATTATTATTATTATTATAATTGTTGTTAATATTATTATTGTTATTATTATTATTATTGTTGTGATTATTATTACTATTATTATTATTATTACTATTATCATAATAATTATGATACCTATTACTATTATTATTATTATTATTATTAATATTACTATTATAGTTATAATAATTATTGTTATTATAATTACTGTTGGGAATTACATATTCATATTTGATATTGAAAGTAAATATAAATGCTTAAGTATACAGTCCTTCAATGATCATATGTACAAGGACTTAGATGATAGATCAAAAATGTTTGGTTGATCTGAGCTTTAATGTTTATCATTTATGTAAATAAATGTATAGAAGGAAAGATCAAATTTGTTAGGTTAATCTATTTGTGCTGCAAATGTTAAAGCCTTGACAGAATCGTAGTCTGTCAAAGGTAGCATTCAGAAGACAAGGCAGAATCGTGGAGCTTAAATGAAGACGTCCAGAATCATAGTCTGCCAAGAGAATCAAGCTTGCAGAGACCAAGGCAAGATTCATGGAGCTTAAGTGAAAGTATCAGAATCGTAGTCTACCCTTGGAAGTCATACTTAGAATCATGGAGAAAATCCGAGCCAAGTCAAGAAACGCAGTGTGCTCTAGGAAGTGTGAAGTCTGCAAGACAAGAAAGCAGGAATCGTAGTCTACCATTGAGCTTAAGAGAAATCATAGTGTTCTCTACGATCAAGTCTGAGTCAAACTGTGCAAACCAACACACAACGATTGTGTCATAATGACCATAATCGTAGTGTTCCTCCAGTCAGCATCAAAGATCGTAGTTCTGATGAAGGGAGGAAGAGTAACAAATGAAGAAAGGTTTATAGTCGTTGACAATTTGATAGTCCCAATGATTCGATATTCATCCTTAGTTCAAATCGAAGAAGCGTATTGAAGAAGCTAGGAAAGGACTAAACCGCCTGCAGAAAACACCTTTTTAGGTGTTAGGTGAGGTTGCAGTCTGCTGTGTCAGTGGGCTAGTCTGCAATGCCGCAGGAAAGAAAGATGTCAACATCAACTGCACATAAACGTCTGAAGCATTAAATGCCGCAACGGGAGCATTCAAACGAATATATTTTGAATGGCTCTTTTATAAGGACATCAGACAAAAATTCAGACTAATTAAGCAAGATACAAAAAGATAGAATATCAAGAGAAAAGCTCAAGAACATTCAACGGTCAACTCTACGATCCTGAAAGAGGAAAGCTTTCTTTGTTACTCAGTTCTTCAGAACGAATGCTTAATTGCAACTGAGTAACACTCCTCAACAACTACTGTCAATCCAAGTGAGGAACCAAGTCAGAGGACTTGAAGAGTTCAAAAGTGAACTAAGTGAAGAACCAAGTCAGAGGACTTGAAGAGTTCAAAAGTGAACTAACAGCAGATCCAAGTTAGAGGACTTGAAGAGTTCAAAAGTGAACTAAGAGAAGTTCCAGGACTGCTGGTCTTGAAGGGATCTGAGTGATCCAGTTGTAAGAGATATCCTTAGTGGATTTCCTACTCGTGGAGTAGAAGAGCGGATTAGGAGCCTTGTGTTCTCTTAACCACTTAAAATCTTGTGTCTCATTGTCTCTCATTAATTGCTATAATTGCATTAACTGCTCATCAAACCATAACTGCAATATCTTGAAGGGGAACAAAACATATATTCCGCTGCTGTCAATATAATCAATACTGACAAAGTATTTTAAACAAAGAATTTTTAAAATATCTATTCAACCCCCCTTCTAGATAACTAACGTTCCTTTGGGAACTAACAATTGGTATCAAAGCAGGTTCTCACATCTAAGCATACAAGCTTGAGTAGATCCAATGGCACAATTGATAAGCGAGACCAAGACAAGTGGAGGAAGCAAATCACCTATGTGCAACAAAGATAAATTTGCCAACTGGAAAGTTTGGATGAAGGCTTACATGGATTCAATAGATGATGATCTATTTGAAATAGTTCTGAATGGGCTCTATGTTCCAAAAAGGCTTGCACCAACTCCAGAAGATCCAAACAACATAGTGATCAAGGTCAAAGCTGAATAGACTGAAAACGAGAAGAAGAATGTGCAGCTAGACAAAAAGGCTAAGAACATTCTGTTCCAATCTTTAGAAGATGTTCTATTTGAAAACGTGGTCAACTGCCAAACTGCCAAAGAAGTCTGGGATGCATTGCTCATCATGCATGAAGGAACTGAAGAAGTCAGAGAAAACAAGCAATCTCTACTGACCCAACAGTATGAGATGTTTGCTCATGTTCTAGGAGAAAACGTCACTTCCACTTATGAAAGATTCACTATACTGCACAAATCTCTTCGAGGTTATGTAAAGAAATATCCAAACAAAGATATAGTCATCAAGTTCATGAGGTCCTTACCAAGCTGATGGGATGCCAAGACCACTACAATATGAGAATCAAAGAACCTGCATAAGATGATTGTTCAACAACTCTACGGAAACCTTCTTACATATGAATTAGAGCTGACTCAAAGAGCTGAGACTCTATCTGAAGGAAGAAAGAAGGATAAGGGAGTTGCTCTCAAGGCAACAAAAGAAATATTCAAAGCCTGTGAGGAAGAAGAATCTTCATCTGATGAAGATGATGATGCTGATGCTGACGAAGTTGCAATGCTGGCCAGAAAATTAAGAAGGTTTATGCGTAAAGGAAGAAGTGGCAGACCTAAGAAATTCAGAAACATTAGCAGTCAGGAGCAGATCAATGAGCTATGCTACAACTACAAAAATCCTGGCCACTTCATTGCAAACTACAACAAGCCCATCAAAGAAGAACTCAAAAGAAGAACAAATCCAAAGAAGGAGTTCAGAGGCTACAAGAAACATTAGAAGAAAGACAAAGGCCTTGTAGCTGGAAGTTCATGGAGTGACTCAGACAATGATACGAATGCTGAGTCTGGAGATGATGAAGAACCTCAAAAGGAAAACCTATGTTTAATGGCCAAGGATGCAGACAACATGAAAAACACTGACCATCCTGAGGTAAACACAGATGAGGTACTTGACTTTGACATTTCTGATGTAAGTATATGTTGCTTAAAAACTACTATTTATGACATAGCATATGATCTTTATCATTATATGAGGAGGTTCAGAATTATGTCCAAGAATTATTTTGATCTTCAAATAGAGAAAGAGAAGGTTCAGAAAGAACTAAAAATAGCTCTACTTAGTTGTCCATCTCTCTCTCAGGTTGAAGCAGAAAATAAAATCTTAAAACAGAAAAATGAACTGAGCACACAAAGAGAGTCAAAACTAACCTACAAAATTGAGGAGCTAGAAAAGACTATCTCTATGTGGAATAGATCTTCCTCGTCCATGGATTCCCTGATCTCAAGTCAAAGAAGTACTTCTGACAAAACAGGTTTGGGTTATGGGGAATCTACCTTAGAGTCAAGTGTGGAAAAGATTAAGGACACAAACTGTATCATTGCTTCTAATTCAAATAGAAGCATTATATTTGTGAAATCCACACAGAAGGAAGAAACAGTGCAACCTTGCTCTTCTGATCCAAGACATATTTCTAAACATTACGGATCTCGTGTTGGCTTGGGATTCAGAAAAGAGAAGAGAAACTCAGCCACCACTGTCCAACCTCGACGAATCGTAGAGTCAAGTAAAAAAGACTCCACGGATCAACCTAGAAGGAATCGTGGTGTTGAGGCTTACTCGGCATAAAACGTGAACTCCAAGGCTGCATGGAAAAGGAAGATGCAATATAAGGGTAAGGCCAACAAATACCCACACAAGTCCAAATGGAGAAAGAATCCACACACACACACAAATTATATCGGATGCTTTGTATGTGGAAGATTTGGTCATAAAGTTGCATCATGCTTTTATAATATTGTGCATGGGAGACCCAAAGTCAAGCAGATTTGGGTTCCTAAGGGTACTAACATTGCAGGACCCATGCAAGTCTGGGTACCAACATGAAAGTTGAATCTGTCTGCAAGAAATGAGCACCACGACTATAACATGGTATCTGGACAGTGGTTGCTCAAGGCATATGACCGGGAAAAAAGCCCTCCTGTCGAACTACACAGAGAAGGAGGGACCAATAGTTATCTTTGGAGATAACAGATCTGGCAAGACAAGAGGCTATGGATCAGCTGGGAATGGTGCGATGTCCTTCAGCAAAGTGGCTTATGTTGATGGACTAAAGCACAATCTTCTTAGCATCAGCCAACTCAGCAATAAAGGTCATCAAGTCACCTTTCTCAATAATCAGTGTCAAGTCAGAGATCTAGAGACATCCTCTATCAAGCTAACAGGAACAAGAGAAGGAAATGTACTGTTAACCTTGCTCGGCTCAGTTCTGATGAGACAGTATGTTTTCTTGCTAAAGCATCTGAAGAAATTAGTTGGTTTTGGCATAGAAGATTATCTTATCTCAACTTCAAGAGTATGTCTAAGCTGGCCTCCAAAGATCTGGTAGCAGGTTTACCCAGGTTCAGATTCATCAAAGAAAGACCATATAATGCATGTCAGCTTGGAAAACAAACAAGAAGCTCACTCAATGGCAAAGCAGTCAACTCAATTAACAGGCCCCTACAGTTAATACATATGGATCTATTTAGGCCAATTCCAACTGTGAGCCTAGGTGGAAAGAGATACTCACTGGTCGTAGTGGATGACTACACCAGATACACATGGGTGTTCTTTCTCAACTCAAAAGATGAGACGAGCTCCCAACTGATAAAGATGTTCAAGCTGGTGATGAATGAAAAAGGAGAGACTATCAAGGCAATCAGGAGTGATCATGGCAGAGAGTTTGACTTTTCAGAAATGGAACAGTTCTGTGCAGATAATGGCATCAATCACAACTTCTCAGCACCACGAACTCCTCAGCAAAATGGAGTAGCTGAAAGGAAGAATAGAACACTTATAGAAGCTGAAAGAACTCTACTAGCAGCAGCTCATCTGCCTGAATACTTCTGGGCAGAAGCCATCAACACTGCGTGCTATACACAGAACAGTTCTCTTGTACACTCTACGTTGAAGAAGACTCCCTACGAGCTGTGGAAAGGAAGAAAGCCAAATGTTAGTTACTTCCATGTGTTTGGCTGTTCATGCTACATTCTCAATAATGGGAAGCAATATCTGACTAAGTTCCAACCCAAGTCAGATGAAGGAATATTCCTTGGATATGCCACAGACAGCAAAGCATACAGAGTGTTCAACAAGAAGACATTAAGTG
The DNA here is from genome assembly GCA_020205555.1 of Panax stipuleanatus. Classification (NCBI taxonomy): domain Eukaryota; kingdom Viridiplantae; phylum Streptophyta; class Magnoliopsida; order Apiales; family Araliaceae; genus Panax; species Panax stipuleanatus. Next base: position 137,247,648 of record CM035117.1, on the reverse strand, counting down.
TTGAAGTCTCAATCACATCATCCTTGATGAAATAGACTCAGACAAGTCTGCACCACAAGACACTACGATTGACGATACCGACACTACGAATGAAGTGGTCGAGCCTGGCACTATGACCGTAGTTCCTGAACAAAGAATCGTAGTATCCGAAGAAGAAATCGTAGAAAGAGCTGAACCAGACGATGATTCTGAACGACAAGATCCAGAAGTCAATCTTGAGGAGTTCAAAAAAGAAGGCAGCAGAACAGATGTTCCAACAGGGAACAGGTGGGCAAGAGATCACGCTCAAGATTTGATCATTGGTGATCCAACCGCCAGAATCAGAACAAGATATGTAACTCAAAATGAGTATTTCTATTTGAGTTTTCTATCTCAAATAGAACCCAAGAAGATTGACGATGCAATGCTAGATGCAAGCTAGATTGAAGCCATGCAAGAGGAACTAAATCAATTTGAGAGAAGCATAGTTTGGAGATTAGTTCAAAGACCAAAGAATCACCAGTCATCGGCACCAAATGGGTCTTCAGAAACAAGATGGATGAAGATGGGGTGACCATAAAGAACAAAGCTAGACTGGTGGCCAAAGGTTATTCTCAAGAAGAAGGCATAGACTACGATGAGACCTTCGCACCAGTTGCCAGACTTGAAGCAATCAGAATATTCCTTGCATTTGCTGCTCACATGAAGTTCAAAGTATTCCAGATGGATGTCAAAAGTGCATTCCTCAATGGTGAACTTCAAGAAGAAGTATATGTGGAACAACCCCCAGGTTTTGTCAATCCAACCCTCTCTGATTATGTCTATAGATTAGATAAAGCCTTATATGGACTTAAACAAGCATCTAGAGCATGGTATAAAACACTAACAAACTTTCTTATTGAAAAAGGGTTCACTAGAGGTAGAGTAGATACTACGCTATTTCTTAGGACGCACAAAGATAAAGTTTTACTAGTTCAAATATATGTAGATGATATTATCTTTGGCTCTACTAATGAAATTTTATGTAAGAGATTTGCCAAGCTTATGCAGAGCAAGTTTGAAATGAGCATGATAGGTGAGCTGAACTTCTTCCTTAGACTGCAAGTAAAGCAAACTGATGAAGGTATCTTTATAAGCCAAGCCAAGTACATCAAAGACTTACTTAAGAAGTATGGCATGGAATCAGCCTCTCCCATGAAAACACCAATTGCTCCAGCAACTAAGCTTGACAAAGAAGAGAAAGGTAAAAGTATTGATATTACTCAATACAGAGGTATGATAGGCTCCCTTCTCTACCTAACTGCCAGTAGACCAGATATAATGTTTGCAAAATATATATGTGCTAGATTTCAAGCTAATCCTAAGGAATCACACTTAACTGCTGTAAAAAAGATTTTTAGGTATCTTAAAGGTACACCTTACTTGGGTCTATGGTATCACAAGGAGTCCTCATTTGAACTGACAGGATATTCAGATACTGACTTTGCAGGATGCAAAATAGATAGAAAGAGTACCAGTGGCACTTGTCAACTGCTAAGAAATAGACTAGTGTCCTGGTTCAGCAAGAAGCAAAACTCAGTAACAACTTCAACAGCAGAAGCTGAATACATTGCTGCAAGCAACTATTGTGCTCAAATCCTATGGATGAAGAACCAGCTAGCAGATTATGGGTTTGATTTCAAATCTATACCCATACACTGTGATAACACAAGTGCCATAGCAATAACAAATAATCTTGTCATGCATTCTAGGACCAAGCATATAGAGATAAGATATCATTTTATTAGGGATCATGTTCAAAATGGAACAATATCTTTGCAATATATCTATACTGAAGATCAACTTGCTGATGTGTTTACAAAACCTTTAGATGAATCCAGATTTAATAAACTGATAAGTGAGTTAGGTATGTTGAATTTGCAACCATAAATTCTATGCTTCAGATGGTGTTAACCTTGCAAATATAAAGGCTAAGTCAAAATCGTAGAGATGAATAAGAGAAACCACGATCGTGGAGTGATCCAGTCAAGACAGAAAAGCTCACTGTGATAGCAGCATCATCCAGCTAAACAACCTTTCTGATAAGTATCTTAGGGACAAACCTGATCCTTAATGTCAAACTAAGAGATTGGCCCTTCCTGAGCAATCTTAATCCAGAAGGGATGCCAGTTCAGAATGCATCACAAAAACCGTAGAGTCAATGGTTGAAGAGCAAGCAAAGGATCGAACTCAACAATCGTGGAGTGGTTCTCGACTATCGTAGTTCTCTTACAAGGACTCACTAGCTCAGGGGGAGCTAAGGGCAGAATGGAACTTTCAACATAACTTAAAACTGTGGAGTCCTGCAGAACTTGACACGTGTCCCACGATGCAAAATATGGAGGGAAGTTTTTAAATCAATTTTAAATTATCATTTGTCAGTTTACTTTTTGAATTCCAAACGCTTCTCTCTCTCTCTCAAGCAAAACCCTAAGTTTCATAAAACTAAGCCAAAATCGTTCGTTACAGGAAAATCAATCTACACAAATGGCTGCTTCCATTATAGTTTTCGGCTACCAACTATGCTTTGATGGATTCAAGGAGGCTGAACCTGAGATACACAAAATCCTTTCACTCCTGAAGAAAGCAGGCGTCAAAAATGCTCTGAGCACCAGCACACTGATATATCCAAAGCTGGTGAAGGAGTTCTATTGAAATGGAATTGTTAATGAAGATTTCATTCTTACCAAAGTCAACGATGTGCAAATCTGACTTAACGCTGAAAGCATAAACCAAGCCCTAGGTTTCAAAAATGAAGGTCTTACACACATGGAGGTTGTTGACTTCCATAAGGGTCTGAAGAAGAAGGACTATACAAAAATTGAAGGGAAGAATGGATACAAGAAGAAAAAATTTCCCCAAGAATATGAATTCCTAGCTGACATTGTTGGAAAGTGCATATGCTGCAAGAGCTCCGGTCACGATTCAGTCAACGAAAAGCAACTGAAGCTCATTACAGCCATTCGCCTCAGAATCAAACTCAACTATGGAGCCCTGCTGATGGATTGGTTTGGAAAATGGATGCAAAGCCCAAAGAAGACCAAGAGCACTACCAAAATACCTTATGGGAGGTTTATCATCATCATTATTCAGTATGCACTAGGTGACAAAATTGGGGACAGTGAAGGCATTTCAATCAATCCAAATAGGAAGATGTCCCAGCAGCTGTTCCAGAACTGGAAGAGGAATCCAACAAAAAATGTGAAGATGATGTCTGCAACTTCATCTGCTGTAAGGGAGGCTAGGGAAGAAGAAGAGGAAGAGGTCAACCAAGAAGAGACTGTATCTCTGACCAAAAAGAGTAAAGGGAAAAAGAAAATGTATGAAAATGTTCAAGCAACTGAAGAGCACCAAGGCTCAACCACTGATGCACTCCAAGAGGATCCTGGTACTGATGTGGAGCTCATAAGTCTTACATCCAATAGAGTCATCACTTCTGAATCACCAGAGAAGGTTGTGAAAGAAAAGAAAAAGAAGAAAAAGAGGGAGATGAGTGAAGATAAGGCTGAAGATAGCTCTGAACCTCAACAGAAGAAGAAACACATCAACAGAGTAAAGAAGTCTTCACTCCCTACGATTGTGAAATCATCTCCAATCGTAGAGTCTAGATTGACTACCACTGAAGAAGGAAAAGCCACCACAGCCCCTCCACCTGAACAGATTATAAGGTCTGAAGCTGAGAAAGATGTAAAGGATGTGCACAAGGCAAAGAAGAGGATGAAGAAGATGGCTAAGAAAGGTGGTCTTACCAATAAAGAGATATTAGAAGAAGATGATAAAAAAAAAAAGACAACTAAGAAGGCTGAACAGGTCACCGAGCCTAAAGCTTCTGGTCCAACTTCACAAGAGATCAGAATATTTGAAGATGTACTAACTTACATCAGAGATACTCACAACTCTGCTGCACCTGATCAGACTATAAATCAAGATGATATAGAGATGCTTGATACTGGTGTTAATGCTAATGAATCTCTAGGAGAAGAAATGGCAAAAAGGGTTATGCCAGAAATCATTGTGATAAGCCCAAATGAGGATGGCACTACTAAAATACAAGAAGAAGAGATTCTGGAAGATCCTGTTCAAGAAAGTGTTTCAGCTGAGGGGGAGCAGTTAAAAGAAATGGAGACAGAGAATGCAGAAGCTGAGGGGGAGCCACCAAAAAGAAATTCTTAAAGTTCCCTCAGTTCTAAAAGAATTCGTAGAGTCTGATACTGCAGGAATGATGAATACTGCTGATGATGATGAGATGAATGAAGTGGTGCAAGTTTATGATGCAAAGAGTGATGAAGAAGAAGATGATGATCTTGAGGTCATATATGTGGGATAAGATGGCGAAAAAATAGCAAACTACAATTAGATGTTCGATTACTTTCCCATGATGGCATATCATAGAGCTATGATTCTCAACTCCTGGGATCACATATTCTGGACTTTCAAGGAATATCCAACAATCTCAGTGCTTGCTCATGGATTCCCAAGAGAAAGGAGGTTTGCCCAGAAACTGATCACAAATGCTTCAACACTAGAGTCTGAGCATGAGGTATATTCCACTCCTCTTTCATTTATTATGAATCACTCTCCATCATCACACTTTAATGAATTCTATGAAATACTTAAATGGATGGAACTGGTTCTTCACCCACTCAACCAATTTCCAGTTACAGAGTCCCAAAACTCTGTGACTGACGGACCAAATAACCAAATTATCATCGTCGAGCAAACTGCCTATGATCCAAGGGTTATTGAGCACGACACCTAAATTGTCGAATAGATACTCGATAGATCAACCATTGAGACATCTGCTCAAGATGACGAACTACGATCTATGCTAAATGATCAATCTGACTCGGCAATCGTAGAGTCCCAAGAACAGATCAATGCACCCAGACCAAATATCCCACCCATACACCATATGGCCACACCCCTAACCTACGCAGATATCCCCTCATCCTCCAATAACGAGTATTTTGACATGACACTTGCCCTCGCAAGCATGTCAAGGAGAGGTGAACACACTACGATAGCTCCTCCTCCCCTAGAGACACAACGAATTCTCAATCAGCTGTCTCTCATGCCAACAAAGGAATAGCTGATTGGAGCATTAAACTAAATAGGGTCAGAATCTGGAGAGCTTCTTGAAGCACACTCCCTAGCACTTCATATGAGATTCGACCATATAATTGAATCAGTCAAGCCTCTACCAGGGAAGTTGGAAACTGAATTGTCAAAGAAGCTAAAAGAGATTGTCAAGGAAATGGCTGAAAGTCTAAATCAAAGGGATGCTATTCACTTTGCTGCCACAAAGAAACATAAAGAAGCTATGGATATAATGTAGAAAAATCAGCAATCTCAAAATGAAAAGCTAACCAACCAAATTTCAGAACTGTGAACCTCACTTCAATTCTTCCAAACCTCCAGCATAACTCAACTCAATCAGAATTACAGTGCAATGGAGCGGATTCAACAACAACAAAGACACACTGAGGCTAGAGTTGCTAAAAATCGTAGTAATACTTCTCAATACCACTCACAGATGCATGAGCTGGTTGAAGGAATCAAACGCCTCTCTGAAGATGTTCGAACCCTTGATGTTGACATAAAGGGGGAGAATAATGAGGAAGGAGAAGATAGAGGCAAAGGCAGAGGAGGAAGTAGAAAGCAAAGATAAACTCACATTGGCCAATCGTCGGGTGCCTATATCAGAAGTCCAAAATCTTAACCTCCACGATTGGATCAACATCTGCAAAGCTCTCTCATGGCTGAACTGTTGGGTAAAATCTAGTTACGCACAACACACAAGTATACGTGGTCTACAAGTAATAGAGTGAAAGTAAAGTGTCGATCCCACGAGAAATTATTTAATAAGAATCACCAAGTACTAACCCGTAACCAACTCAATCTTATTTAAACAAATGAATTTCAAATTATATAATTAAACTACTATTAAATCACCACTAGTTAAATTAAGATTACGGAGATTTAAGATCACAACTTCACTTATTGCTTCATTTAAGTTAACACACTCCTCATCAATTATTCTTACTATTCTGAATTGTTAATCAAGAACACGAAAATAAATATAACCACCTCTCGATGCATCATACCATACTCACTCAAATCCACAGATGATAGAATTAAGCAAGACACCCTAATTAACTAATCTACTATATTGCTATGTGAATTATAATTAAAAAGAATTTAATCACAAGTTCTCTATTAGATTACATATGGCGTAAAGGAATAGCTCTATCCTAAACACGAATCATAATTTCCATCTATGCAAAAATCACAAACACATGCTATCATGATCAGATCTAAATCTATACTCCTCAATCAATTTCATATAGATTATCACGGTAATTGTTAGCTAAGCAATTAAGCAATTAATTCTAAATCATAATAGATAATTCACAACAATAGATCACAATAATTAATAGAGAAGTATAATAAAATAAATTACACAATAAGATCCATTGCAATCTTAAACAAAGAATTAGTTCATTGAATTAAAACTAAGAATCCTCACTTGAATACACATTAAAAGATAAGAAAAAGATTAAGAAAAAGAATTGAATCTGTTGCCGGCAAATTCGTCCTCCTTCTCGCTCTTGATCTGGACCTCCAATGGCCTCCAGTGCTTCAATCTCCAAATCCCTTTTCAATTAGAGTTTTTTTTATTTTATTTGAAAAACTAAAATAAACTAAACTAATATATATATTAAATCATAATACTATACTAATAAATTATATATACTAATCTGCTTCCATGCTATCCTTCTTTTTGTATCAAGTTCGGTCCGTTTTATATATAATATAAGTATAGCCCACTAACTCTCCTACTATATCCGAATAGGAGAAAAAGAATCAGCTGGCCCACAAAATTAAGTCTCCTTTTCCTATAATATGTCCAGCCCACTTGATTTTCATCTTTTGTTAGCATCCGCATCCAATTCGAAGGAGTGCAAGCTGCTGCCTTGTATGCTTTAAATTATATATCCAACGTGGCCCACCAATCAGCTCTTATTGTACTATAGTCCGATAAATAAAAAGAGAGCAGCCTTGACATGCCCATGATGCACCCGTGTCTTATAATGAAAAGGAGTCTAGATGCTTGATCATACATTTAAGTCCCTTCAATAGTCGTGGCCCCACCATCAGCTTTGATTAGCTCCATGATAACCCAAGCATGTTGCATCCTTGTCCCACTTAAAATAGGAAACGAAAACAACAGCCTGCCACCTCCTTTATATTCCAAGAACTAATTTACCATTCACGCCTCCCCAGGTTAAGTCCTATACTAATCATATATATTATATATTAATTGCATAGCCCACTAACAGCCTTCATTTTATTAGCCCACGTAGGAAAACAGCCCCTTTTTATATATCATGTCAATTGCCTTCCTTTTTGCTTCAGCTTGTACTCGTCCGTCTCCACTTCGGCAAAGGAAGAAGTCAGCAGCATTGACAGCCCACGTAGGAAAGAAAGGCACGCCTCCCCGCCCCAGCGGGAGTTCCCAAGCTACACTCCCCGCCCCAGCGGGGATACACACTGCCCAGCCGGATTTTATTTGCATGCTGCCCATTTTATTTGCAAGCTGCTGCGTCCCTTGGCCCATGTCAATATTTTACCAGCTTCTCCTTTTACATAACCAAATAGAATCCCTCATTAAGAATGCATGAACACCATGTGCGTGGCCCACTTGGAATCCGTGAGCTGCTTTGAGTTCGTGAGCCGCTTTCTTCGGTAAAACCTCCTCAACTGCATGAAAGTTGAATCCGTGGCCCACTTTTGCATGTATTCCGCCGAATTAAATTGAATTGTTTGTGGCTCATATTATTTGAGAATGAATTGAATTAATTGTCCTTTTAAACTCCTTTTGCATCCATTTCAATTCTTGCACATAATAACATAAAACCTAGTAAACTGATGAAAAAATTACTTGAAAATAACAAGAACCAAGCTATATTGAATACTGATTCGCAGGTATGAAACCCACTCATCAAATACCCCCAAACTTGAGACTTTGCTTGTCCTCAAGCAAACACAAATTAGACAGAATCACTTTCTAGCAATGATCCACTCAGGCAATTAGTCAATATGAATTTGAACAGCGGCCTCAAAATTTACAACAAATGATAACCCACAGAAAATTTCAAAACAATGTCATGTTTAAAAAATTCAACAACTTTCATTAGCTCCACATCTACTCATGATACTTTAAGTGCGTGTGTGCATCCAACTTGTCAAACTAGTCATGATTTAGATAAAATCAACAATACTCATAAAAGATTTTCAAAAACAACTTTCAAAACTTCTTATCACATCAATCTCTGCTAATAAAGACAAAACACAATTTTTATTTTATTTTATTTTTTTGAGGATCAATCGGATATTTAAACATTTAAGTACATATGAACCCTTCCCAAGTACTTCAAAGTTACTCTTTTTCTCTTTTGTTTTTTTTCCTTTTTAGTGAGTGCGTTTTACGCTCCATCTCACCTTCCAGTTTTCATTGAACGAGTGCTTTTTACGCTCCATCTCGTGCCTGTGTTTATGGGGAGTGCGTTATACGCTCCATCTCGACCCACCACATGCTTCAATTATTCAACTCGGGAAGGTTCCAATAATTTATTTATTTTTTCAAAAATATTCCAAGATTTCCCCCAAACTTATGTGAGTGCCTAATTTTCACTTTGAATGATGCTCAAATAAGATTTCTCAAGATGCAATGATATATTTCATAAGCATTTAGTCAAAAAAAATTCAATCCCAACTGGCTAAACAAATGGATATGTGTAAAAATTTTCAAAATTTCGCAAGTAGTGTGAAACCAACTAATGAGTTGAAATATAGACTAGGCATGCTCATCAATTCTCCAACACTTATCATTGGCCAAACTCAAATTCCATCAAGACATTGCCCAAGTAAATACTAAACAAGATAAATACCCCCAAATTTAAAACAGACATTGTCCTCAATGGCTAAGATAGAAAAAATTAAAAGAAAGGACTTCCCTGAAAATATAGCATTTTCATCCTTGTCTGCTAAGTCTGAAGAATAGGCTAGGCACCTTGGAATGAATCGGGAACCACACTTGAGTTGGATTTGACTACACTGTGAACACAATAGAAGCACGCTTATTAAATCCTAAAAAATGAAAAATCTAAAAACTAATATGAAACCTAAAAAAAACTAAAACTAAAAATTAAACTTTGTTGCCTCCCAATAAGCGCTTGATTTATAGTCCTTCAGCTGAACTTTGTATGGTCAACGCTATCCAATTCCTCTTCGAAAGTTGAGGAACCCTCCATCTATCAGTAACAAATAATCTTTTGGGAGGTTCCCACACGCGATGACCAGTGCATCAAAGTCACCTAACATTCTCTTATTCGGTATGATCTCAATCAAGAATGTCCCACAGCTAGGTGTTTTCTCCATTGTGTATGTGATCACTTTGGGGCATGGAAGCTTGTCACACACAATGGGCTCTTCGTCTATCTTCTCTTTCTCATCCCACCATGGCTTCAAAATTGTACTCGCTCTTATGTTATAAAGAGCTTCGCCGACGACATGACTACCAATCGGGCAGGGTTTTGCAAATCTGACTGACTCTTTGATCTGTGGTGGAGACCCCTTTAGATCTTCGTCGACCTCTATTTCATTATCCCCATTTGTCTCCACACTTTTGATATCTTGTGGCTCATCTAGTCGTAGATTTGATTCGGATTCTCCGTCAGTTTCGCCATTCATGTCATTACGCCAAGTGTTTGGAGGAAGGTTGTTTAAGGCTTTGGTCATTTGCTCTATCTTATTCTCAAGATTTCGAATTGACCTTGCTTGATTACTCATCTTCTCCTCATTCGACGCTATGAACTTGGACAACAATTCCCCCAGCCTTGAATTATCTGTTTGCGTTTTGAAATCCATATCTTCAGGACCATTGGTTGATGTAGTGATGAGTTGCTCCGTCTGATTATGAAGATTTTGGTTTGACAACTCCAGACTAATCCTCATCTCCTCTAAGTCTGCTATGCCCTTCAATATTACTTCCCTCATATTTGGATTTTCTTCTTGTGGCAATGGGGGTGGACATGAAAATTCCGGTGTGCATGATGGATTTGGAGCATAGTATTGGTCTTCATTATTGTAGCTCCATGAAGAATCCGGATGACACCCCAAATATTGGTGATAGTTAGGATCCGCATAGTTGTTGAGGTAATCACCACTATATTGTACCGGTTTAAAATTGACGGTGCATTGATGACTTTGATGGTTGCCAGCACAATAATCACACGTAACTGCCATCCTTCGACTCCGTTGGGCTGCGATAACCTCCAACATCTTCGAAAGCTCTTCAATCTGTGCTAATATTGCAGAAGATGTATTAAGTCCATCAATCCCTGTTTCCCTTGGTTGAGTCATGTTCGTGTGTGGCCATTGATACGCAAAGTCATCCATGGTACCTAAAAAAAAGAGTAAAATAGGAAGAGAATTAAATAAAATATAATATAAAAAATATATTTAAATTAAGACTAATTTGATTGAAGTTAATATCGGCAAATAATTATTAAATTAATTTCCCGGCAACGGCGCCAAAAACTTGTTGGGTAAAATCTAGTTACCCCCAAATTTAAAACAGACATTGTCCTCAATGGCTAAGATAGGAAAAATTAAATGAGAGGACTTCCCTGAAAATATAGCATTTTCATCCTTGTCTGCTAAGTCTGAAGAATAGGCTAGGCACCTTGGAATGAATCGGGAACCACACTTGAGTTGGATTTGACTACCCTGTGAACACAATAGAAGCACGCTTATTAAATCCTAAAAAATGAAAAATCTAAAAACTAATATGAAACCTGAAAAAAACTAAAACTAAAAATTAAACTTGGGTTGCCTCCCAATAAGCGCTTGATTTATAGTCCTTCAGCCGGACTTTGTATGGTCAACGCTATCCAATTCCTCTTTGAAAGTTGAGGAACCCTCCATCTATCAGTAACAAATAATCTTTTGGGAGGTTCCCACACGCGATGACTAGTGCATCAAAGTCACCTAACATTCTCTTATTCGGTATGATCTCAATCAAGAATGTCCCACAGCTAGGTGTTTTCTCCATTGTGTATGTGATCACTTTGGGGCATGGAAACCTGTCACACACAATGGGCTCTTCGTCTATCTTCTCTTTCTCGTCCCACCATGGCTTCAAAATTGTACTCGCTCTTATGTTATAAAGAGCTTCGCCGACGACATGACTACCAATCGGGCAGGGTTTTGCAAATCTGACTGACTCTTTGATCTGTGGTGGAGACCCCTTTAGATCTTCGTCGACCTCTATTTCATTATCCCCATTTGTCTCCACACTTTCGATATCTTGTGGCTCATCCAGTCGTAGATTTGATTCGGATTCTCCGTCAATTTCGTCATTCATGTCATTACGCCAAGTGTTTGGAGGAAGGTTGTTTAAGGCTTTGGTCATTTGCTCATTCTTATTCTCAAGATTTCGAATTGACTTTGCTTGATTACTCATCTTCTCCTCATTCGACGCTATGAACTTGGACAACAATTCCCCCAGCCTTGAATTATCTGTTTGCATTTTGAAATCCATGTCTTCAAGACCATTGGTTGATGTAGTGATGAGTTGCTCCGTCTGATTATGAAGATTTTGGTTTGACAACTCCAGACTAATCCTCATCTCCTCTAAGTCTGCTATGCCCTTCAATATTAAACAAATGAATTTCAAATAAAGTTAAGTGTCGATCCCACGAGGAATTATTTAATAAGAATCACCAAGTACTAACCCGTAACCAACTCAATCTTATTTAAACAAATGAATTTCAAATTATATAATTAAACTACTATTAAATCACCACTAGTTAAATTAAGATTACGGAGATTTAAGATCACAACTTCACTTATTGCTTCATTTAAGTTAACACACTCCTCATCAATTATTCTTACTATTCTGAATTGTTAATCAAGAACACGAAAATAAATATAACCACCTCTCGATGCATCATACTATACTCACTCAAATCCACAGATGATAGAATTAAGCAAGACACCCTAATTAACTAATCTACTATATTGCTATGTGAATTATAATTAAAAAGAATTTAATCACAAGTTCTCTATTAGATTACATATGGCGTAAAGGAATAGCTCTATCCTAAACACGAATCATAATTTCCATCTATGCAAAAATCACAAACACATGCTATCATGATCAGATCTAAATCTATACTCCTCAATCAATTTCATATAGATTATCACGTTAATTGTTAGCTAAGCAATTAAGCAATTAATTCTAAATCATAATAGATAATTCACAACAATAGATCACAATAATTAATAGAGAAGTATAATAAAATAAATTACACAATAAGATCCATTGCAATCTTAAACAAAGAATTAGTTCATTGAATTAAAACTAAGAATCCTCACTTGAATACACATTAAAAGATAAGAAAAAGATTAAGAAAAAGAATTGAATCTGTTGCCGGCAAATTCGTCCTCCTTCTCGCTCTTGATCTGGACCTCCAATGGCCTCCGGTGCTTCAATCTCCAAATCCCTTTTCAATTAGAGTTTTTTTTATTTTATTTGAAAAACTAAAATAAACTAAACTAATATATATATTAAATCATAATACTATACTAATAAATTATATATACTAATCTGCTTCCATGCTATCCTTCTTTTTGTATCAAGTTCGGTCCGTTTTATATATAATATAAGTATAGCCCACTAACTCTCCTACTATATCCGAATAGGAGAAAAAGAATCAGCTGGCCCACAAAATTAAGTCTCCTTTTCCTATAATATGTCCAGCCCACTTGATTTTCATCTTTTGTTAGCATCCGCATCCAATTCGAAGGAGTGCAAGCTGCTGCCTTGTATGCTTTAAATTATATATCCAACGTGGCCCACCAATCAGCTCTTATTGTACTATAGTCCGATAAATAAAAAGAGAGCAGCCTTGACATGCCCATGATGCACCCGTGTCTTACAATGAAAAGGAGTCTAGATGCGTGATCATACATTTAAGTCCCTTCAATAGTCGTGGCCCCACCATCAGCTTTGATTAGCTCCATGATAGCCCAAGCATGTTGCATCCTTGTCCCACTTAAAATAGGAAATGAAAACAGCAGCCTGCCACCTTCTTTATATTCCAAGAACTAATTTACCATTCACGCTTCCCCAGGTTAAGTCCTATACTAGTCATATATATTATATATTAATTGCATAGCCCACTAACAGCCTTCATTTTATTAGCCCACGTAGGAAAACAGCCCCTTTTTATATATCATGTCAATTGCCTTCCTTTTTGCTTCAGCTTGTACTCGTCCGTCTCCACTTCGGCAAAGGAAGAAGTCAGTAGCATTGACAGCCCACGTAGGAAAGAAAGGCACGCCTCCCCGCCCCAGCGGGAGTTCCCAAGCTACACTCCCCGCCCCAGCGGGGATACACACTGCCCAGTCGGATTTTATTTGCATGCTGCCCATTTTATTTGCAAGCTGCTGCGTCCCTTGGCCCATGTCAATATTTTACCAGCTTCTCCTTTTACATAACCAAAAAGAATCCCTCATTAAGAATGCATGAACGCCATGTGCGTGGCCCACTTGGAATCCGTGAGCTGCTTTGAGTTCGTGAGCCGCTTGCTTCGGTAAAACCTCCTCAACTGCATGAAAGTTGAATCCGTGGCCCACTTTTGCATATATTCCGCCGAATTAAATTGAATTGTTTGTGGCTCATATTATTTGAGAATGAATTGAATTAATTGTCCTTTTAAACTCCTTTTGCATCCATTCCAATTCCTGCACATAATAACATAAAACCCAGTAAACTGATGAAAAAATTACTTGAAAATAACAAGAACCAAGCTATATTGAATACTGATTCGCAGGTATGAAACCCACTCATCATGAACCCACTCAAAGGAGTCAAGGTCAAGCTTCTAGCTTACAAAGTATAACCTCCATTGGATTTAGTCTACAGTTGGAGATTATGCTTTCACTAATAGACATGATCATTCAGAACCATTGACCCGAGATAAGCTAGAAGACATTGCAAGGAGAGATGAAGCCTCAAGAAGAAGGAGAGCTGCAGAGCATGCCAACCCTCCGAGAAATAAGAGACAAAAAAATAGAGATAAGTCTAAGCTTAGCTCTGTATTGATGTTTCTATGCTAGATTATAATATCTGTTTAAACATCAATAAATTCATGCTTATTCTCTAGAGATTTCGCTGCTCACTGAAACACTAAGCCATATTTACTTTCTAGCACTCTGCACTTAGAAAATGATGCTATGATCCAAATCTCCTTGATTATATCAACATCAAATAGGGGGAGATTGTTGGGAATTGCATATTCATATTTTATATTGAAAGTAAATATAAATGCTTAAGTGTACATTCCTTCAATGATCATATATACAAGGACTTAGATGATAGATCAAAAATGTTATGTTGATCTGAGCTTTAATGTTTATCATTTATGTAAATAAAAGTATAGAAGGAAATATCAAATTTGTTAGGCTGATCTATTTATGCTGCAAATGTTAAAGCCTTGACAGAATGGTAGTCTGTCAAAGGTAGCATTCAGAAGACAAGGCAGAATCGTGGAGTTTAAATAAAGGTGTCCAGAATTGTAGTCTGCCAAGAGAATCAAGCTTGTAGAGACCAAGGCAAGATTCGTGGAGCTTAAGTGAAAGTAGCAGAATCGTAGTCTGCCCTTGGAAGTCACACTGAGAATCATGGAGAAAATCTGAGACAAGTCAAGAAACGTAGTGTGCTCCTAGAAGTGTGAAGTCTATAAGACAAGCAAGCAGGAATCGTAGTCTACTAGAAAACTTAAGAGAAATCGTAGTGTTCTCTACGATCAAGTCTGAGTCAAGCTGTGTAAACCAACACACAACGATTGTGTCACAATGACCATAATCATAGTGTTCCTCCAGTCAGCATCAAAGATCATAGTTCTGATGAAGGGAGGAAGAGAAACAAATGAAGAAAGGTTTATAGTCGTTGACAATTTGATAGTCCCAATGATTCCATATTCATCTTTAGTTTAAATCGAAGAAGATATTGAAAAAGCTAAGGAAAGGACTAAACAGCCTGCAGAAAACACCTTTTTAGTTGTCAGGTGAGGTTGCAGTCTGCTGTGTTAATGGGCCAGTCTGCAATACTGCAGGAAAGCAAGATGTCAACATCAACTGCACAAAAATGTTTGAGGCATTAAATGCAGCAACGGGAGCATTCAAACGGATATATTTTGAATGGCCCTTTTATAAGGACATCAGACAAAGATTCAGACTAAGTAAGCAAGATACAAAAAGATAGAATATCAAGAGAAAAGCTCAAGAACACTCAACGGTCAACTCTACGATCCTGAAAGAGGAAAGCTTGCTTTATTACTCAGTTCTTCAGAACAAATGCTTAATTGCAACTGAGTAACACTCCTCAACAACTACTGTCAATCCAAGTGAGGAACCAAGTTAGAGAACTTGAAGAGTTCAAAAGTGAACTAAGTGAAGATCCAAGTTAGAGAACTTGAAGAGTTCAAAAGTGAACTAAGAGCAGATCCAAGTCAGAGGACTTGAAGAGTTCAAAAGTGAACTAAGAGAAATTCCAGGGCTACTGGCCTTGAAGCGATTTAAGTGATCTAGTTGTAAGAGACATCCTTATTGGATTTCCTACTCTTGGAGTAGAAGAGTGGATTTGGAGCCTTGTGTGCTCTGAACCACTTAAAATCTTGTGTTTCATTGTCTCTCATTATTTGCTATAACTGTCATATCTGTTATAACTGCATTAACTGCTCATCAAACCATAACTGCAATATCTTGAAGGAGAACAAAATATATATTCCGCTGATGTCAGTATAATCAATACTCACAAAGTATTTTAAACAAAGAATTTTTAAAATATCTATTCAACCCCCCTTCTAGATAACTAACGTACCTTTGGGAACTAACAATTGGTATCAAAGCAGGTTCTCACATCTAAGCATACAAGCTTGAGTAGATCCAATGGCACAACTGATAAGCGAGACCAAAACAGGTGGAGGAAGCAAACCACCTATGTGCAACAAAGATAAATTTGCCAACAGGAAAGTTCGGATGCATGCTTATATGGATTCAATAGATGATGATCTATTTGAAACAGTTCTGAATGGGCTTTATGTTCCAAAAAGGCTTGCACCAACTCCAGAAGATCCAAACAACATGGTAATCAAGGTCAAAGCTGAATGGACTAAAAACGAGAAGAAGAATGTGCAGCTAGACAAAAAGGCTAAGAACATTTTGTTCCAGTCTTTAGAAGATGTTCTATTTGAAAACGTGGTCAACTGCTAAACTGCCAAAGAAGTCTGGGATGCATTGCTCATCATGCATGAAGGAACTGAAGAAGTCAGAGAAAACAAGCAATCTCTACTGACCCAACAATATGAGATGTTTGCTCATGTTCTAGGAGAAAATGTCACTTCCACTTATGAAAGATTCACTACACTGCTCAACTCTCTTCGAGCTTATGGAAAGAAATATACAAACAAAGATATAGTTATCAAGTTCTTGAGGTCCTTACCAAGCTGATGGGATGCCAAGACCACTGCAATAAAAGAATCAAAGAACCTGCATAAGATGACTGTTCTATAACTCTATAGAAACCTTCTTACATATGAACTAGAGCTGACTCAAAGAGCTCAGACTCTATCTGAAAGAAGAAAGAAGGATAAGGGAGTTGCTCTCAAGGCAACAGAATAAATATTCAAAGCCTTTGAGGAAGAAGAATCTTCATTTGATGAAGATGATGATGCTGATGCTGGCAAAGTTGCAATACTGGTCAGAAAACTAAGAAGGTTTATGCATAAAGGAAGAAGCGACAGACCTAAGAAATTCAGAAACATCAGCAGTCAGGAGCAGATCAATGAGCTATGCTACAACTGTAAAAAGCCTGGCCACTTCATTGCAAACTGCAACAAGCCCATCAAAGAAGAACTCAAAAGAAGAACAGCACACCGTTTGCAATCCACCCTTGGAGTACCAAAATATATCGTGATCTTCGACATACATTTTGGTGGAACAATATGAAGAGAGAAATAGCGGAGTTTACCTCAAGGTGTCTAGCTTGTCAACGTGTCAAGGCGGAGCATCAATTGCCAAAAGGACCATTGCAAGCACTTGAAATTCCAAAATGGAAGTGGGAACACATCAACATGGATTTCTTTACGGGTCTTCCTAAAGTTTCTCAAGGCATAGATGCAATTTGGGTTATTGTCAATAAACTAACCAAGTCTGCTCATTTCTTGCCTATACGAGAGACTTATTCACTTAAACGTGTTGCTCGTATGCACATAAATAAGATTATGAGATTGCATGGTATTTCAGTATCCATAGTTTTGGATCGAGACCCAAGATTCACTTCACGATTTTGGGTTAGCTTGCAGAAAGCTATGGGCAACGATTTACGATTCAGTTTTGCATACCATCCTCAAACGGACGAGCAATCAAAAAGGACTATTCAAACTCTTGAAGATCTATTGAGACTCTGTGTTCTAGACTTCAAAGGAAGTTGGGACAAGTAATTACCATTGGTGGAATTCTCTTACAACAACAGTTATCAGGAAAGTATAGGCATGGCTTGTGACGCCCCCAAATCTGGGTCCCAAGAACCACAGACTTGGTACGTTACGGTACTTCATTATTATGCATATTCTATCATCTATTGCGGAATATATAAACATATATTGTTTATTTCACATAATTCTATAACATTGCCCAAGGTCTATTAACCTTAACTGAAATCATACCTTTAAAATTACAAAAGGTTTACATGAGATAACTAAATAGTTATTCGCATAACAATCTATTATTGTACTTTGCTCTTGTCTCTGTCCTTCTTCAAGCCTTCACCTTAATCTAAAATTTATTATCATGATATAGCAAGGGTGAGCAACAAATTTGCCCAGCAAGTTTAAATTCAATAAAGATATATCATGATTGAAAGAAGAATAAACTTTCAAGTTTTCAATAACATAATAATTGTGAAAGAGCATGAATCAAAATGTCAATAATTGAATGACTGAATCAATAATGTTTAATTTCACAAGGACCATGAACAAATTTAACTGACCCTTATGGTAATGAATGTGATAAGTCTTTCATACTTGATGAACATATGCAACATGCACTAAGTGCGAATTAATAATCAGAATGGACATGAATAATCATCAATAGTCATTCACTAATATGCTTTGAAATATAACTCGACTTTGAGTTAGGGAAACTTGTTTGCACCGTTGATTACTGCTACGCAATCTAATTTAATCTCCTCATTTATCAATTATAAGATTGATCTTTCAATTAGCATATCATACCTGATTCCATAATACTATCTAACACTTGACCACATAACCAAATATTAGATAACCTTAACACCATATCCATTTACAAGTCTAAACCTAGCATACGTCGAGTCTTTAATAGTATTTAATATAGTATACTGAGTGGTTTCCCATAAACAACCACAAATTAATTTTCATCTCGTCTACACTGTTTTCACAGCGAGTTAGATCGGTTACTAATTTTTATATACCTTCCCCATATGAAGGAATCGTTTAGCCCAACTACTATACATCAACCATTGCAGAATACGACTGTACTACTTTAGACTTATCATCTACTCACTTATAAACTCATCATCTTATATTAACTTATCTAACATAGTTAAGTATTAGACATTACATTATAGTCTTAGTATTATCATTATACTTTGATAATCTTTTCATCAAGTCATAACTTATACTTATAAATTTTTCCTTTATATGATATCTTAGTAAACTACATAACATTACAGTAAACTGAAATACTATTTCAGTAACCCAAATAACATTTCAGCATTCTGAAATCATTATTTCAGCAGCCCATAATCAGCTTCAGTAGACTGAATTTAATTTCAGCAACCCGAAATCAAATTCAGCACCCTGGATTCCTCTTTCAACAGACTATAAACATAATATAGTTCCTTGAATACCAAATTCAACAACTACATTTAAAAATAACTCAATTCTCTATTTTAATTTCCCGTCGAATATTATTAATAATGTAATAATATTTTCAAACTAATGTTATTAACTTCTTAATAACATTTAAGTCAAATACTACTAACAATATTTCAATCAAACATCATTAGTCATGTAAACATATTTTAAATCATTTAATCAATTAACAAATAATTTATTTTAATTATTTTCTTTTTATTAATTAACTCGTTTAAGTATTTTAAAATGCCATACACATATCAACTCTTCACCACCCGACCCAAACCTTCATCACAAATCTTCATAAACCATGCTTAAGGGTCTCAAGTCATAAAATCTTAGTTTCCATATTCTCCACATCATATATTCAAATAAATACATTTATCTATATAACATCATTTATGTGATAAATACCAAATCAGTCCCAAAAATATTTCTTTTCTGGGATTTGGCAAAATATAGTTCCATATTGAACATATATTTTTGCCGATTTTTTTTTTAAAAAAATTCTATATTTAAATAGTCCGTAATAGCTAAATATTCCCAGATTTATCATAAATCGAGATTAACTCCAACAATTCTGAAATTTACAGGGTAAGCTCCTGTTATATACATGTACTTCCAGTAATAATTTCATAATATTTGGACTTATACACACATAGTTATTCGGGTAGCCTTCCAAAACTAGCACTTAGTCGTAAAATCCATAACTCTCAAACCGTATGGCCAAAAATTTCCAAATTTTTACAGGACCTGCCTAACCTCTGATATTATCACTCCAAATTTTTGTCAAATTTTTAAAGCTTAAAAAGTGGACGAAAATGCCCCCATTTCAGACTAGTTCAAAATAATTTATGTTGGATTTGTACGAAATCGTGACACAATCAAATTGCAAAAATTAGCGGAAGCATGGTATATCAAAGTTTAAAAAAATTTCTACAAAACCATTACCCTGATCATCCTTTATGAAAATTATTAATTTATAATGATAAATAAGAAGTTATGGAATCATAACCTTGTAGAATGAAGCTTCCACATGTACGAGTTCAGCTCCTTGTTCTTCGTGATCTCCTTGAATTTTAGGGTTAGATTCCTTCCTTTGATCAACGTTAGCCACCCAAGTGTTTGGCCTCTAGAGGTGATCCACCAAGGAAGATGAATTATGAAGAAGGAGGGTGGTTGGCTTAGTTTTCCATTCTCTATAGAAAAGGAGTACTCTCCAACAATTAGAATTGCATCAACTGATATCTATTATAAAACTCCTCTTATATAGATATTGGTCAACCCTTCTAATCCTATTAGACATGGGATTTCATTTTATTAATTAAACTCTTTTAATTAATTTAGGCTTCCCACCACATTGGGAATAATTAATTAAAATCATTTAATTAATTTGTCTCCTAATCTTATTAGGAATAAATGAGAGTACTAATATTAAATTAATTACTAAACTCCTTTAGAAATAATAATAATTGTAATAATATTAATAAGACTCCTCTTATTAATTTATATTTAATATTTCCAAAATATTAAATAATAAACATTAAGCTATTTAATTTATTCTATCACCATAGATTAAATTAATTACACTTAATGCATTATTACGATTATGCCATTACCTTCTTAAATAATTATTCTTCCTTTTATGGTGTGACCCTTTAGGTTCTCCATATTAAACCGGTTGTGAATAAATCAATTAGAACAATTCTAATCTTATTTAAATAAATAAATTAAACTAATAATCTATTTAAATAAATAATATTTATTCTACAATAGGGATAAGCCTCCCTAGCGATCAACGACTTTTCAGATAATATAGATTTCAACATTAATTATAAAAGAACCTGTGAATAAATAGTTACCGTACAATTCAATCCTTCCACCATACAATGTCCCAATTAAATATAAGACATGGAATTACTGTCAAGTCTTATTTTATTTAATTATATGTATTTCGATTAGAAAATGCACAACTCTATTTAATGCAAATTAGAAACTCCTTTCTAATTTCATTCCACCTTGGCCAATGATTCTTGGGTTGTCATTTACCGAATCACATAGGACATATCTCCTTTTTTACTAGAGGTGGTAGATTCTTTATTGATCATTCATTATCTCCATATGTAACTCATTATACCCAAGCATACCCTTTTATATACCCTAAGGGGTATTAAGGAATAAGTCAAAGTATAATTCATTACATACAAGATACTATGATGATCTCAAGTCCAAGGATCACTTGTACTACTATCACATTAAGAATTCTTATTGACAGACGAGTAAAACTCCATTAGGTATTCCATAACAAGTCACGTTCAGTGAACTTATTCTCCAATAAGCACCTACATACTTGCTTTAGTCACTACACCAAAAATGGCCTCTAGTGAAGGGCAAATCCTTCACAAGATGTAATATATCGCTCACAATATATTTATTGCGAAAAAATATTTTCTTCACACGAGTGCTCGCATAAGACCTCCTTGCAATTGGCTATCCTTCTCTTAGTAGTGACTAAATATTTTTTGTGAATGATATATTGTGAGGAAATTTTTATTCACAAATTATATTTGGTAATAGAATATTGTTATTTAGTGAAAGATTGGGTTCCTTCACAAATAATATTTTAAGGACTATTAGAAATTAGTGAATAACTTTATTCCCTCACAAATAATATATTGTGAAGAAAAAATTTATTTACCGAGAGAAAATTTTCTTTTACTAATTATAAATCGAGAATGTATCTTCAAATTAGTGAGGGAAATAATCCTTCATTGATGACTAAATAATTAACTAAAAAAGATTTTAGTGAGGGAAATAATCCTTCATTAATGTCCATTTCTCAAGTAAAATCCTTCACAAATTATAAATTTGTAAATAAAAAATTAATTGATAAATAATTAAAATTCATTGCAAATTATAATTAATTTTCAAATCAGTGATTTCATATTTATTATTATTACTATTATTTTTATTAATTGTTGTAATAAATATTAAATTTAATATTTTAAGCTAATATAAATAATAAATGTCATATTTGTTTCAAACTAATTAATAAACTAATGCATAAAGAGCCAATAATTAAAACTAATACTCCATATATAAATAGATAATGCTCAAGTCATGATAAGTACAAAATTTGTTATTCTATCTTGATTCCCAAGTATCAAAGTACTTACAATATTTAATAACTAATATAAAAAAACTGAAAGAATAACCAACTAGAAGGAATGAAGTGTACATCATGTTAGGTCTACTTCATCATCATTTTCTTGAAGGAAATCAAGGTTGGGTCTGTAAGGTTCCTCCTGTAAAATAAACACCAAAATTCAATTTCAACAAGATGAGGAATAAGAAAAAATAAACCTGGTGAACTTAAATTAATAGGGAGAGATATTAATAAAGGACAAAGACAGAAATATAACTATTAATAAATACCTCAACTAAATTATAGTTCGTAAATGTTTGAAGGAAATTGGTAAACTTCCCCTCTACCAATTTAGTAATATGTTCAGTAATATCTATACCAATGGACGGTTGTGGTGTAATATCATCAGTAGAAGCATCATCCATAGACTTTATACCCAATCGACGGAGGATAATTTTATCAATCATATTCTCCAATTCCTTAGGATCAGTAGATTGTTGCGGTGAAGAATAACCTATACTCGGCGACACTATAGGAGGAGGACTGAGCATGTCTCGTGCTCGATATCTTGGAAAACCAAGTATCCTATTTTTTTTAGTCCCACCAGTTTTCTCAATCCAAATAGTCCAATCATCTACCTCCGGTGTACCGTCCGCTGCAGGACCGCCAACCTCAGTAGTATATTCTGTCTACAATCCAAAACATGTACAAGAGTTAAGTATGTACATTAAATACATTTGCAAGCCATAAAAATGCACATCAATTGGCAATTGAAACTATAAATAGTGGTCGTGACGCCCCCAACCTGTACAAGTAGGTTTACTATTTTATTTGGCTGAAAATGAAATGCATTAACTAGTTAGGTGAACTGTGAACTTAAATTTCCAGATACATGCCCAATAGAGACATCCGATCAAGTATTCAAAGATCCAATAACAAATAATTAGTTCTGCAAAACAAGTTTAAACTTGTCAACTTGTAGAATTTGAAGGGAGAGCCATAATAGAGCTAAAAAGATTTGAAATTTTCAGAATTCGAAGTCATATGTTGAGATTGACAATAGTATTCATTTTTTATCACCTTATTGCTCCTTAGCCCAACCTATACTCCTTTATTAGCTCTAATTTAATGAATATCAATCAAGTAGCTATGCTATGCTAGAGTATTTTGATATTAAAACTATGCGAATAATATTAATAATCAAACCTGAACCTGAACCAAAAGATTTATATTAGCAATTAATATCAAATAAAATATCAGAAGCTAATAAAAAAGGACTTACTGTAATCTCCTTAGCACGAGCATTTATATAAACTCCAGTACCATGATTCTTTTTGTGGGTCCTATCCCATACCTCTACCAAAGTTGGATTTCTTTTCAGAGTTGTTTTCAAATCCATCATATGCTTGGAAAATGGTGCAGAACCACCGGTGTGAGATACTGCCAATTTTGATAGATTCTTCTTAGACGATTCACTCTTTAATTTCCAAGCTTGCTGCTTCCACACATCAATCATCTCTGTCCAAACTTGTTGCGAAAGCCAACTGGGATTATATGTTTTTAAGGCATCACACATCTCATTTGTTTGTGCCTTCTTATGAGCTTCGCGCCTTGCAATGCTTAACCATTTTGAATAAAGCCTTTTATAATGGTTACGAAAGACCTCCTTCACTTTCTCATTTTCTCATTCGCGAAACCGAAAGCAAGCCTGAGCAAGTATTGAAGAAAAGAAATAAAGAAATAAATATTAAATTTATAACTTGATTGATTATAATAATAGTATGATAAAGTTGTTAGCTTAAACACCGACATATACACACAAAAGAAGGGAAGAAGAACAAGCCATGGACTATGGAGGAACAAAAAAATCCTCCACAGCCCAAGAACATGGACTAACAAGCATGAAGATTAAACTAAATCTGAAATTACACAATAATAAGTTATATAAAATTACACAGAGGTTACACAAGAAAATCCAACAACTGATGAAGCTAAATCTGAAAAGGATCTCACCACATTTTTAATGCACTCAATTTACTTAAGAAATATCCATGGGGTACTAGATGATTGTTACAAGTCATGCACAGGGTACAAGAATTATCATTAATTATGAGCATATCATTCATATACATAAAAAAATTAAATGTTTTATATATGCCCATAGTATCCAAATTATAATATCATGTCAAAATATCCTTGTCCACTTAATAAAGCTTAATCAACAAACCTTGAATGTCGTTAATATACAACTTTTCTTATGCCAACTATAATTGTGATGAGAAATAATAGAATGTATATTTTAGAATGTCAGCATATCCTTCGTAATTTCAGTATTATGCCCTATGTACATTTGTGCTTCTAATTCCCTGATAACCTCACAAGATATTGAACCCACTTCTACTACAAGTTCAGTTCTAACATTCACTTCATGTGTATGCACAAATTAAGACTAGTAGCGTAGGGAAACTACACACTTCCAGATGCATAAAACTCATGTGCAAATGGAGCTTCATAAGATATCGATTCTTCTTAACGAATTCCAACTCTTGAAGCCATACAATATAGTAAAACCATGAATTTCAAATATATCGCATTGAAAATAAACTAGTAGTAAAATAGATCCATTCATGCCTGCTCCATATTATGATAAAACATTTAAACTCCACATAGTAAAGAGAATAAGCAATCCATAGACCCTTTTATGAACTCCATAAACAAACAAACAATTCTTTAGTTTCCAAATATGAAAGTTCAGTGAAAGCAATTGACAGTCACTTAAATTTTACTTTTTGGGATTTAATCAGTTTAGTGTGGCTTTGGCTGGGCTCAACTCCAACTGGGTCTAATCAAGCTCTACACTTCATTGGCAGTTAGCTAAGACTTTCTGCCATTGCTAACTGACAGTAACTCTGCTCCTTCTTTGATCAATATTTAACTTTAAGATAACTTAAAAGATGTACTAATATATAATTTACACATACCCACAACATTTGTATGAAAAAGGTAGACCAACAGGCCCCTTAGCTGCTACAGTAGTTTCTCTGCTACTCTATTGGCTTTGATATATGAAGGACATATTCCTTAACAGTTCTATACACCCTATTATGTTACCCTTTCAAAATATAGTGGTTAAAGTATTTCCTACTTAACTAGAATGTTAATCAAACCAACCCTTGCTATTGCGAATTGAGAAAGTCTGCTACAAATGGCAGCAGTCCCCAACCATTAGCTTCCCTTTTTTTTAGCTTTTAACTTGATATTTAATCATATTAATATACAAAAATATTGGGGTTTATATAGGTAATATATTCACCTATTTAGAAATATATGCACTAATTGGTTTAATTCCTTTAATTGCATTGACTGATAACTCAAGAGAGTTCCCAGCCCATGCCGAACTCTGCACCTGCTGCCTGCTACTATCTGTTGCTGCAATCTGCTGCTGTGACAGCCTCTTGCTACTACTATAAACCAACTGCTGCTGCTAAGGAGCAGCAGCTCATACTCTTTTTCCTTGCTCACATCCACAAGTTCTTATCATTCCGTTTCATTTATAAATTGCAGCAACACATAACTCATATTAATTCAACATATAAGCCCAAGAAAAACAAACAAGAAAAAGAAAAAAAATGCCGAGCTGGCCCTGTAGCACAGCGCTGTGCGCTGGCTGCTGCTACCTGCAGCGGCCCAGCCAGCCTGCCTGCCTGCCTTCTCTTTTCTTTCCTTAGAAACTTTTGATACTCTAATTTGTTTAGGCCTAATTTTTAGAGGTAGTAAAGGTACCATATTAGTCTATTTTAAAAATATATTAGACTTGAATTTCAAGTTCATTTAACTGTCCAAAACAGTTTGTCAAAATGGATTGACATAATATGATTTAACTTTTCACTTTGGCCTAATATTGTACTTTGTTTCATTCTAATAATTGTTAACTTACTAATTACTCTCACATGTGTTGTCTTAACCAAACCCAAGCTGCAATTCTTTCTAGAATTCTGTTTTTAGTCAAAACAGCCCACTTGGGACTTTTAACAAATATGTGGTGTGCACAGTTTTAATTCACTCTTTTCATAGCCATTTACTTGTGTTATAAACCCATTTCATTCTCCTTATTACTCCTCAGCCCAACCTATTGCCTAATTCCAATTCATAGCAATCAGATAGCTTATCAAAAATCATATATTGCTACACTTCACACAACCACATTAAAACATTAACATAGCAATCATAGCATTCATGTAAAGGAGGAAAATTGGATAAAAGCGTGATTACAGGAAAAACAAAACTTTCACTAAATTTTTCTCAATGTGCAGTACCAAAAATAAATAAGAAACAAAGCTTTATAGAATTCATGAATCTGATAATACTTGTAACACAAGGATCAGATAACTTAGTTGTGAGTGCAAAAAGCCGCAATAAAAGTTCGTTACTTGTACTAGACATGTGATACTGGCAGAAAAGTAGTAGAAGACACCAAATACTAACATGAAATAACCAGAAATATATAGTATAAAACTATATATAGTGGCAACACTTTGACAAGAAATATATAGTATAAAACTTGTACTTACAGAAAACTCCTCCCAACAACCTTCAAAAACATCTTCAGGAACTTGTTTCCAAAGTACCCATGGCTCATTTATATGGCTTTTCAAAATAGGCCCACACTTATTTCGAGCCTTTTCAGTAACGAAGATGTAAAAATAAAATGAACATCAACACAATTAAATATAGTTAAAATTAATAATGTGTGTTGAGCTAATTATATTCTTAAAAGAAATACCTATTATCGCTAATCAAACATAGTGTTCGTAACTCCGGATCATTCTCAACCTGAATCCCACGGGTTACACCTCTTGGTAAACGACGAGGTTTAGCAACACCTACAGGAAGAGGAACAATATTATCTAGCGCAGACTCGGACTGCATCTCATGTGCTACACTGCTTGAACTATGGGGCTCAATAACAGGAACCTCAAGAGGAATCACATGATCATGATGATGGGGAGGGGGAGGGGGAGGGGGAGGGGGAGGGGGAGGGGGAGGTCTGACATGATCTACATGAACATCTGCTTGAGAAGCTGAATGAGAAATCAACTTGTCATGACCATATAATTTGCCACAAGTGCTGGCACCTTGACGGCCTATATTGGATCTGCGAATTATCGAGTATAGTTGCCTGCAATCATATGATATAAGAGTAACAAAAGCTAAATTAAAATATGGGCTGCCAGTCAAAGCTAAACTAGAATATAGGCTGCCAATCAAGAAGTATAAATTTAATTCAATCATGCAACATGTATAACATTAATTTATAGATGTATCTTCCCCAGGTCGGATGACTAACGAAGTCTTTGAAATGGAACTTTTTTCCATGAAACCTGTAAATACCTCACAAGTTATAGGTAACAAAATGAAAGTTATTCAACTATAGTATAAATATAAAGCTTGATAAGTAAAAAAACATAAATATCAGTTAAGCAAACATAAATTGTAAACTAGTAACCTAATAGGCTAATATAATAAAATCGATTAATAAAAAACAAATTGTGTCATTTCTAATAAAATCAATTACAATTAAGAACAAGTGGAACCAAAAAGTAGATATATCTAATCTAGGTATTCGTTGTCATCTTGTTCTTCTTCGGTAGCATATTGCTCTTCTTCTTCTTCAATTTCCTCATTTTCAACATTTAGATCCACTTCTTCCCCAGGATCACCCGCAACACGTAGATCTACATTAAACAAATCATCTGAGTTTTGGTTAGGCACTACAAAACCATTATCATCCTCTTGGTAAGCATCAATTCTTGTATTTTGAAGGATGTCATAATCTGTACGAGCTTTAGTTTTTATAACGGTGTACCAATTGGGATCCTTCTTTGTAACGCCTTTAGCAAAAAAAAATTATGTGGCTTGTACTGCTAGGATGAATGGATCATATGAATTTAGCCTCGACTTTATATTAACTTGTATCAATCCATTTCTAATCACGCAAAAACCCTTGTCCTTTCGAGTATCAAACCAGTTGCATTTAAACATTACAACTTTTTTTGTAAAGTATTGCAATTCAATAATCTCTGATAAGAGCCCGTAATAATTTAGATCGGAGTCATTACAAAAACTACCTTCCACCATAATACCATCGCTTTGGGTTTTTCTATTAGCTGCTATATCACTCGTGTGGAATCTAAAACCATTGATAACGAATCCCTTATACACATTAACTGTTTTACCAGGGCCACGAGCTAGTCGTCTTAAACTTTCATCGGTGTTGTTATCATCGAGTACCTATAAATACCGTAGACTGTTATTATTATATGATATGAATAAATTTTTTTTTTCAACCATATATTGCATTGACACAATAAAAATCACCATATGTTCTTACACGTTTATTAAACCACTTGATGAAATATTTGTTCTGCAACTCTACCCTTTGTTTCTTAGATATATTAGGATTAGATGCCAAAAGTTTTTCATCAAACTCCCTGCATACACATTACCATCTTAATGCAGTTAATTGAAATGTGTGTGCATATTTGTGTATATATATTATGTATATTTCTAATACACAAATTATAAGATGCCCAACTTACTTGATGAATGGTTCGACCTCAACACAATTCATAAGAGTATATAATGTTGCAACTTGATTCTCATCTTCAGTTAAATCTTGTTGTGTACTCCCAGAGATAGCATGACCAACATTTTTGAAGATAGAAAGGTTTTCACAATCTACGTCTCCTATATCTTCATTACGACTAACACGATTATGTTTTGTTTCTTTGTCAACCTCAAAATAGAGAGAGCAAAATTTTACGAGCTCCTCAATGATGTATGCCTCCGCAATTGAACCCTCCACATGAGCTTTATTAGTAACCTTCTTCTTTAAGCGGCGCATACATCTAATTTTTTTATTAGAAAAATAAAATAAACATATGATGTCATTTGCACAAAGTGAGTAAAATTAAAATTCTTTTGATTATCGTGAAAACAAAGAAAAAAAATACCTCTCGAATGGATACATCCATCGATATTGCACTGGCCTACCTATTTTTGCTTCATAAGCCAAATGAATAGGTAAATGCTCCATACAATCAAAGAATGAAGGGGGAAAGATCTTTTCAAGCTTGCAAATTGTCAAAACAATTTTCTTGTCAAGTAAATCCATATCACTCTCCCGTAGTACCGTTGAGCATAAGTCACGAAAGAAATAACTAAGTTCTAACAAAACATCAATGATTTTAGGAGGCAATAAATCATAGAAAGCAATTGGAATTAATCGTAGCATGAATATATGACAATCGTGACTCTTTAACCCATAGAATCTGCAATCTTTGAGGTTACAACACCGAGATATGTTAGAGCCATATCCATCAGGGAGCTTTAATTCTTTCACCCGCTCACAAACTTGTCTTACTTGCTCTTTCTTCAATGTAAAAGCCGCTTTTGGCATGATCAACTTGATACCATTCTTACTTGGCACAAGATGCAAGTCATTGTGAATGCCCATTTCTTCCATATCCTTTCGTACTTTAATGTGGTCTTTACTCTTAGACTTCACACCCATCACCGTATTAAAGACATTATCAAACACATTTTTCACAATGTGCATCACATCTAAGTTGTGTCGGAGCATGAGTGTACTCCAATACGGTAACTCAAAGAAAATACTTCGTTTGGTCCAATTATGGGATTCACCAAACTCTTCAACTCTATGATCCTTAAAGACCTTTCCGGGAGGTGGAAACTTCAATTGATCTAACCACGACTTTACCATTTCTCCAGATAATCGAATCGGTGTAACACGTTTTTCTTGGACTCTATGAGCATTATCTTTGTGTCTTCAAAATCTGTGTTGAATCGGTAGAAACCTACGATGTGATCCAAAGAAGCTTGGTTTTGTACTATAAGTTAAACGAATAGCTTTAGTTTCATCCTTGCACACTGGACATGCCATCTTTTCGTGTGTGCTCCATCCTTCCATCATACCATATGCATGAAAGTCGTTGATAGTCCACATGGCTGCAACTCTCATTTGAAAATTATGTTTAGAAGATGCATCATAGGTGTGAACTCCCGTATCCCATAATATTTTTAACTCATCTATCAATGTTCTCAAGTATACATCGATGTCTTTACTCGGGCTTTGAGGACCAGGAATGAGTAACGACAAAAACATGTATGCATCCTTCATACACATCCAAGGTGGGAGGTTATAAGGAACAAGAATTACAGGCCAAGTAGAGTGTGGTGTGCTTGATAGGTCAAATGGAGTGAAACCATCGGTGGCGAGTCCTAGCCTTACATTTCTATCTTCTTTTGCAAAGGATGGGTGTGTAGCATCAAAGTTTTTCCAGGCTTCTCCATCTACAGGATGTCTCAATTCACTGGGAACTTTGGTTTGGGTACTATGCCATCTAATGTGTTCGGAGGTCTTTGTTGACATATATAACCTCTGAAGCCTTGGTGCAATAGGAAAGTATCGCAAGACCTTCCATGGTATATCCTTCCCCTTACCTCCTTTGTTAGGCTGATACCTAGGGAGACCACAAGTCGAACATTTTTGTTTATCCTTATTCTCCCCCCAATACAACATACAATCTTCTCTACATGCATCTATCTTTTCATACCCCAAACCTAGTCCTCTAACCATTTTTTTTGCCAAGTAGTAAGATCCCGGCAACTCATCATCCTCCAGCAAGAACTCTTTAATAAGTGTTAACAAGTCGTTAAAGTGTTTTTCACTACATCCACTCTCAGACTTGAAATGCAGCAACTTAGTAACAGCAGACAATTTACTATGCTTCTCATGACCACTATATAGTGGGTCTTCAGTATCTTTTAGCATTTGATAAAACTCTTTTGCACTTACAGTAGGTTCTTCCTCGATAACATCGTCATGGAGATCATTATCAATTTATTGATCAAATTCATGACCCATAGCATCAAGTACCATATCACCACATTGATAACTTTCATTATTAGACCTGGATTCATTTCGAACATGAGAAGAATTGTTAGGTTCCACAACAAAAGATTCCCCATGGTGAGTCCATCGGCTATATCCGACTGTAAAACCTCTCTTAAATAAATAAAAGTTAACCTTGCCTCTGCTTAACCAACAAGAGTTCATGCATGATCTACATGGGCACCGAATCTTATCCGCGTGTACAAATTTTGGGTTGTCAAAGGCAAAATTAAGAAATTCTTCCACACCTTGTCGAAACGCAAAAGAAACCCCAATCCCATTATCCCCTGCCCTACGTGTCATCCAAGTTCGATCAACTGACATGATTACAGTTGGCAATTACCACCTAATTAACGTCAACAAACACATTCATCGTTAAACTATTAAAAAAATCAAATATACAAATCCAAAGGAAAAAGAAATTAATTCTAATCAAAGAGTTTTTTGCAATATGCAATTTAGAAACACCAAATAGTCCTCAAAGTCTACCTTCAAACCAATAAATTGATATATAAAATGGTTAATCACAATGGGATTACATTCATTTCTGAGTAGGTGAGTTGATATATCCCATGTCTAACTGGGATATTAAAAAATTAGAGAACACTGAGAAAAAGTTCAACTCCTAAATCTTCTG
Source organism: Panax stipuleanatus (assembly GCA_020205555.1). Lineage (NCBI taxonomy): Eukaryota > Viridiplantae > Streptophyta > Magnoliopsida > Apiales > Araliaceae > Panax > Panax stipuleanatus. The sequence continues at coordinate 137,215,846 of CM035117.1, read as the reverse complement.
ATATCTAGCTAATTTTGAATGTATCATGATAAAATATATATGCAGTATTTTTTGTTTGCTGATGTGACTGCTTATAATTTTATTTTATTTTTATATTACAGGTGTGTCATCATCCTCCAATGAGTGCTGGGGATGCTGAAAACGAGCATTTTACATATGATGTAACTACAAAGTTAAAAACTAAACTCCTAGGGAATTCCGTTGATGTCTATCCTCTTGGAAGGTCAGTTTTATCTATTGTCTTTTTCACTGTAATCACTATCTCTAGTATGTCATTGTAGTTTTCTGGAGTAAATCATAGTAATTTCTTGCTCTACCTACAACAAAATTCAACTCTACCTACAACAAAATTCCCATAAACAGAGGAGTTTAGTATAAAACAACACACAAATACCACATAGAACAACACCTAAACATCGCACTATCAGCATAAGTATCAGATCAAAGGCTCTAAGAAAAATCGATCAACTCATACCTTCGAACAAATTGAGGCCTCTTTGGGTCTTCGAAGTTAGGGCTTATGCAATTGGGACAGAAAGAGTATATTTGAAGATGCCCTTTAGCCATAGGAAATATTATTCACACAATCAATAGTCGATCTCGCAAATTACTGAAAAATTAGGCGCTAATTTTTTCTTTCTCCCGCCTAAACTATGGCCAAGGAAGAGAGGGAAATCAAAATTGGTAGAGAGTTAGCCCATCTATCTGGTTGAAACATCAATTTTGGCTAAGGAGAAGAGTGAACCCTTGTAATCATCCCTGCC